>VZSG01000105.1:763836-890010 GCA_013398315.1 Nothoprocta pentlandii
GCGCTGGACTCTCTCCAGCAGCTCCACATCCCTCTTGTACTGGGAAGAAATCAATGTTTTCTATTTACAAGGCATGTAGCATCACACACTGGCAGTATTGGCTTCTCCAGTAACCTAACACGGGTCTCCATCAGAGCTGGAGAAAAGGGGAAGATTCTATTTCCCCATGTGTCAGTGCTTAATTTTCTGTTGAAAATGCCAAAATACAGTGCCAGCTAAAGAACAGGCCTAACTACCACTATGTATGGTATATGGCACTGCTACCTCCAGCTTGTGATCACCTTTAGGCAATTTTATCTTGAATAAGCATCAGCTGTGCAGGTACCTATGAGTAGTTTCCTGAGAAAATGCTGAAGTCACAAGCTCTGCGACTGGAAGCAATATATGCTGATCCACAGATTAATGTGGATCTGTGCCACAGACAATTTGCTCTGCTGAGAAACACCCGTTGTACGGACACGTCTACAACTTAAGGCTCCAGCCACTACCTTCATGCAACATTAGCATGCCACAGAAATGAGCTTGTTCAGCGTTATCTGAGGTATCTGTAAAATGCAACTGCTTTGTACAACATGCAGATACCCTTTGACAGCACCCTATGTCTTTCTCCAGAAAAGGGACTTGGTGTCCAGCGCTGAGATGGGTAGATGACATTTCTGAGAATTTAGTCCTTTGTTTTGGAAAAAGGAGCCATCTATCGATGAAAGATTTTCAATTCATGGTCGAATCACGTGGAAAATCTTTTATGTGATCTCTAGATGGGACATTTTTACTTAAGCCTAGAAATAAACAATCATTAGTCAATGATTGTGGATTTGGAAAAATAAAAGTGTTTTCTAATCCAATGAGCTCATATCCTTTGAAGGCCTCTTCATCTTCATTTATACTTCTTCAGTACAGGCTATCAGCTGCCAAAGACAAGATCACACTGTCAATGGAACCAAAAAGTAATCTCTGGTTTGATATAATAGGCAGTTTTAGTGCTTATACATAGCAACCTTATTTTAGGGCAGAATATCACATAGTATTTGATGCTACTGAAGAGACTCCTTTCCTGTAATTATATAGCATGATTCAGTAGAACTCATAAAAAACTGCCTTTTGCCTTTCACATAGTAGGAATATATGTAAAAAAAAAAACAAAAAAAAAACCAAAAAAACCACAAATTAACAAACAATCTCAAAGCAGACAAAAGCTGCTAGTCAAAGCCACACTATAATGGAAGTATAATGATTTTTTTTTTCTACACAGTGCAAACAACATTTCAAGATGCTTAAATCCGAATGTTCTCCTTCAGTGCCAGAGTAGATGTTGCAGAACTAGTGTGTAATCAATTTTCATTGTCCAAGTGGAATGAAAGGCAATGTTAAACACACAGTGTGAATGGGAAGGAGTAATGAGTTTTGCAATGTTTTCTGCTGTAGTTTTCTAAAACAGGACAGTCCAAGTGGCAGCTTGTGAGCAAGAGAAATCACTGCATCCATATCAGTACAGGAGGAGAAAGTGGTCTGGAAGCATAAATATGAGAAAGTAGTTAATTCTGCAAGCTGCCACCGCTGCTTCTGCATAGCTGGTGGAGAAGAACCTGGCTGTTTTCTAAACATCCAACCTAGAGTAATGAGGGTATAGAAAGCTGGCACCATTCATACGCTACATTTATTATTTTTACCTTGATCACACCCTTTTAGGGTCTCTCACGAACTAATAATTTGTTTGGAATCCCCTGTATTTTATCACAGATGGTTCCAAATAGCTGTGTTATAGTTGTAGAGCCGAACTGGTGAATTCGAGACCTGTGACAGTGACACCTGTGAGAAAATCACAGCGAACTCTGCAGTCTCTGCAGAGTGGACACAGCATCTTCGCACTCCTGACAATGAATTCCCTTTGATTCCCAATGAATGGTTCCCTTTGATACTCACGCTAATAAGACCAAGTCTCCTGTGTTTAATGACATGGGTTGATAAGCTGAAGAAGTAATAAAAAAGGAACTTTATAACCTCCTAAAATTTTCCTACATATTCAGAATAACTAAATTGCCTTTGCTCAGCTTTACAAAGATATAAATTTAATATCAAATAAATAAAATAAAAACTATATCTTTGCTAATCAAACACAATGACATTTCCTCAATTCCACTCCTCTGTTGATTAAGTACTTCTGTAATTGTTTTAAAAATACAGCAATGCACATTGCGTAAGTGCTGCTATTTTTATATAAGTTAATAAGAACATGTTATTTTTATTCAGACAATAAATAGAGCCAGCCCCTCTAACCTTACCATGGCACCAAAGCAATAAGACGCTCTGTTTAACATCAGAAATTCACCCCGAATAACAGAAAGTCACTGTAACCAAGGAAACTGAACACTGGCATAGACAGATTTTTATTTAAAGGTAGATGGAGGGGGGATTCGTATGGTTATCATAACATACTGGCTTTTGAACAATACCCGAGCATTGTAACTTTAAGATTTTTCTTATTTGCTTGGCAAGAGAGGATTTTTTTCAGATCTGAATGAAATTGTAAAAAGGAAGTATTTTGACAAGGGCAATACAGAGTTTCTAAATCAATCAGATCTGTGGTTGATTTTTGCAGATGATGATGGATGACCTGATCTCTGTCAAATGCATGTGTGGAGATGGGGGCTGTGCTAGTGTCACTGGCTGCTGTGCGACAGTGGGTGGTTATCACCAGTGCTTGCAGATAACCCTCGAGTGAGATCAAGTTATGAGAATATGTGGAAAGTTCCTGGCTGTCCCGGTGCCCTGCTCTCTCCTTGTCCTTTCCAGGAGATCTCTCTCTGTCAGTGCTCTTTGTTCTCAGAGGTGACAATTTTGCCAACAGACCCACCTGGTCTTGAACCCTCTTCCATATTTCTCCCCAAGAAATTTCCTTCCAGTTGATGGATAACAGCTTGTTTAAGATACATATGCTTTACTCAGATATAAAATCTTCGCAAGCAGAGAAGCAGGATTAAAAAAAAAAAAATACTGTTTGAATATTCTTTTGTCTTTTTCTTGTCAGGCAAAATAGGTGCTTTCAAAGGTATCTGCTAATGTCAGGGCTGGGGAAATAAACTACACCACAGTAGTTTATGACTTTTGGATAGCTGACCTTTCAACACAGGCTGTTACTTGTTTGAGCATCCACAACTTTCCAAGGGTTTGTGGAAGGCATCTGAACCTGACCAAATGGGCCGTATGTGTTTCTTGATAATACATTTTTATGAGTAGCTGCCACGGGCTAGTAGAAAACAGGACTATGTGTTGATCTTGGTAGAAGGGAGAACTCCAGCATGAATTACTTTGTTCAGTGAGATCCATCTTGCCTAACATCTGATATTCAGTAGTTGAGTGTCTAAGCCTGTTGCCTAAGCTTCAATGGAAAGAGAGAAAAAAATCTAGAAATCACAGAGTGACAAATCCAGAGACTCTCCTTTTGTCCTTGTGCCAAAAACTACCCTTTGAGCTACTTGTGGCTGGTCAGCTGGGTGATCTGAGATGCTGTCAGTCTATAACTTAGTAATCCTGTTTATGATTACAATATTTATGCTGAAACTTCTTTGCTTCATCCTCCTTTTTACTAGCTGAGACAATGACAGGTGAGTCCAGCCATAAACACACGAACATGGTATTTGCATGGCCTCAGCAGACCTTGACTGTAGACAGCAGAAGGGCAAAGGTTTCCTAGATAGAACCAGTTTTCCTAGATAAAGGTTTCCTAGATAAAGGTTTCCTAGATAGAACCAGTTTGTAGCTTCTCTACAAATGTTTGAGGATTGAAATTTGCAAAATAAGAATTTTCCAGAACAAGTGGCCGAATGTTTGTGTCAACATTAAAATTTGAGAGACACAAGGACAAAGGAGGTTTTGGAGGGAGCATACGGATAAAGAAGCTTGTGGGTTTTTTTTGGCCTCAGTAACCTATTTTAATTCTGGGACCAGGCAGGTCAGAAGGCCTCTGTTTACAAGGGAAAGACAGACACTCTAGGCTTAAAAATGAAGTCATGAATTACAGATTGGAGGCCTTTGACATCTGGATGCCACTGAACTCTCAGGAAACGTTGCCAGCAGGGGCAGGGAGGGGATCCTGCCCCTCTGCTCAGCTCTGGGGAGGCTGTAGCTGGAGTATTGGGGGCAGCTCTGGGCTCCCCAGGACAAGAGGGACGTGGAGCTTCTCGAGAGGGTCCAGCGGAGGGTGACAAAGATGATGAAGGGACTGGAGCATCTCTCGTATGAGGAGAGACTAAGGGAGTTGGGCCTGTTTAGCCTGGAGAAGAGAAGGCTGAAAGGGGATCTGATCAATATGTCTAAGCACCTGAGGGGAGAACGTAGGGAGGAAGGGGCCAAACTCTTCTCAGTGGTGGCCAGTGACAGGACAAGCGACAATGGGTGCAAGTTGAAACCCAGGCAGTTCCATCTGCATGTGAGGAAGAACTTGTTTGGTGTGAGGGTGCCAGAGCCCTGGCACAGGCTGCCCAGGGAGGCTGTGGAGTCTCCTTCTCTGGAGATCTTCCAAAGGCGCCTGGATGCCGCCCTGTGCCCCGTGCTCTGGGTGTCCCTGCTGGAGCGGGGGTTTGGACTGGATGAGCTCTAGGGGTCCCTTCCAACCTCAACCGTTCTGTGATTCTGTGATTCTGTGAAGAGAATAAACAGCTGTGTTAATGTCTTGTGCAACAGGTTTGTTTCCTTTCAGGATTCAGGAATATGAGCCACGAGGTCTCAGGTCTCCCAGTGGGTTGCTTGGAGAGTTTCCACTCCTTTAAAGAGTGCCTAGAAGCCCAGATATCTAAACGAACAAGAGGTGAAGAGTGTGGGACTTGGAAGTAGGCTGGTGAGTAACTGGTGAGGGAAGAAGGTGGAACGATTCTTGATGAGGGTAAAGAAAATTACATATAGCACCTAGGACTATTGTGTGTTCATTAGTGCACACATGGAATCTGCTTCAGATGGGAATATTTAAGAAGTATTTTCAGCAAATGCTCACCTGTGTCACTATGAAAAGCTAACTATGGTCGGGCATTGTGCTCAACTCACCTGTCTGATTTGCAGGTTGTTTGCCCAGGATTTCTACCCTTTCCTAGCTCATGCACCACTGAGGAAAAATGACTCAGGCCTCTGGCCAACGAAATACTTAGTGGCAAATGCTGCCAGGCTTGAAGTCAGCCATGCACTAGCCCTGCTGGAATGCCCTAATAGCTCTGTGCCTCCATTCACTACAACTGCGGTGGAGATCAAAAGCTTCCCTCTTTGCTGTTGTTGCCTGTCTTGTCTCGCGCCCAAACTCCAAGGCAGGGAAAGCTTCTACATGTGTAACTGGCTCCACGAGCCTCCAGGCCCAGCTGGGGCCTTTAATCACTATTTGAAAGCAAGGAATGTTAATAAATCCGCTTGCTGTGAACATCTGTGCCAATAAAACTTCATCATTCACATGCTTATGAAAAGCAAACACTAGGTGCAAGTCAGCCCAAAGTGAATTACTTACCTGGAAGTACATATTGGTCAGAAGAGATTTTTGCTAATGTTTGACCAATTTCTAATAGTTAGAATAAATATAAACCTCAGAAATAAAAAATCTCAGTATGTGCCTCCCTATCCAGCTGAGCTCTTGTTAGAGTAGCATGCCAATACAAGATCCATGAAATGTCTCTTCAGAAATAATAAACATTTTTTTTTAGTTAGTCCCTAAAACAAAAATACATCTAGGTAAATTGCTCCTTTTATAACATTCTATGACTAAAATCATTAAGAACAGGAAAAAGAAGGGGTTTTTTTTGTGGGTTTTTTTTTCTCCCATGTGGGCAGCTAACAGAGATATTCCTTGCAAGCAATTCCCCTTGAAAGAATTTGTACAGACAGTTAGAGAAAAAAATCTCTGAAGACTTAGATTCAGTATTCTTCAGAATTTCAGTGACGGAAACTTGCAAGCATCAACCTTCTTTACCAAGTTGTCCTCTTTCCTAGCAAAAAGCTCTGCAAGTACAGTAACAGCTGTGAAATTTGCAATTGAAAAGATTTTCTTCTAAATCAGTTACTTTTCTCTGTCAATGGCATCTGCAAAGGATTCAGCAACTGCCTCGGATGTGCTCAGTTCTTGGAAGCATTTGTGTTACCTTGGCTGGCCTGTAAAAAAATTTGTAAGTTGAGTACATGTTAATTATTGACCTTTGAGCCGAAGCTGGTAGGTCTCTGTGAGAATTCAGGATATGTACCAGCTGAACTACAAATAACTCTGGGTTTATCCTCTATGCAACCTTCACATACAAAATTGTATCTCATAGTTTCAGATGCTTTCATTTGAAAAAGAGAAATTCATCCAATGTTTGCAGGGAAAATCTATAGCATCCTCACAATTAAATATCTCTGTGCTCAACATGAGCTCACATTTGGAAGCATGTTCTGCTCCCCTCACTGATTTTACAGTGTGGTCCACATTTAGCTGAGCAAAATGCCATGCATTCAACAGTAGCAGAGAAAAAAACCCAGCAAACAAAATATATCTTCCAAATTAAATGGTGCATTTAAGGGCTACAAGATTATTCTAGGAGCCAGACCACTAATAGTCTTGTGGGTAGAAATTTCTTTCATACTCAGGATGCAAAGAAATCTTAAAATAAGTTTTCATTCCTGCTCATGCAAATCTAGCACACTTCAGAGACACTCCAATCTCTAAATAAATGGAGAAAACTAAGAAAATTATTTAAGGGAGTGGGGGAATCTGAGGTATCAGTGTAGTACTTTGAAATATTGTTGACTTGTTATCTGATACCACAGCAATAACAAGACGTTACCTAGAGTGTGGGCTGCAGGTAACCGTTTCCCACCTATCATTCAATACCAGTGCTAATTGGGATCCTGAGTCTAATCTGGGTTTCTGTCAGGAAGAGAACTAGAGTTGCCTGCAAGTGATTGGAGCTTTCCTTAAAATCTTACATACACAGTAGAAAACTGTGCTTTTTCTAGTGAAAAAAAAAAAATGTAGCTACCATCTTATGATCCCTACTTAGAACTGTGAGCCTGTTTTTGTATCACAGATCATCCCATTAACTTGAACAGTAGTATTTGTATCTCAGTAAGGGCTGCCAATACGAGCAAAAGTTGGTATTTTGGTTTGTATGGAGTGTTATTTTTATTTTAGATGTGCGGGAGCAGAGTCCTGAGCTTGCAATAAAGATGCTGGTGTGAGACACTGAGGAAAGAGCATCCAGTGAGCCCTGTGAAGAGCAGATAAAGAAATAAGTGAAAGAGAGGGGGAGTGAATGGGCTGAATGATAAAATAGTCTCATAACAAGCCTCAGACATTTGAATATTTATTTTGATTTATTCAAGTTTTGATAGCCCCCAAGGAGCACTTTTTAAGTGCTTAATTTGCTTTGCTCCATTGATTTTAATTAATCTTGCCCTAGGCTTGCAAACTTGATGAACATGGAGAATTTAGGGGTAAAAAAAAGGAAAAAAGCTTGCTTCTTCACTATGTAGTATTCCTTAATTTCCTCACAACACAGATGACTGCTGTGGGGATGTGCCAGCCAGAGGCACCCTCCACACCAAGGGAAAACTGGCAGGGCTGATCAGATAGGTGTGTGGGACACTCAGCCCATGTGCTGGAGTAGAAAACAAATATCTGATTCTGAAGGCTTCCCAATGGACTTAGCAGAACCAGCTCCTCCTGCAGCCAAGATAGTAGCAAATATCTTTGTGAAGGCTTTGGGTTAGAGACATGGGGAAATGGGACTTTCTACTTTTCAGATTCTGTGAAGAATTAATATTTCTTTCCACATCCAATTCTCCACAATGCCCAAAAGGTACACCGGATGGCCAGGTATCACCAGTTAGAAAGGCCCTAGGAAGCACAGTGACATGTTGGAAGCACAACTGCTTTTATTTTTTGATCCCTCCAGGGAAGGTGGAGAAGGATCTGAGGCCATGTCAAGGCAGGGGCCGTGTCTGCACTGGCAAGGACCACAGCACCACAAGAAAAGTTTGCGTTTAAATAGAGCTTAAATGAAGAAAGAGGAGTTTCTTCCAGCTCTTTTGACAAATGGTCAGGACTTCTCAAAGGCGGACAGCTGCATCAGATCTAAGCTGGCCCTGGGGATGGAGGGATGCTGCACTAGCAAAATGGCATCTTGTAGCTTCAGAAGCTCCCATCCCTCCACACAGCCTGTGCCTGTGGATATCCACCAGGACGTGGAGGGGACACGGGTTCTGTAGACCCATGAGAGGCCAAACACACAACAACAAAGACCAGAGCTGTGGCAAGGGACCCTGGCACACCAGGGCAGGAGAATTTTAAGCTCAGTCATAAATAGAGATGTATATTGTGTTCTCTTAAAGGGTAAGATACTCACTAGCATTAACTAACCAGTGATTACAATGTTTCTCAGAAGGCATTTGTGACTTCTCCAGTTACTGCTGTCTCATTCTGCATCTTCCCTCCCTGGTGAGGTTGTTAGAAAGTCATGTGTTTTTGGTGATAATTGGCAAAATCTCTTGCCTATGATTAAGCAACCTTAGATTTTTAACATCCATAATGATGCTACCGGGATAAACAGTCCTAACAAAGACAGGAAAAATGATTTGCCTTAGCAAGTGGAAGTATTGATAATGCATACCCACAGGAGCCTTAAAAAGAAATCCACAAATAGATTAACATAATTCACTAAGAACATTAATCAGTTTCAGACTATCACACATGTTGGTAATTGATCATTTTAATTAAAAGGAATCAAACAACTCTCTGTCTTTTACTTCAGACCAGCTTTGCCCAAACAGATGGTTAAAGATATCATACTTCAAAAATGCCAAATACAGCTCCTATAATCTTTATTAGAGGATTTCACAAAGCAACGATATCCTATTTTAAAGTGTCTGTCTTTTTAGGGAAGCTTGTTCAAGAGGAAATGACCAGATAATTGTGTATCAACTTCAATTCTTGAACTGTTATGTACAGCAGAAGAGAAAAGAGCTGATTGTCTTATCGAAAGAAGAGGTATACTGAATCACCCTGCTTTCTCCTCAACAAAGCCAGATTTTTCATGAAAACACAGAGATGTGTCACCATTGAGTAATTGTCCTTTCTCCATCCACAAGGAGAGCAGGACCCTGCAAGAGCCTGGGCTCCATGGCAAGTAGTAATGTCCCCTCTAAGGGTACTTAGGAGAACAACAGCAAAAGAATGCAGAGACCTGGTGCTGGTTGCAGCAGTTTGTACCCCACTGAGAGCACTTTGGCCCTTCATCGGCCCCACGGATTAGCTGCTCCAAGGGTCAGGGACAAAAAAAGGCCAGTCCTGCCACAAATCTACAATCCTGGTAGGAGAACTAGAGAATTAAAATATTGGATCACCAGCCAGGTTTTGTGACCCTGCGCTTGCCTGCAGCACACACCTGTATTGGTCCTGGGACTTGGGAATCTTAGTAACTCCAGAAATCACAAAACACGCAACCTGCATTCAGTTTGCTGCCTTCTGAATGACTTTGTCCATGGCAATAACATTCAGCTGCTCAGGATGACACAGAAAATGTGTAATTTTTTATATCTTGTAGGTAGCACTAATGAGTTTGTTTATGTAGACATTATCCAGACTATTTTCCTCAAGCAGTGTTTTGACTGGAATAATCACACTCAGCAGCTCAGTTACTAGGACCTAGACCTTCTTTTTTTTTTTTCTGATGATTACTAGCAATTACCTCTGGCCCACACAGAGCTGAGCAGCATGTGCCAGATGCCTGGGCTGCCCCAGAGGTGGACCATAAAATCCTCAAGGACCGTAAACCTCTCAAGCTCTGCAAGCCCCATCCCTGGGTCATGGAGAGCGAACGGCTGCAAGTAGCGACGTGATGGACAAGACTTACTGATGGACGAGAACAGGGCTGCCAGCATGGGGGCATTGCCGTATTATTAAATAGCATGTCATGATGGGGTCTTGGTAAAAGAGAAAGACTTACAAAAGAAGAAACAAGCACTGAGGAAGTTCTTTATAGGGTCTGACTAAAGGTCTGCTCAGCCCAAGATCTTTTCTTCAGCAGTTACCAAGATCAGACACCAGGGAAAGAAAAAAAGGAAACCATAAACATACAGGGCTATTTACCCAATCTGCAGCATTTTGCAGACTGGGGACTTCTTGAGCCATAGGCAGTGTTAATGGCTTCACTAGATTTTCATGCCATTTTGCCCCTTTTTGAATGATGTAATGAGAAGATAAGTGTTCTTTCTTTCGAATAGAAGTTGCTTTATTCTGTAATTTATAAGGCAATTCGATATAAATATGAGAAAGAATAAAACATTTTTGCTCTTATAATAAGCAAGGAAACAGCCATCAGTTTGTTGCAGTCTTTAAGATCAAAGAGTGCTATTACTTTCTTTTTAGGGAGTTCAGAGAAGAAGAAAATAATGGTAAAAGCATTTGTAAAGTAGTTACATCCCCCTTTCTAAAAGCTTCTTCTTAAAGTTGATCCCAGTAATTTTAGTGTCTGCTGCTCAGCTGTTTCCTGTCTCTGTTGATCAGCCTGAATTTTCAAAGAATGTCTGGCTTCAATGATAGCTAGTGCTGATATAATTTAAGTTAAGACAGAGAAAGACAAGGTTTTAGAAGTAAGAATCAGTCAACAAGAAAGGCAGAAATCAAATGGCATAACAGGGAAGATTTCTTCAGCTGTCTTTTGATTGACTAAGAGGAACAAAACGAAAATTAATTGGTCGCAACCCTGAATTCTACACTTTTTCATCCCATGTAACCTGTGCCAAGAGAGAGGGATTCAGAGAGACCAGTCCACGTTTTCCACTGTACAACATAGGAGTGAAAACAGAGCCAGTTAATTCAATACTATTTTCAAAAAGCCACTGGCAAGATTCTGTATAAGGGATTGAATAAATCATCATGGGACCGATAGCAGTGGTGTGGCTTGCAAAAGCTGTAGGAACAAATGCATCAATGAAGGGTCACTCTCAATATGGCTGGGGGTTGCTCTCTAGTGTGCCAAAATCTGGACTAAAGCTTGTGGTACTAATTATATTTATTTATCACCTGAGATATATAGAGAATTAGGAAAAAAAAAAAGATTAATCAAACTAGAAAAAGCTACAAGGAAGTTTTGAAGAGAGTCCTGATGAAGGCACATAAAAGGGCTGCTTGGAGACATATGAGGTGCCCAAAGCAAAATATGAACAAATGCAAAGTAATGCACAAGGAAGGAATGGTTTGAACAACACACTGACATTAATAGTTTGTAAATTTGATGCAGCCCCAAAGGAAGAAGACCTGTGTGTGTGTGTGACCCATAGCACAAACTTCTTCCTGAATCAGGTTGGGGGCACAGAAAAAGATCAAAAATTTGGGATGCACATAAAAGAGGACAGAAGATTCTTAACTGATGATGTCTAAAGGTAAATGAGATGCTCACCCACGCCTCTAACAGTATGTCAGTTCTGAGCTTCCTATCTCTAAAGGATATAGTTTAAAGAGAGTGTGGAAAGGGAGAGCACAAACAGTGGCAGACATAGGATAATAACGTTGCAGAATGATCCCACATCAAAGAGACACTGAAAAGCCTAGGACTGCTTAGAGAATAAGTGAACAAAATAGGATACACCAAAGGTAATAAGCAATGAATTAGAGAGGGGTGTTTCTGCTCCAAGCTCTTTCATAAGTCAAAGTAAAGTAACATTTCAAGTATTTGGGAAGCAGCATTTTTCTATCTCTGAAACAAGGAACATGTTTTTCTTTTAATTAGAAAAGTGGGCTAGATCTATGGATGACATTACAGCCAAGAGCCTAAGAGGAGTAGCAAAAGCAGCAAGCATTTATAGAGGTAATGATATTCATTCACTTAGAAGAAAACCAGTTTGAAATACAAACTTTTCATCTAACTTAACCATTAGCATGACCACTGTAAAACTTGCCGCAGTTTCAGGGGCCACCAGGAACAGCTACCACAAAAAGGAGCGTGATGGAGACACACCTGAATTAATAGAGACGTGAGCATCTGCAGCACTCTGTGGAGTTTACCACTTCAGACCCAGGTGCAGGCCAGTGACACCAGTGTGGATTTGCCTAAATCAGTGCATGCTGATGCTGCCTTAACCCGTCCAGCCTGGATGTGGTTCCAAGCAGTGAAAGCCCCAGAGTCCTGCTCCATAACCCAGCACAGCTCCCTGTGGTGCTTCACTTGGCTGTGGGCACACACGGTCAGGAATTACCAGGTGCTCTTCTATTTTTACTTAATATGTTGCTTTGTGTTTTCCCAAACAGAATTCAACACTATATCTATAGTAACCCTAACAGCTGAGGAAAGGACAGCCATCTGGAACTATAGAAAAGAAACAATCGGAACAAGTAGAACTCCTTAGCTAAATTTGTTCATTTTGTCACTTTACTGTTTATTTTCCTAATCGAAAATAAACAGCAATCCGCACTGCTGTGATCCTCGTTGCAACATAGCCAAAATATCTGGCATTTTAATTTTGTGCTCTAAAAATCTGCTAACCTCAAATGATTGCTCTTGGGTTTCCCCTGGTGAAATGCACAAAGCATTTACAGACTACAGAACCCAGCGAGGTCTCTGGACAGCCTGAAAAACTGATAAAACAGGAATTCAGGGGAAAAAAAGAATTGCTGTGAGAAAACAGATGGTAAAGACTGACAGCTGTTTCATTGTTTTGACTGAAATACCTTGTGGATGAACTGAAAATTCCTCTTGGACCATAGCATTGGCTTGAGAATTAGTGAAGTATACCAGAAAAAGGCTCTTACAGAAACTTTTAATCTATCTTTTCTTTTCAAAGAAACACAATCGCTAACCTTCATTTAACTAGAGTTGAGACATGCTTGCCCTATATGGAAAAGGCCAGGCTCACTTCAAGGTATTTTGCACAAAGTCTACCACGCTTTAATATTTATGAGACCCTTCTCAGGCCTGCTAAAGTTCAGGTATACATCTCTTTTTGCCCATGAGTCATAACATTTAGAATGAAGTAAAAATAGTTTATTCGAACTAACTTTAATGTGAGGTACATAGGCCATAGGTACAGCACCTACCCTTGAACCCACTCTTTTCTCAGTATATATGATTTATATAGAATTTCTTCTTCTGCTCTCCCCGTATTTTTATTGGCAGATAGCCAAAGGCATGCAAGAATGAATTGCACTGTTGTGGCATTTAAATTATATCAATGCTAAAATGCGGAATACAGTTCTTTTCTACTTTATCTCTAAACTGAATGCTTTCATAGAGAGGCACTGCTATCTGCATTACAATTGGAGAGCTACATTAGTAAATCTTGAATGCTCTGAATTAGAGTATTCAGCTTTTTAGATGGATGGTTGGGCTCACCACAGAAAATGTACTAAGTGAGAGACACGGCTTCATTTGGAATGAGCATTCATTTAGAAAAAAACATTTGTAATTCAGAAACCAAGACTAAATTTTGGGGGGAATCCACAGGCAGATGAATGTTATTCCATTACCTTTTAAGGTAATTTGTTTTAGAGTTTCCTGTCCCAAAACTAGGCTACCAAAACGAAAAAAAAAAAAAAAAAAAAAAAACTGAAACCAGAATATCAATTAGATGGGAACTTAACTAAGTTCCTAGTTTTACATGATTGTTGGAGAAGTCTGAAAATGCTACCTGGGAGTAGAAGAGGTTCCCACTCCTACTATAACATGCAGCAAGTGCATCATGATGTAGTGTTAGGAGCACATCAATAGGGCAGTTCAGCTTTTATAAAGCTAAAAGTGCATTTGAGAGGCACCCCAAAAGGCTCAGGGACATCCTTAGGACTTCCAGGATGCTACAGCCATCAGTGTCTTGGAGCAGCCCCTGCTTCCTTTTGCCCTCTAAGCAATACAGAAATGTTTAGCTTGCTGTGGGCCTGGCTTTCAGCATTCACATGGAACAAACGTGAGTCTTTAAAAGCTGTGATCAAGGGAAAATTTAAAGATGATGATGCTCAGATTGTGCGATTGCCCTGTGACTGTCAAGGGCTGCTTTGCTTTTCTAACCAGGAGCATGAAATAAATGTACTGACATAACTGGCAAAATAATATCAGGAAATTATTATCTCAAAAGAAGCTCTTTACCACTAAAACTTATTTCACCCAGGAAAGTGATGTAAGTCACCTTACTGGTGTAAACTGTTTATCCAGTAGCGATATTCTTTACTTTGAGGTATAGAGCTGACCCAGAAAATCTTCTGAGTACAGAAAAGGCCTTAGTATCAAGATGCCTGAAAAAGACTGAAGGACTTTGGGGAGAAAAGCTAAGAATGCGTATGTTTGCAACCTCCTAACAAGGAGGATTTGAGGGAAACTCCAGAGAGACCCGACTGCAGCTGGCAGTGCATCCAAAGAGGCATCAGGGCAGGAAGCCACGGTCATGCAGCAGAAGGAAGGTCAGGGCTGAGGCTGGAGTGTCCTGTGAGGGGCAGTGGGCGAGTGCCCAGCTGAGACCCAGCTCCTCCAGCCAAGTGCATCCATGGCAGTAGAGCAATGCTGCTGGATAATGATTGCTGGTATTATTAACCCTTTTGGTTATCATGCACCAGCTGTTTTGTGCTGGTGCACCAGTAGTGCACTGCCTGGTCTCCTCATGACCAGAAATCTCACCTGCAGCTTTTGTACAACATGAGATCAGTATTTCCTTCTCCAGACAAATCCACAGAGCTGCCTCCAAGCTGAAAGAGACTGGTCTTGCCAGGGCAGGGTTGTAAGTCATAAGCTCCTCTAAGACCTGCTGATCTCACCCCTAGGGCCTTTGTCTCTCCCAGGCAGAAGCTACAAACCAATATTTTCACTTGCCTTAATCAGAGAGTCATGCAGGAGTTAGAACAATGAAAATTGTTGTCTGATAAGTAATTACATCTGTACATTCATTTTCTGCAAGCTTAGTCAGCTTTCTGCAATGTCTCCCAGTACAGCATCCCTGACACAACTGGATGCAGCACCACAGGTCAGGCATTCACAACTAACTCAGCTGCTTCTCACTCTTTATTTCTGGCAGATACCCTTCAGCTGTGCACATTTGCCACCTGTGTGGGACTTGAGAGCATTTCTTGTGAAAGCACATGGAAATCTAGCACATCATTGTTATTTAGTCTCTTAAAAAAAAAAAAAAAATCTCTTATGGGGCTAATGCTGCCTAAATCCATTCCCGCTGACTGTAGCAAGCTGAGGTGATGATTATCCACTTGCAGTTGGTCGGTCCTATCCAGGCAGGAACAGGGACTTCTTCTCAGCACCGGGACACTCATCAGCAGGAGCATCACCAGCATGTGTAGTCACCCACGCATATCTGCTTCTTTGCCTCTGAGTCAGCCTCTGGCTGGCTACTGCAGGCAGGAGGCAGATGCTGAGCCCGCTGCAGGGGAAGGCTCACACAGAATCTACCTGTGAGCTCTCTGCTCGGAGTGCCTGTGTGGAGGGCTTGCTGCCTTACGCCAGACCCTGCAGGCTCTGGAGTAGACAGGCTCTCCAAGGAGCCCTTAAAACCCAGCTTTGCAGAGAGCAAGCAGGGATGTATCAGAGGGCAGCTGCAGATCTTCAGTGCACCATTTCACTCTGTGCTGTATCTGCAATGTATTTTATTACTCAGTCCTTGTACCTCTCTGCCCAGGACAGCTGGCCTCCTTCCCTAGGAAGGAGGAACTTGCTGCCTCTTCTCTCGGAGCACTTGGTCTGCGAGCATCCAGCCTGAATCCTTGGCTTTGCTCTTTGTTGCATTTGCTGTCATGGTGGAGGACTCCCCGTGCGCTGTGGTTCAGTAAGGTGGGCCCAGAAAACAGCTCTGATTATATCTGTCTGTCTGCTATCTTCCTCACTCTGAGTTTGTCCTGGTGATATTGTTTTTGAGTGGAGAGTATTGCTTGTTGCTTCAGAAATATTGCAAGCAAATAGCACCCCTTAGTCTTCAAAGAAGCTCTCTATCTTATAACCTTAGCTAGCTATGTCTGAAGACCTCACAGCCTCGAGGTGGGGGTCAAGAAACCCTGAAAGCTTTCGGTTCCACTGGATCCCTGAAAGCCAGGTGGAGATGTGTGTCTTCTTACTGAAGATATCAAGAAGTGGTGGAGTGAAATATAGGTGACCTAAGGGTCCTTCATCAATCACACTTCTTGGGAATGATGCCCAGGTTGTTCCCAGAACTTCTGGAGGATGAGGAATTGCAAACCACAGAACTGTATCCTTATTTATTTGATGCACTGACATGAGGGATGGGTGAACTAGGCATCCATGCCCTTGCAGAAGTAGGAGGGGAGCTATTTGCCAGGAATGATCATCTAAGTAATGAGGGGACCAAAAAATACTCCTGCAAGCTCTTCTGAGGGTGCATCATATGGGGTAAAGCAAGAACCCTCCCTTTGGCTTTGCCTTTTTCCTTGTGTTGCATGAACATCTGCTGATGGGAGAATCACCTCTTAAACAAACTTAGTGCTTGGATATAGACAGACCCAAGACTAAACCAAATCAGAAATGGCAAATCAAAGTTGGCACTGCCTTTTGAAAGGCTCTGCAGCAGGCAGACTGGGCTGAAGAAGGTATGTAGTGAAGGCCACACTCAGGTCCCAAGGCCTTTCTCTGCTTCCAGTGAGTGATGTGCTTGGATATGGCCCCAACTCTACTGTCAGGCTGATAAGACCAACGTTTTCTGGGATCAGTAATGCAATGGGTGACTTATTTTCTTTCAGGTACTATAGCACAGACAGGAATTAGCTTCAATGAACTCGGAATTTAGATTAGTTTGGGGGTAGGAATTGGTCTTGAATCTGTCATTAAAGCCTCCAGATTATCAGTATTTTCTACTGGCTCCAGTAGCTACATTGCAAAACCAATACAGCAGACATATAATTTTAATTAAAAGCTTGGCAATGGGAAGAAGAAGAAAGTGGCAGCTAGATTATGTAAGCATGATGTGTGACTAATAAGGAAATACCAAGCTCAGGAAAGGTAAAATATCAATAGAATGAAGTTGAATACTGAAAGATAAAGGTGATGGGAGTGGATGTATCAAATGCAATTGATCTGCAAAAACATATTGAATATTTCTTGGTCTCCAACTCATCAAAAATACATAATCTCCACTATAATCAGTTCCTGTTCACTTCTTCCTCTTAACTGCCATGCTGAAGCCAAAATCTTCTCTTGGATCACTGAAGAGAGCATGACTTGCCTTTTAATTGATAAATTATATAACATAGTAACTTGTTTTCTAAAAAGAATTATTGAGAATCTTTTCAACCCCATGAAGTACGTGTAACTTCAGTCTGAAGGAATTCTACCAAATATGAATCCATTCTGCTTGATTATTACTTAAGACACTGAAGTATATAAATTTAGGATGCTAGTCTATGCTTCAGTTATTTTTCTGCCATGGTGCCTGATGGTCCAAGCTGTTCAGAACACAAGTGCTTGCTGTGGTGTACTTACCTATACACTTACCTATATGAAACTGCATTTCTCTGCAGCTAGGTGGTGGGCTAAGCCTATGTTGGCATACCCAAGGTAGACCTAAATGGGCCAACTTGAACATTCAATTCAAATTTAAGCAAAACCTGTGGCTGTGCTGGCAGTACCCTTTGCACGGTATGTACCAGTTTACTTAGTAGTTTCATTTCTTGCTAGCTCTATTCATACACTGACATACAGCACACAACGTTTCCTACAAAAGTCACCCATTTCCTTGTTGATTCCTGTGATTTCACATAAAATCTCTTATTCTCATTGTTTATAGAACTGGAAGGACAAACACCCGTTTCCAATTTACTTGACATTTATTTTATATTTCAGGGCTGCGAAACCAAGAACAGTAAAAAATCTCATACTGAAGTATCAGAAGCTACCTGTCTTTGATCTTATTTTGGCTAAGATCAAGGATACCCACCAGCTCAATGACACTGGTGGCATTTTTGAAGCTGAAGTACTAGAGAGTCTTTTGTCCCCAGCACTTCTCTCTGTTGCTATAAAATTTATAAGCTTTGAATGTTACCTGGCCCAGAAGGTCTTGGCTTTTGCAGAGTTCACAAGTTTTGCATCAGCATCCGCCTCTGAAATAGTCCAGAAACCACTGAAACCATTGATGGATACACAGAGTAAGAAATTTGCAATTCTTACAGTCTTCTTTGCATAGGAAATAAATTCCCATCAACCAGGATTTATAGGGTGCTTCCCATGAGAACATCTAATTGCAATTAGTGATACAGCCTCAGTCTAAAATATGAAGAGGCTCCAGTCAATGAGATAATATAGCTAACTTTGAGATGGGATTTTTCCCCCTTTCCTCTAATTATTAGTAATATCATAGAAAGAATGAGGTTTACAATGCTTATGGCAAAGGTGGAAGAATTTGATAGGTTAGAGATCATTTACATTCAAAACCTATGTCCAGTATCCCTTATAACCTCCCAAGCTTTCTCCTCTACAGAGAAACTGAAGATGGATTAATTTAATTCTGATATATGTGCAGGTAGCTGGCCATAGCTGGAATGAAAATAATAATAAAATCTCATTATAATCTTAACCAGGAAAGATATTTGCCTCTTTGCAGCAAAACTGTTGATACAGAATTATAAAGAGAACCTAAAAAAGCAACACGGTTTTCAGTCATTATCCTGTGCACACTGTATGATTTGGTGTCTAAGAAAACACTGATATAATGTCAGACATAACTCTGAAACCTATCCTAAAAATAAAACCCATGATGTGGCATATCCAGAAGAGAGTAATAGATTAAAACCTAAACTGCTAATAAAATTCTTGGTTTACTACAAGCAGGTTCTGGAAGAAAATCTAAAGCTTACATTGAATATTCATTTAAATAATTTATTTAGATATCTTCTTTCTTCTTCTTTCTTCTTTTTTTTTTTTTTTTAATATTACATTGATCTTCCCATATGATGCAGAGGAAGAAAGACCATGACTGCATGAGAGAAGAGAAACCTTCAAGTGAATAAAGTTTTCTCTCCTCATTTAAAAGCTGAGGGAGTGCTGGGGCAGCCCAGATCAGTCTAAGAAAAGAAACACTACCATGTAACAAGCAAGATTAATCTTAAGGTAAAACTTAACTTGCAGCCTCCTCCTCTTGGACAGGAAGGAATCAATGCAGAAGAGAAAATGTGCCTGACAGATGGGATGAGGCTCTAACTGTGCACAACCTCCCCAGATCCACAAGCAGAACAGACTTCTTCAAAGTCCGCAGCTTGGAAAATGGGGATGGGAGACAGGAAATATATGGAGATAAAATAGAAGTGCAAGGATAAGGGAAGGGAATTGGTGCTTATTGTCACTCATCTCTTTTGTGTTAAGAAAATTTCTAAAGACAGACCTTCCACAGGCCTTCCACTTAGAAATTAATCATCACCAGCTGCAGAGCATCATACCCTTCAGGTCAACGTCAGGTGCTTTGGGAGGGCTGCTGTGGCTGGGAAGTATGTCCAGCTATTCTCTGGACTGCAGTGAAAAGCATGCTTATGTATTCCCCCCTCTTCCGTAGCTCATGCCTCCATGATCTGCTAAATCCATTGGCCAATTTCAACTATACAGTAGAAAAAGAGCAAAAGTTTCAGAGACAATCCAGGTCCTATGGATTCCACTGCAAGAGGTGGGCTACACCACGGAGAGACTACAACTCAAATAATCACTTGGACCCTCTTGGCCAAGTTGTGCAGTCAAATGGCCTGCACATTGACATCAAATTGCTCTGCAGGGACAGATTATACAAGTGTGCAGAGATAAGAGAAGACCTCACTACAAGTCAGTCATAAAGCCAATCAAGCAAGAGACAAATCTGCAGGAAATGAGGCTTTAGTAGAGATGCTTACAAAATTTCTTGTTAACAAGTTTTCTAGATGTGCTGTATGTTCTGTTAATAATCTCTGTGTGCGTGTTTATTTTCTGACAGACCTACAGATCAAAACAATTACTTTAAACACTTAGGATAAAGTGATAACATCAGTATCACAAGCTCCTCCTGGCAGTGTATTAAAGACTAAATTCGTGTTGTGGTCTGTCCCAAATGACTTTGCTCCTCCTCTTGACTCAAAGGAAACCTTCACCTATGCAAGGCTCTTAAGAGTTAACAGTTACTGCACGTAGAAGCATTAGGCTGCATTTCTGCAGAGCACTTGAGCTCTGTGTTTACGTTACGAAACTACATGAGCGTGTTCTTAAGCATTCCTGTAAACTAGGTTACGCTCCTGGACTGTATCCTAGGAAGACTGGATTCAAATAGTTAAAAAACAACCAACCAACCAACAACAACAACAAAAACAAATACTGACTTAATTAGGGGTTTTGCCTGGAGTAAAGGATTTGGCCTTATTTCAGGCCAAGTACACAAATGCACTATAATATAAAAATATACAAATATACTATACAACTCCCATTTGCCACCAGGTCTGGATTTACGTGAAAGCACATTTCATCCTGGTGAAAGTGCATTAATTATGGCCAAATCCTAAAACATTATTGCAAACCAAATTCCTACCAAGTTCAAGAAATGAATATCTTCATGTCAATACTTCAGTGATTTTCAGCTCAGTAGGAGTAATCCTGCTATAAGAAAACATTTCCCTCTGTTATGCATGTTAGCATGGTGCAGTAGTTATGAATTTATTTATTTTTTTTAATTCCCTTTTTTACCAATTTTTGAAAAATCAAAGAGGAAACATTGATAAAAGGTACCTCATCTGTCCATTACCTCTTACTTCAGTTCAATTATATAAAATCACAGGAATAGAGGGCTTTTTAACCATGATTGCATTAAATAAAATCAAGTCCAGTATGATATTTGATATGAAAACAAACCATGAAAATGTAGGATGAGTATGTAATACACAATTTTGCACATAAAGTAGAATTTCAAAGTACGCATATGCATGATTTACATTTCTAAGGATATAGTTTAGGATCTTGCTAGCTCCTATTTTCTTCCTAAATCCAATAGTTTAAAATTCTTGCTTCCTCTATAATTTCAATGGGAATTTTAAAAGCCCTGGAAGTAAATTATCTCACCACTATACTCTCCACTTCAGACAGTGAAATGAAAGTATTTTTGCTTCTTTGCATTGCTATGCATGCTCTGGGTTCTAACTTTATATTTGGATTACTATCAAGACCTGAAGGTCAGATATTCTACAATATTTCACTGTGTTTTAGAGAACTATGCACTGCTGTCTTAAATGTACAAGAATCACTGTCACATAGAAGAGAAAACTTCTAAAACCCTGGAGAAAAAAGTTATAAAACTCTTTTATATTGAAATACATATATATACACCAGCTACTCTAAAATGTATCAACTATGCAGCTAATTTATTTTGAGCCATACAAAAAAAAATAATTGAAAAGAGAAATGCACATGAACTTTCCATATGATATTTTTAATTACACAAGATAAGGATATTTCATAAGTTACTGTGTCCTCCAACATCAGTCTTCACAGTTTTCTTGTTGAAAATACAGATTACATATCTACTATATATCTGTATATCTAAAATGGCATTCATAAACAAGATGAACAAATTCCATCGATCTAAAAATGCTCAAAGCCCATCCCCATATTTTTTTCTAAAATAATAGCTTGCTGTTAATTACGTACTAGATGTGCAAAGAGGCACCATGGTAAAGAGAGGATGTAGCTTCAGAAATGAACGTGTGTGTCCTGCTGCTCTGCTACAGATTCCACAGATTCCAGCTGTGCCTTATTTTTTTTTTCTTCCCAATAATAGGCCTGAAAGTTGACAGAAATGTCTTGCGCACAGCAGAAACACATCATTATATAAAAGCCTGGGAAAGGTAGATATGACAAATTACATGGGCCAATTCCAAGCAGCCGGAGTCCCGAGGGAGTCAGGGAAAAGCGGAGCGGGTGAATTGGTGATGCAGGAGGCAGAATGCTGCTTTCTAGAAAGGGGAGACTCGATCCTACTTCCAGTCATTTCTATGTAGATCAAGAGTGTCTTACTGAAGCCAAAGATTGCATGAAAACTAGTGGAGAGGAGATCAGAATTAGGGCACGAGTGCCTTTTTCCTAATTCTGGCACTTCTTAGGCTCTTCGAAAAGAAAAGCTTAGTTTTTCCCTGCTACAGCAAAAACTAGGCAAAGAAAATAGAACAACTTATTCAAGATGATAAAAAGAGGGTGTGTGGAGGGGTAAGTTTTGGAGGGAGGGTCATTTTTCTCCTTATCCCCTCATTTCAGTGCCTTCTTCTGGCAATACAGACGTTTTCTATCAGGACACATCTCCTGACATCTACTGCTTTGAGATAAAGTAAGAGAGCTGGAGTAAGGAGCGAGAGGAAAGACATGCTAATGCTTGGAAGCAGCCTTGGCAGAAATGTAAACTAATAATAATGATGATGCTAATAATAACAGGATACATGAAATAAGTGCAGCTGACATATGATCTATTGATTAAAGTCTTTCATATGACAGGATGTCAGGCAGCAGAAATAGGAAATCAATACCTCATTTAACAGCACAGAGCATATCAATCTTCTCCCCGCCACAGAGACACCAAGGTGTTTGAACAGAGGCAATATGAAATTATTTGATCTGCCTGGGGGAATGAGAAAGGATTAGTTATACTAAAGAACGCTGGGCTCTATGGGGAGGTGGTTTCTTGGGTGGCTTTTGAGCAATTAGTCTGTCTAGCCAGACAACATCTGTGTCCATGCAATTCTCTGCAAGTTTCTGGGATACCAGGGTATATATATGTATATTTTATATATATATATATGTATGTATATGTATATATGTATATGGTATCCAATGGTATCCAATGAGCTTCTGAATCATAATGATTTGCTGAACCAGGTTACCAGCTGCTGACAGAGAAACAAAGAGCGCTCACTACAGAAATGATGCAGACAGGCACACAAATGCAAACAAGTTGTTCCTTGTATATCCAACTATTTTGATGCAACTGTTTAAGTTCTGTTTTTTTTCATGAAAAAGTGTCCACAATCCTGAATATTCCATGAAAGCAGAACTAGAAATGATGTATACATTTGTAGCAGGGAGAGTAGTTTAACATGACCAGTGGATGTGGTAGACTATTGTATGATCTTTTTGTTACAGGATTGCAAATAATTTACAATTTTGGCAGCCAAAAGGTACTTAGACTCATGAAAAACTTGATGAGAGAGAATTCTATGGGTTACAGGTCTTGATCTCCTGGCAGCTTATAAAGACTCATCCTTGCATTATTTCTCTAAGAAGAGACTTAAAAAAGCATGAATAAAAAAATGTAAAACCAACCAGTAAACCTCTTCACTGAAGCAGAAATACTGCATTTTATGCATACAGACCACAAGTGATCTGTGGAGGAAACACTCTACAGTTTCACAGAGAAAAGGGGTCATGTGTAACATAACAAAGGGAAGTTTGCCCTGAGCACTCCCCCCAAACAGTTTCTAACTTTTTTTTTTGGATCACATCCTGATCCCCCTGGCCAGTACCAAAGCCCTTCAAAGAGCTCCACTTTCCTAGTGCATGTGATGGTGAAAATGCAACATATAGGACCAAGAGGAATGAAAAACCTCTGGGGTTGGAGGGCTGAGTACTTGTCTGTGGAGGGGTAACGAGACTACCTTGATTAAATGATTTTTTAAAAATCTTTGCCCTAATACCATTTAACCCCACCATATGGTAGCTATTGCTGTACTTCGTTTCCTTTTCCAGGAAAGTGTCCCTTTGGATGCCAGCTAGCAAGAAGGGGACCAAGAAGGAGCTGAAGAACCTTCATCGTATTTCTCTTTTTTTCACATACATCTCAGACACAGCCTGGAATTCAGAAGTTCTTAACAAAGCTCAGTACTACTTTTTTTTTAATTCAAGAAGTGGAATTAATCTTTTTCCTCACTCTTTGCATGACATTCTATACTATTTTAGCGAATATCCCAAGTATCTGAGAACTTACATACAGATGAATTTTCTTTAAGTTATGATTTGCCGTCAACACAACACTCCTCTGATAACACATTGCCATGGCTGAGGTTTCTTTGCAGCTGTGCTAACAACCTCAGGAAAAAGCCAAAGATCAAAAGGGAAGGATTGCTAAACAACCTATTAATCAAAAATACTGGTGCTAAAACATGCTGTCAGTTTATTTGGGGGGAATCCACATAGTCATTGCCAAACCCTAACTCTTCTCTGCTTGTAAAAGGCTTCAGTGCCCAGAGCAATAGATTCTTTAAAATTAAAGTATAATAAAATAAAAAGTGACTATTGAGAACTAATTGATCCATAATTTTGATATGGAAAGATGAGGATAAAAGTTCAGTATTATGCAAGCATTCTTTTTTATTATGGTAATTTTTGTAGCATCCCACCATAGAACTATTTTTTCCTCTGTATTTAATCGATAAAATACATAAATTTGAGCTCATATCCTTGACTTGATTTAAAGTTTTCCTACTACTACTACCATTTGTTTAACTATATATACCATGTATCACATCCAAATTATTTTGTGTTTTCAGTATTCAGTAGAGCTAACTAATTAAACCTTACCACACACCCTTAGGAAATGCAACAGCCCAACCATATAATATGCTCACTACTTATAAGGAAAGCATTACATCTTTTGGGATCTTAAAAAGGCTCCAATATCTAACTTGCCTTTTCTTAGTAAGCAAAACATTAGCTAACAAAAATGGCCATTTCAGAGTCTATTCCCCAGTTTCAGGCATGGATCAGAGAGCTTCTGTGCTGCAAGCCCATGGAAGGCAAGGGCAACACATATACAACTACCACGAAGGGCGCTCAGATCCTCTTCTGGCCCTGGTCTCAGCAGAGGACTGCAAGTGCTCAAGCCTGAAGCCGGCTCTGAAACATGAGCACGTGTAAAACCACAGCTTCTCCTGGGATTTTGTTGTCCAGTAGCTGTAGCACTGGAAAGAGAAACCTTTGGGAACCTAATAAAGGTAGAGCAGGTGCTTCCAAGGAACTGATATTTTCATTTTATAGAGGTTTTGTGGTAAGGAGGGCCGTGGGAGCACAGCCAACGTTGTGGAGGTTTGGAGGTCCCACACAGAAAGATGGTGCTAGTGCCATGACAGTGGTGCTGGGTCTGTGCAGAGGGTGAAGGAGGTGCAATCAGGGCAGGCAAAGCTGCTGTGGAAATTCAGCAGAAAAGCTCCCGATTAACACAGAGAAAGAAACGGCCCAAGGATGTTACAACACGGAAAGATGTTGCTGTCCCCTTCCACAGCACTGTCTACTTCAGGATTTTATAGAATAGTTAAAGATAATATTTTGTTTTTAATATCAAACTGCCCATGTGAGGGGGATATCAGACAATATCTCAGAAAGAAATTTTGAACCAGTATAAATTAACTATTGTTCATACCTGCAGATGCATCCTGTAGGAGCTTGGACATTCTGTTTATTAAGCACCATCTAAAATCCACCTAATCTTTTCCTTCTGAAATATTTTTTCAGGCAGCTAACATTGTGTGTGAATAAGTGTTTATTTTTCATATTATTTTTCACTGAGCAAATACTTTGTTTAATAATATCTGAAGCTTAAGCCTCAAGCATCAAAGCTCCGTGTAATGCTTGATTGTTGTTTGGAATTTAAACCTCACATGGCATGAGAAACTGAGGAGCCTAAGAAAACTGATATTTCCTATCAGATACAGTATTTTAAGAGAGGTTGATGCCAGGAGACTTTCTGGGATTCAGGAAACAGAAAGGTAGAGGCAGGAGCTGCTCATGGGCTGTAGGTGGCATTGGGAAGTTCAGGACTGGGATAAGACACTTGCTGAAAGCAAGAAATGGAAAGACACAAAGCTTAGGAGTTTTGCTCTCAATTTAAGCCTGGCCCTGGGCGATGCTGACATGAGCATGGAGGTGTTAAAAGAACTAACATGGTGTAATGCAAAACGCACGCACTGTCACCCCTTTGCACATTTTGAAAATGAAACTGAGAAATTCATAAATCTGCCCTGTTGCTAGCCCCTTCCTTGCTCTACCAGCACACCTGAACTTTAGCAATTTCATTTGGGCATTTTCATCTGATGATTCCTTCTGAACGCAATTTTCCAACTACAGTAGCTTTTTCTATTATGTTAAGCACAATTAAATAATCAGTTTCACTGGATTTGGCCTGGCTTTCTCAGTGCTGATGTGGTTGTTCTCTCCCAAATCCATCTCAAGTGGGGAACTGATTTCTTCTGAGACATGGGGTCTCCTGTCTACATGGACCTGCATCAGCTGCCAGGGCAAGTTTTTGCCCTGCTACAACCTGCCCTCCAGATACACAGGGATCGTCCACGGAAAGCTCGAGAGAGCACGAGTGTGAAGGATGCAGCCTAACACACTCCAACCAAGGCTTCCAAAATGAGCCAGCAACTGCAGCCAGAAATCTCTCTCTGATCATTGCATTATAGTTA
Source organism: Nothoprocta pentlandii (assembly GCA_013398315.1). Lineage (NCBI taxonomy): Eukaryota > Metazoa > Chordata > Aves > Tinamiformes > Tinamidae > Nothoprocta > Nothoprocta pentlandii. The sequence goes on from VZSG01000105.1 coordinate 790,229, forward strand.
GGAGAAGACTTAAGCCTTCCAGGGCAGAGGGTGGAGGTGGAAAGGTGGAGGTACTTCTGTGAGTTAAAATTTTCAGTCTTGCTTGAGTGTTTTTGTAAAAAACTCATGCACTGCCAGGAGTTGTAAATGCTATAGGGCAATCTTAGAAGGCTTTGCTCCATTCTTATCTACCTCAGTAACATCTTTTTTTCTAAGGTGGAACTAAATTAATGTTAGTTTTCTTCTTTCCTATGATCCGAACAAAGGTCTGTTGAGTAGAATTGGTGTGTGTGTGGGTAAACTTCTTTGACAAAAGTAAAAGGCTGACTTTAATGTATTACTATCACAGTGGTGGGGAATGAAAGGTATTATGTTAGAAAATTACTAAAGATCATGGAAATCTGAAGCCTACTTTAAAGCTAGTAACTCCGACCTCTGGTTTTATAACATGGATCATGAAACAGGGGGAGTCAACTACGGAAAGACTGGGTGCTGTGACTTCTCATTTAAGCCACTGTCACTAAGCTCATGAAGAGAGTTTACTGGAGTGGCTTTTCCAGGAGGAACATGGATCAGGCAGCAGTAAATAAAAGATGGACACTTTCCACCCAAAAGAAATGACTTGTAGGTCAGTTCCTTGTTGCAAATGACATGATGGGGAAAGACGGTACTCAGCAGTCTCATGCTCTATTCTTATTGCTCTGTTGGATTGAGCAAAGCTATATCTGCCTTGTAGAAGAGTCTCCTCCTTTGCTGAACTGATGCAAAATAACTCCAGAAAAGAGGCAATGGGAAGCCTTGTTCAGGACAGGCAAAGGGCATTTCTAAAGGTATTTCTAGCTGGTAAGAAGCTCCACAAGGAATGGAGCCTCATGAACCTGGATTCGGACTTTCAGTTTTGGCTAAAATTTTTAAAACATTCACTAAAAAAAAAATGCAGAGAACAGCCACTTTCCCCCAGTGTGAAGAGCTAGCTGAAAATGGTTTAAAGGAATATCTTGACCAGTCTTAAAGAGACAATAACAAGATTCTTTCTTAGCAAATCTTATTGTATCAGCACAGCATTGATCAGTACAGAAGAGGGAGTTTGGCTCTACTCACATAATCTAAGTGCCACACCAAACAGTGATGCCTATTTTTAAAATAACTACCTCACTATGCTGAATATGCTCTGTAGTCACAGGGATGCCAAGATTTACACAGTATTTACATATTCTTTCCTTTCACAAATGTCAAGATCACTATGGGATTAACTAAAACATTTTATAATTATGTAATTTTTTGCCTCTCATCTGTTTAGAAAAGGAAAAAAAATCTTTATACACAGGAATTTTACGTTTTTTTTTGCCAGATTTCTAGATCAAACAGAGCCCAACCAACTACTCTACAGCTCTCAAACAAAAGACATGCAAACAAAAACATTTGCAATGAGGTGATAAAAGCATCAAATATCTTTCTGATGTAACAGGAAAAGAATATGGCGCTTTTTTTTTTTTTTTTTTTTTTTTTTTTTTTTTTTTTTTTTTTTTTTTTTTTTTTTTTTTTTTTTTTTTTTTTTTNGGGCAATAGGTCTGACATTACTGCAAGGTCAAGGCAGTTGACTGAAGGGTTAGGAACTTGTCATGCCCAGCCTCTGATTCTGTAGCAACACAACATGTCCTGATGTTACTTGTTGTGGCTACTGCAGTACAGAGCCAGAATATAATGTGGTTGACTTGTCCTCTGGTTATTTGTGAGGAAAATCCTGGGTAGATAAAGCCACGTGGAAGAGTTGGGAGAAGTTCCTGGGATTCTTCTCATCAATAATGTTGGAGGAGAAAACAAGGAAGAGAGGGGGCCTAGGGATGCAGGTGACAATAACCCAACCTCAGTGATGACCCTGAATTGCAATGACAACATCACCACAGAGTTGTCATTGGCTTCACAGCAACTGCTACAAAGCAGCTGCCCATGGTTGCCTTGTGTCTCTGGGCACCTGCGTGCTGAGTCTTGCTGATCTAAACAGTGCAGAATATAGCTATGCACAAGGATAACTCCTATTCTCATGGTCCAATTGCATAATCATGTTGATACATAAACAGGCTCTCTGCAGGGGGCTCGGCCGGCGCAGCTGATAATCCCTTCATACATGCAAAATAGGAACCTGAACCACGGATACGCGATGAAGCTTGAAATATGAAAACCCCACATGGAAAGTTCAATGTGCAATTAACCATAAAGGCAACGCTGCCTCCCTTTTTATGAACATTGCTATATGATGCCTGAACTCATTTCATAGTATGCAAAAGACAAAAAAAAATGCTGCTGTCTTTTTTTTTTTAAATTGATTACAGATTTTGAAGAGATTTAGGGTACTCTAATTGAAGCTGAGATGTACACTGACTAGCCCTTCTCTGAAAGCAGGGTCTCTATGCTGATTCAGATAGGGTACCCAGGATCTGTGCCATCCTCAATTAATGGTGATTTTTGATTCTAGCTACCAGAATGAGTAGGTTCTCAGAGGGCTCCGGTTTAGCTCACATACCGACTGCTCTTCTGACCTTTTCTGTGACACCTGAATGGCAACCTAACCTTACCCATCTAGAAGGAAAGTCAGGGGTATATTTTATTAATTCCAAAGAAAATTCTTGAAGGATTACGCCTATTACTTAGGCAGAAAAAAAACCTGTGAACTACATGGAAAAAGACACTTAAAACTCTGCCCTCACCTTGTATTTGGTCACTTTTTAAAACTTGATGAGATATTCCAAAGCAAAATCTCTGTTCATTTTTCCTCTGTTTCTTTTCTTCACTCTGTTTACTGCTCTCAGTCTTCTCTCTAGCATAGCACAGATTCATCCTTCAACTTCTTACAAACCCTAGTTTATTTCATTCTTCTGAATGGAAGCGAATGAGTTTTACTTCATGGCTCCTCCTGCCAATGCCTTCTGCTCGGTCTGATACATTAATTCAGATTATCATTCTATGCACTTTTTGCATTAATTCTCAACTGACTGACCCTCTTCATCTGTAATTATTACCATGAAGGTTTTGAATATCATTAAACTCTTCTCACCGACTGCATTAACTTTAAAAGGTAATTTGATTAATTCTGCAAGCCACTGGTAGATGGAGATTTAACGCCTCATGGAATTTCTGCATTATCAGTATTTTGCAGCAACTAGATCTGAAAGATAAACGAAATCCTTGGAGACCAGATGAAAAAGGTTGGTTGTTTTTTTGAAAGATTTTAAGTAATTTCGTTAAGCTTTAAAAACAGTGTTCTAAATTGTTTTTCCCAGAATTACAAACAGATCATTCCTCTGCATTCCCCCGCAGTACTGATTTAATAACTTTTCATTTCTGTGAAACGCATATATTTCCAGAGCTCAGCCAAAGGTTCTTCACTTGGGAAAACACAATGACTGTGAGGCAGCAAAAGTTATCAACTGATAAATTGTAGAACAATATAGCCTGCCAAAGTAGGCAACATGCAAAGACTTCACCTAACTTCAAAACTTACGTGAGACCAAAGAGGCATGCTAATGTAGTTCTCAATGACTGGTGTCACCTATATCTGATGCTATCATGCTTAAATAAAAGTGCTTTGGGATAGAAATGATGTAGAATATGGTGCATAGTGTTACTGAGTAGCAATGCCTTATATTAATGGCACGGTGTAAGCAATTGCAGATAATATTCTCTAGTGGAAATTCCCAAATTTTCTTCCTTAGTAGGCTTGTCTGCAGCTGTCCTGGCATCCAGCTCTTTTCTGCTTGTGTTAGTTCAAGAGTAGCAGAAAACAATATTCATTAAACTTTCATAAAATAAATGCTAGAATTAGAGATTGGAGTAGGGAACTAGGGCTACATGCTTTCTGTGTGGCATATCACAGAATCACAGAATATTCAAGGTTGGAAGGGCATATATTGAAGGGCAGTGAAAATAAAAATGCTGTCTTAAAGGGAATGGTAAAGGTAGCACATATATAATAATCCAGTCCTCCTGATACATGCCAACATGCATCACCTCCAAAGACAGAGCTGGAGAACCCAAGGCACAAAGGGGCTGGAGAATGGATGTGTTGAGGTAATTCTAGAAGGCATATGCAAATTTACTCCAATTTTCACTGGATAGAAGAGAAAACCTCATTCTCTACTGGCAGTTAACTCTCTTGCCATGCTCCTATCCTTATATAATTATATTCTTATATCATTGACCTTCCTTCTGCAGAGGATCACAGAGCAGCCCACTGAAAGGCCAAGGTTGTAGATCTTTCTAGGCATCCTGATAATTATGAAGGCAAAGGTTTTTTTGTTTTTTTTTTTTTCCCCTGGAAAATCCTTCAGAATTCAGGTTTGTGTTCCAAGGGTAGTAGATCTTACAGGACCAAATACACTCCTCAGTAATTTACTGTAACGAGCATGGAGGTGTCTGCCTGGGTCTGCTGGCAGGTGGGAATCAACCTCAATGAGGTGTCTTACTTATGTCAGATACAACTTCTGGCAGCTAACTGCAGTGACCTCGTAGAACTTTTTTGAACTGAAATATCTAATTAATGTGAGTCAAGGAAACCCTATTTTAACTTCTATCTATTCCACTAAACCAAATGGAGTTGGACAGAGGCACGTGCACTGGACTGCTGTTAGTCGTCCTGTTTCACTGTCAGCACGATTCCTGGCATGGTTTTGGCACAAATAGACAATTTTTCCAAACAGTGTTTGGAAATGACTCGTGGTTTAGCACATGCCAACATCAGCAGTGGTGGATGTGGTCCAGTTTGGGATGGCAGGATAGTTTAGCTGTGTGTTTGTGAATCATGACCAACTAGTTGGCTTCAGAACCATTGAACGCTCATTCTAGTTACAAAAACAAATGAAATGGCTGGAGGATGGGTATCTGGGTACTGCAGAGTTGTGCCCTGTCTGTGAAGACACTGCCTCTGCTGCGATGCTCCAGACACCTTCACTGCAAGCCCTAGTGCAGAATAAACTTGCCTAGTGTTATTATTGTAGAAGAATCTCACACCATATCTAGGGAGACATGTACAAAAACTTCATGCTGTGGATGAAGTTTACTCAGCACATAAAATATTGCTCAGGATCTCCTGGCTCACCTGCAAATAGGTGTGAATACAAAGCCTCATGATGTGCAGGATTTCTACTAGGCCAGATAAAACCATGGGAATGTGTCTGTGCTGCTAAGGCTGAGCCCAGTAAGGCCCTGAATGGCAGGAGAAAAGTGCATAGGGATGTTTTTTTTTGCTGTTTCTAATAACACAAGAGCTACAAGAATTCACTGAAATTGCCAGGCAAGAGGTTTATACCAAATAAAAGGAATATTTTTTTCTCTACAGACCAAGTATTTGAATAGTGAACTCAGTGCTAAAGGAGGCTATGGAGTAAAGAATAAATAAATGAATTAGGAAAGGGGCTAGGTAAATAAATATATGGAGGGTAAATTCATACCAGTAGTCACACAATATTTTCTTTATCTACAGAACACAAATGGGAAACTCAGGTCAAAATGTATTTGTTCCATTTGTGTTGAACGAATCTTCAGTAATAACAGAGAGGTATAGCTACCTATGGACAGAACTGACCCTTTTAGCCTTTTGGGGGATAATTTGCTCCCTCTATGAGCACCCTCCATTATGGCACTGTCTGTTGCAGTAGTTTGTGCAGGGAAACACACTTGTGGGAGCAAGCGCTGATACCTGCTGGAGCACTGGTTAATGGGGCTGATTAAACGCTTGGATGTTTGCCCTGGTGGGTCTGGATTGTGAAGGCCCCACTTAAGCAAATGGGACCTGTGCTAAAAGCTTTGAAGATGAAAGTTCAATAACGATCAGAGCTTTCTGTGAACTTTCTAGCCAGCCACTAGAAACGGCTTCGATTCCACTCCTAGTTATTGTCGGCATGTGCTCAAATTGCTTTTGCGGTTGCTATCACTACAACTCACAGAGCCAATTAAATGTCTATTAATGAGACCTATTTTTAGATCAATGCAGAGAAACTAATCTATAGAAATAAGTCAGAATTTTTAACAGGTCAGTCTGGCTTTGTTCTGAGTTGAAGGGAAGACAATATTCATTTGTTGTACCATACTCCAAGGAAGATTCTGTATTCTTCAAATGTTTTCAATATTTATTTAAAAGCACAGATAAGCCATGTGAGTCGACCATAATAAAGCACATTTTGTCTTCTGTATTCACTCGAGAATTCTGCAGCACATTCTATTCTAGGCATGTAGAGTACTATACAAAGATGGATTGGTTTAATCCAAATACTCTGCCCAGAAAGGCAAGAGTTATCTTCAGATGATTCAAAGATATGGTAAGCAAAATACCTGTAAGTGTCTTACTAAGGCTATTTAGGTAGTTCTTGACTTGGCTTTAAGCTCCTCTGTCCTGTCTTGCTTAACTTGATCCCTCAGAGCTCATGGCTGAACAATGACTCTATCTCCCAGATTTGAAATCTTATAATGGGATATGTAAGGTTTTTTTTTATTTCATAATAAAACAAAGACATAAGATGAATTCAAATCTAGCCCCGGAACTCTCACCACCTCTACACTAAAAATATGAAAAAAAGTCCTGCAGTATGATGTGAAGGGCAAAAAAAATGAAGGCAAATAATCCAGAATTTTGAAATTCAACGTAAGATACTTAAGAATTCCTACAGCAGTCAAAATGCAACACTGAGGAGAAAATTAGAAACACAACCAAATTCAGTGTGACTAATTTAAACATCTAATTTACATGCAAACATGACCAAATGCTGCATCAGTTGTTGAGAATGAGGGGGCAAGGAAGCCCTCCTAAGGAAAACACCTAAAGAGAGTAAGGCACCACTGGCAGTGCACAAAGAAGATCCAGAACAAAGGTTGAGTTCTCTGATGATGGAGCTGATAGAAAATGTGGGTGTCCGTCCTTGTGGACCACAGGCTGGCAGGCCAGGGCAGGAGGGTAAGGGGAGAAGGAACCTGGCATTTACTCAGTGCAAGGCTGATTTCAGACCATGCTGCTGGTATGTGCATGACTTCACTTGAGAGTGTCCTTGGTCACGCTTGCAGGACCAGGGACCACAACATGAGCTCAGCTCAGTGCTCTTAGGGTCAATGCAATTATGAGTGGTCTTCCTTCTACTCCTCACAGTGTGACATTCAGCTCTGCTTTATGACCCAAACGTCTCTTCTGGAGAGTTTTCTTCAGCTTCATAAAAGGTGAAAATGAAGTAGTCTTTTTGGAAATAGGAAGGTAATTAAACTGCCTGGGGGTCCCTTGCTGTTAACAATGTGGGCAGAATGGCTGCTTTTCCAAACTGTCACCTTCTCTTCTACGTCCTTTCCCATGTTCTTGCAGAAAACAGCAGTTTGGATGTCCCTCTGCTCTCGGCTCCCCTCTGCTGTCACCAGTCCTGCAGATGAGCAAGACCATTTTGCAGCAGCGATTCCATGCCTGGATTCCTGTGGCAGGGACGGAGCTGCAGCATCTCCGCTGCAGGAACGATGCTGCAGGAACTCTGAGCATCGAGGTATGTTGCACTGCCAGGTACCTCCATCCAGGACATGTCCCCCTCATGAAGGACCAGGAGGCAAATTTAGTCCCACCTCCCCAGCCAGGGCAGACGCTGGCCAGTCTCTGCACTTGGGCACGTTGTCCAACTTGGGAAATCATGCTATGGGACAGGACCCCTCAGCACGCTTCCCTGCCCTGCAAATCCTCTACTTTCTGTAATTCCTGAATTCCAGCCCAAGGCGAAGCCATGGGGTGCAGGATAATCTTATAATCAAAATGACACTCAGTAAACGTTTTTGCTTTGGTTCAAATATACACACGTTTATGTCTATCTAGAAAGCACGCATGGGTTGCATTCACTTGCTTTAGCTAACAACATTTTAGCTGTTTAAAATGGATTATCATACTTCATTTATTGTGCACTTGCCAGTTTAAACCACATGGTGTTATTTTTGCTTCCTAACTGGACTACTTTTTATAGCAAGATAATAGAAAACAGATTAAAAAGTTCAGACACAAATTTGTGGACAAGTACTTATACTTTTCTGATAAAATGTTTTTAATTATCACGCTTTTAGCTCATAAATTTTCTGTGTCGGGGCAGTGAAATGCACTTACATGTTTTCTAGGCCTGCATTTCTATTATTCGGTAACATATCCCTTTTTCAACCAAGTCTTGGAAATGGTATGTCAGATATTTGCAGACCTTAACTTACAAAAATATGTAAATAAAACTTTCACGAATAGAGTATTATTAGCCTTAATGAAGCTCCAATGTTGACTTGAAATTTCTATTTTTTTAAATGTATGCTCTGCAAGCGTTGTGCAATTCCTGCTTGACATAGACCCCACACAAAAATGTAGTCAGCCAAAAAAGTACTCCGTAGTCCTGAATAACTCCAGAGTATATTTGGAAGGTTTGATTTATCGGTAAATATATTAAAGAGAGGAAAAAATAAGCTCTTATTTCCAGTGCCAATCAATCTCCTTTTTTGCCAATTCAAATACATATATGCTTTTTTCCAGCTTCATACTTTTTGGCCTCACACTTCAATCATGCTGAACCAAAGATTTCCTTTGAATATGGAGTGAAAGGAAATGTAAGAGGTTCCAAACGAAAGAGCAGAATGCAGGTGCCAGTGCCTGTTTCCCTGCAGTTTGCTCTAGGCACAGTCTGAGCACGGCGGCTGCAGAACTGCCCCTTGCCAAAGCCCTGGCAGAGGTGAAGATGCTGCACGAGCATCTTCATGAGGGCTCAAAGGCTACTGTCCTCTCTCTGTAAGCATCCATGCCCTTTATTTAGTTCTAAATGGAGAGTTTAGAGTTCCTCTGCTATCAGTTCACACATTTCTAAAGCACTTTATTGCTCACCGGATTACCTCAATGTGCATTATATAAATTAACTGTGCATCGGTTCCACAACAGCCATCACACAAAGCTGCTTTTCAAAGGCACTTCAGGATTCTATACAAAATCTTCGGCCTCAGCCTACTGCCAATGAATCCTTCTCTTAAAATCTCTTCCAATATTTTTCATTTTTAAGTTGTATGGTGAATTATTGTTGCAAACTGCAGCTTTGCAACTTTAAAACATTTGGATGAAATTCACAACAGGTGACAATTTGTAATGGAAAAGAAAGGATTTTAATAGCAATTTTAAGTTTAATAACATGTTATTTTATCTCCTGTATCTGCTATACATGATGTGATTTTAATATGTGTTAAAAATGTACAGGAGAAGGACCACACTATGGCAATTGAACAAAGCCCATATTATTTTTTAAAGCATTTTGTGATTACTTTGCATTCAGCAGCAAAACTGAAACTAATGTATACTTAAGGGATGTGTAAATCGCAATAAAAACTCTTTCAGAAACTTGTGACCAGATGAGTGGCACATAAACCATGTCCCTGAGATAAAACAATCTCCCTAATCTCACTGACAGAGGACACAATCCAAAGTCTCCACATTTTTAAGCAAGTTTGGATGAAAAGAAGCCATAGGGAACTGTTGAGAGTGCCAGAATGAGCAACATGGGCAGCAAGTTCCTACTTAGGAGCTAGTGCAGCAAGTGCACTGTGCTGCAAAACACCTGCAGGTCTTGATTATCTTAATTAACAAAATATCTTCCAACATTTTAAAGTTTGTGACCAACATTTTAAAGTTTGTGAGATGATTTACAAAAAAATGGAGTATTCAGAATAGATTGTCTGTCTCAATCTCTTTTTCACATTGTTGGTTTTTAAAACTCTTCCATTGTGAGGAGCAAGGAGTTGTTTATCACACTGCACTATAGGCATAAGCAAAAGGAAGGCATGGATACAAATGTTTAGCATAAGGCTTTTGGAAACAACAGGTTGGAGTAGCCAAGCAGTCTTAAGAGAGACCTTGTCAAAGGAGTAACTAGGATTGATTAGACCCAAGAACATTTTAATCTCCATCCTATATCCATACACAGAATCCCTCGGGCACGTATGCACAACTGCTGCCTCAGATAAGGATCGGGGTGCATTAAGGGATGCCTGGATTTAGATACCACCTTATGTAAATAACCAAGTGGCTCCATTTATCTGCTCCTGGATGGCTGTTCCTTGCAGTTCCACTCGAATGCTCATGAGCTTTCTCATCTTAACTACAGAGGTAGATTTTGATGGGCCACGAAATGCTCCAGCAATCCCTAAAAGCTCTTAATCTAGGCTATAGTAAGGAATTCTATAAAGATTAACGTGGGTTTTCTGAACATTAGTTATAAACACAAACTGACAAATACAAGGAAAATGAAGAAGATAGTATGAACACTGAGTTTTTTTTCCAAATCCAGCCAGTAGAAAAAGAGGGACTGAAGATGATGGAGGAGATCTATGAGCAGGCTGGGATAGGCAGACACGCAGGTCTCACGCTCTCTCACGCCTCCCTCTCAATAGTTTTGCTGCTTTGACTGATACAGTGCTTCATAAAATAGGGCACTTGACCTTGACAGCAGGAATTTCTTCCAGCAGCTTAAGAAAAAGAATGTCGTGGCTTTTCTCCCACATCTTGTCATCTCCTGCTGTGGTTACAAGCAGGCTATTATTATTACTTAATCTACTGATTATATTTAATAACTGTTGAACCTTTATACTAGTATCATGCTTATTTAGACCTAGGATAGCAAATGTACAATCCCCTGATTCCCTGGTCCCCTGAAAATGCCATTATTTAAAAATCTATAACCATTTAAAGAGAAATGCATTTCACCTTGTCAGTATTTTGCCAGCTTTTTCAACACACTGATGCCAACCTGTTTTCTGTAACAAAGGTTTTGTCAGGATGGAAATCAGTATTCAGCCCTAGGAAAGCACAACAGCTTATTGAATCTCCTGACAATAAGTGAAAGCACAGAACTCATGTTTTTATTAGTTGCATCTTTATTACAGAATTTAAGTACACATGCAAGAGCACAGTACGCAAATAAGTATTTACTACTAGCACAATAAAATATTTAGAGCATAGAAAAGTCACTCAAGAACTTAAAATATATCATAAGGTTCAATATCAGGGGGATTGTAAATGAATACATAAATATAAAAAAAAAGATTAATTTAAAAGCATTCTAAATTTATATGTTCTTCAGCTTTTAAATCCTTTTCACAAGTTAATTGAATGCACAGAATATTTTAATAATTTAAAAAGTCTTCCTGATTAATTCATAGGATTTACCTCCTTTCATTTTAACTTTTAACTCACTTTACAGGTGAGCTGTTAAATGAATTAACTTACAGGCAAGGAAAAAATGCAGAAAATAGATTTTTCCTCCAGTTTACTGGATTATTTTATGTTGCTCACCAATGTTTTCATGTCTGGCAAAGCCTGACAAAGCTAGAGATAGAATGGATCTTGGATCAGACACAGAATGAGAAAAACAAGCTTAAAAGTCATAGAAATGTTGTTATCCAGTTGGTTTCAGATGGGAAGAATGTTAAACATGTCAATTTTTAATATCACCTGTAGTAAAAACTGTCTGCTTCTTTCCCCAGCAGATCAAACTTACTACAGGTTTCTAGTGAATGGTGTTTGCCACTAATATATTCTTGCTGCAGGATCAAATGTAGGTAAAAATTGGTGTGTAAAGGGGAATAAAAAGGGAATAGACAGGGACTGCTGGAGGGAAACAAGGGATTGTGGAGAGACCTGTGGACTGATGTGCAGCCAGATGCAGACAGATGTGCGTATTCTCCCTGAATCCCTTCTCCATCCCTAAACTCAGAATCCATCTGGGCTAGATGGACCATCTCCCTGTTCCACCAGGACAGCTCTTACATGGGTATTTTCACACTTGCCAAAGTGAAATGCCATTAGAGTAGATTTTTTACTACAACATCCACAAAGCAAAAAGAAATAGAAATGTGTTAAAATAGCATCTTTGTTATGCCAGAGAAATGTCACAGTTTAAGCTGAAATTGTGCAAGTGGGTGAGTGTGAAATGTAGCTTAAAAGGATGTCCACAGCTCCAGCATGCGTACCGTGCTGAGGAGTAATCTAAATATATTCTCCTCATGTGCAGGCCATACTGCTGATAGGACTGAAGGTTGGTATATTTACAAACAGCAAGGTTTACAAATCAGTGCACTTCCGTAACCTTCACCCTTTGGGTGCTGTAAACCTGGTCAGTTTGCAGCTCCATCATGAAGACTCCACGGGATTTCACAAAACTACTTCTAAAGGTAATTTATAGATTTTCCTCAACTTTTTTTTCAGTTTAGTTCATCATTTCTTCAGTATCTGGAGGCCTGATCTGGCATGAACAAAGACTAAAGTATTACGACCTGCTACCTTGTTGGTCTTTCTGAAGAGTGTTACTGTGAAAGAGCGCAAACTCACCTCCTCATAGGACACTTAGCATATTAATCTGAGCAATATGTTCACTGTGGGAACTGTATACACGAGTAATAGTGGTTGTTACAGGTTTGCCATCCTTGCAGGCCAGTTGTTACACCAGCTGCCGTGCTGTTTTATCTATAAGAGCTCCATTAAAAGAAGTTTATTCACCTCACAACTGCAGGCACCCAAAGAAGACGTTACTATAGAGAATGAAGGAGGCAAAATATCTTCCTTTTACAGGGAAATCATCCTAGCAAGGGGTATTTTTCTTCAGAGCTAGCAGGACTGCCTACTTTTTTTGTTTTCCTAGTAGCAGCAAATGTATTGGAAACCTCAAAACCCAATATTTTGGCTACCAGAAATATTTTTAAGAAAGCAAACCACTTCCCTTAGAAGTATGTATGGGGGATGTTTGAGAATACAATATTCTAATGGGATTAGAGAGACTGGACGCAGAGAAGAAAATGGAGTTACTAAAATCAGAAGAGAGGGGAAAAAATCATTTGGTAATTGCAAAAGAAGGCTGAGCTTCTGTAAGGCTCAACATTCTAACGTGAGATATATCATGCAATGGATTAAACTGGCCCAGACAGAGTCTTTCAAAAACTTTCAGCCAAGCTGCAAAGTTAAGGAGAAGAAACAGAGAGTCTTATCAAGGAGAACTTCCGTCGGGTAGAAATTAAAACAGAGCTAATATTGTAAGATGGGACTAGAATCACTGAGGAACCTGGGAATGGGCGCACAGAGTCTGTGGGCTGCCCTGAGAACGGTTTTGGAGAAGGGGGCTCTGCAGTGGATGAAGACAAGAAATGAAGACAAGACAAAGAGCTGCGGGCTGGTAGGAGCAGCACACAAACAAGCTCTCCTTTGGATACTGCTTGCTCTGGAAAGGGAAAAACTGAATGTAGGGAACTCAGTCTTTCAGAGATAGAGACACTGCCAGGTCTTGTAGGTGGCCATCAAAGATCATCCTGTGAAAACCATCCAGGCAATAGGTCTTGGAACATCGAGAGGGACTTCTGTGTTCTGGGTCAATAGCCTGAGTTAAACCTTGAACACAACTCAAGGAGCCTTTTTGAGAAGAAAAAATCTCAGGCTCACATGAAATTATAACATTTAGAAAACATGGAAAACAAACAACCTTGATATTCAATGATTCTAAGTGAAAAAGCCACTCATTGAGGCTCGTGAGTTTTGAGTGCAGGAAAGCTGCACAATTGGATGCTGGTGTGACAGCATGTGTGTTGCTCCCACAGCAATCTCATGCAACGTGCCACTGCGTTGCTGATACGGGCATCTTGTCCAGACCTAGGGGACTGTGGGCATCTCCGTTACGGTGGATAACACAGGAAAACACTTCTCACTGCTACAGAAGCCACACTGCTAAATCCATTTGTACAGCCCTGAAAACGTACGCCAGGCTACTGCTAGGAAAACGACAGCTCTCCTTTTTGTCCCTTCCCCTGCCAGCTTCCCCAGAGGCCTGTGATTAAGCTCAATTACTGCTGTGCTAACTGTTGTGTAAGCCAAGGCAAGCCCCAGCAAGCTCACAGCCAGGAGATATGGCGCATGAGCAGGGCTGTATTTCTGTTCACATGTGGTCCAGTGTGGAAGTGTTAACTGGTTTCGGGGTGCCCAGTTTGCCTGGACCAGGAAGTGCTCTAAGCTAAGAGCATCTTCTTCTATTTCTGACCCAGAGTGAGTTTCCCCCATTGTTTTCTGAACAGTCCCCCATGCTAAACCTCCTCTGAAAAGGGTGGAAAAAAACCTGGAAGAGTGTGTTAGCATAACTCTTTAAAGGTGATGTCTTAATATGCACCACAGCTTCAGCTGCTTCCTACATAATGGTGAAACTCTGTATCTGTATTGCAATACAGATGGACTTTTAATGCAAAATAATACTAGCCATATGTATCAGCTGAAGACAGAAAGATGTCGCCCATGAATGGTATCTTCACTGGGAATGGCATTTTGACGGGGTTTATATAATACTTTATACACTGAATATTACCTATTCGGAAAGACTGACCATATTCTGAATTTTGTTCATGAACTATCTTCTCAACAGTTTCCTCTAATACTCCACAGCAACCCAGGTGGGTCTTGAAGACTTTGCAGGATTTTAAAAGCAGGTTGAGAGCAGCTGAGAAAAGCCAGTTACAGAATGGTTAATAGATTGTATCTGGAGGGTGAAGGAAGTAGTATGTAGCTGAAAAGAGGAAAAGCTGGATGGGCCACTGCAGTAAGTCCCAAGCCCTGCCAGGTTCAGTAGGCACTGGAGTTTGGATAGCTGCAGAGAGCTGAGCTTTCTAGTTTAGGATAGGGTCTATTATATAGGAAACTGCATGGATCTGGTGACCTCTGACTTCTTAATGCATTAGATGCAAGACATTCAATGGTGACTCTTACTGCAGTTTGAGGCTTGCACTACCTTTTACTAAAGAAAAAGGGGTCTGAGAATCATCACAGGCGTTGAGTTCACTCTCTGCGGGGGAAGCGGCCAACCAGGAGATGCTCCCTCAGTGGGGATGCCAAATGCTGCTCCCCGAGGCCAACCCAGAGAACTGATAATACAAGAAGCCTGTGGCTTTTGTGTTGTTCATCCACTAACAGGACAAGGCATAATGGGTACGAGTTGAAACCCAGGCAGTTCCATCTCCACATGAGGAGGAACTTGTTTGGTGTGAGGGTGCCAGAGCCCTGGCACAGGCTGCCCAGGGAGGCTGTGGAGTCTCCTTCTCTGGAGATCCCCCAAAGGCGCCTGGATGCCGCCCTGTGCCCCGTGCTCTGGGTGTCCCTGCTGGAGCAGGGGGTTGGACTGGATGAGCTCTAGGGGTCCCTTCCAACCTCAACCATTCTGGGATTCTGTGTGATTCTGTTTGAATGTTTTTTGAGGGATAAAAGCCAAGAACCATCACTTTTTTCTGCACACAGTGCTGGTGTTCAGAAGAATAACATGGCAATCAGTCTTTGCTTTCAGCTCTGAGCTAATTACTCCCTCCACTCTCTCCTCTTTACAAGGATTTCTATACTGCATATTTCATTAAGAGTCAGTTAAAACGAAGCCATTCTCTGAGCACACGTTAGAGTCGTTTCTGTTGTGTCAATTGGACATTTATTACCATATCGCTGTGAATGGCTTAGAAAGGGAACCTTAAGAGCCATGGAAGTTGTTCTGAGGTTTCTGCACCTTAACTAGCACCAAAATAACATTGCTGGGAGGGAATGCCCACAAGGGCAACCAAAGCAAGGCTCACCCAAGGATGTGAGGAGGCAAGATATCTGCAAAATCTTTGAGTGGCTCCAAGAGGGACATCACAGATGCTGGGGACGGTCCCCATCTGCAGAGCAGGGTAACACATTTTTGGGGCACTGACACCAGGCAGACCCCAGAACTACACTGATGCGGTGCATTTTTTCCACAAATTACGATATTACCTTTAATTTCCTTTAATTACGATATTACCTTTAAACTTCAGCAATGTAGAGTTATTGGAAAGACAGAGGCTTCTCCAGCAAGCGCTTCTCCTGCAGGAGCTCAGATGCCAGCCTTAAACAGAGAATTATTATCCCGTGGTGGTGCCCATTTCTCTCCACTATTACAGAGCGTAGGTGACCGGTGTAATTTAGAAAACCAAAGCTAATTCAGCCCATACCAGCCAAAGGGAGTCTTTCCCCTTGCCAAGAATGTGTTTGCAATCTAGCAAGGAAGCTGGCTATTATATCACTGCTTCTTAATACTCCAAGTATTCCCATCCGCTGCCTTGTCCTACGCTCGTATTGCACACGACTGCCTTTACAATCCATGTCAGTGGCAGTGCCCACTCCTGCCGTGTGATTACAGCCCCTCTGAACAACAGCAAAGCAAATAAATAACAACAGGCTGTGGCAGAAAAGCAGCATTTTACCAGGACACAAATTACTGATGACGGAGGCTGGAAGCAGCAGTGAGCTGCTCTCTTTGACCCCGTCAGAAGCACTGCCTGGCTCTGCAGCCAGTGCAAAGGTCTTGAAAGAGCCTTTCAACCCCACAAAGGAAACGCTCGTGGGAGGGCAAAGTGAGGCGGGTTCACCCTGGCTCTTATCTTGCTGGAAATTTGCAGGGAAATACTGCTGCCTCGAAGCACCCAGATTGCCAGGGCGAGGGAGGCAGCCTGGGCATCCCCAGGAATCCCTTGGGAGCAGCTGAGTCCTCAGGACAGCACTCTGGAATAAGCCTCATCCCTCGCCTTGCTGCAGGGCTGGGAGGCAGCACATGAGCCTCTGGAGACTCTGGGTTTTGATGATTCTCTTTAGAGCTTTAATTTCTTACCGAGCATTTATGAGTCCCAAGCCAGCCTAAAGCTTTTCTCATGATTTAGGACATGGTAATATACTTGTCATCCTCCTGGCTTAAGCACATCTCTGAAGTTACACAACTGATCTTTACATTCCTCAAATCAACTGGGAGGTCTAATCTTATGTATTGCACCATATTCATCTGCATTAAAGAGAAATTATATCTCAACTCCACGTTTTTTTAGTGAGGAATCTATCAGTTGGCCTCATCTGTCTTATTCATTTTTCTATAGAGATAAATTTCATTTTTCACTTCTAAGAACAGATGATTCTTTTTCCTGTGCTAGGTCAGTAGTAGTTAGCGGGCTGGCTGTTCTCAGAAAGCCGAGTCTAGTAACAGCTCAGAGAAGTGCTTTATTCTTGGAAAACTGCCTAGATATTAAAGTCTGCGGTCAAAGGTGAAGACATTGGCTGGAGTAAAATGAAACACTTTCCAAAGTAAAAGTGAAAAACTGGGTTCTAGGAAGGCAAAATGTCTCAAACTGCAAGGATAAGCCACGGGAATGAGTGAACAGACTGAAAAAAATGTAAACAAACCAACAAACAAAAAACTACCAAAACCTTGAAAAGGACAATGTTTTCCTTCATCTCCACTTTAAATAAATGAGTTTATTGCAGTTGGATTGTTCAAGTGCTAGATTTGGCCTGGAACATTTCTGACCCAGCGGGGATGCCAGCTGCATTGCGTCTTTATCTTACACCTGCAGCAAACACGTATATTTCTGTAATACAGTCAAAAGGATTTTTCATACTGAGAAACACCAGACAATTCTTAAAAAACAAGACTTAGAAATAATTGTAAGCCAGGGGCTTTTTTTTCCTAATCCTTGATGTCAGCTGTCTATTGCTGCGTACATCTTAACTCCCTCTTTCACCTCGAACCATTGCTCCACTGAGGACACTACTTACAAGGACAGTGCCAGGAGGGCATTCCCTGGGTTATCTTTTCCCTGTGCTTCCTGCTTGCTTTCCTAGCTGCTGCCTCTTCTGTTATGCTCCAACTTCTTGCCTCCCCACGGCAATCACTGCCCATTAGGTGCTGCAACAGCATGGACTGCACTGTGGTACAAGCGTCGTTGAAGATAAGCTGCTTAATTTCTCTAAAGTTATGCAGAGATTGTACCCAGCCACTGGGATGCTCTACCTGCAAAGAAAAGTTACCCATGAGGTTACAAAATCTTCATATTTCTCCTGGAAAGGCAGCTGGGGATGTTTCTAGGTGGAAACACTACGGCTCATGGAGTGGTTATAGGAACCAAAGCCATAATCTTGCTGGAAGGATCAAATGATCCCAGAAGCACGAATAACATTTCACTGCAGGCGCCCAGCAAGATGGAAAGCAGAGCAAAGTTTCATCCGAGTCGTATCATAATTTAGTGATGTGGAACTTAAGCGTGCCTACAAAACTGACTTCATACCTTTGCCTTGGAAAGGTCCTTCTTCAATTTACACAGTTGCCCTTATTTTCTTGATATTTTCCATTTGCTGGCATATCCTTCCACCCTTTCATTTTCTTCCTGACTCCTATGTACCTCTCCTCACAGTCCTGCAGGGGCTGCACATCCCTATTCCCTTTGAAGAGCCATATATTTCAGGCTGGTTTTGATGTGATGCTTTCTGGACCTATTGAGACCCGTGGGAAAAAACTACTCACAAAAGCAAAAAGGTTTCTAAAAAAACTAGAGGCAGCAGACACCAATTATGATCCCCTGTCCTGTGACCACTGATTGTAACTGCCAGGAGGCGAATTCCCTCATTCTTTTGTACTGATTTTCCTTCATTTGTTAAATTGGATCTGAATTCAGGGCAATTCTTTGTGTGGAGAGTTATCACAGCAAAGGCCCTGCAAAGAAGATGGCAAAGGACAAGGACATTACATGGAAATTTGGTAGCAGCATCTGATACAATGGATGAAAAATTGGTTTCTCCATAAACATGGTGCTGAACTTGATGGAAATTAATATTCTCTTTTCTGATTTCTACCTGTCACCAAGTACCTGTCTCTATTGCCCATTACGGGTCTCTCCTCTTTAGAGCAGACAGCCCTAGTTTAACTCAAATCTTCCACAATTTCCACGGAGAAAGTTATTCTTTGGAGACAGGTGAAACACGTTTTGTGTCTGCACAGTATGGAGCATGTCTGGAGGGAACAACTTTGTATTTCTGAACTGAGACTTCACTGGTGAAGTCATGGACCGAGTCCTGCTTGTTGCTGGAGTGGGGCAGGAGTTCTGGTTAGTGTTTTTCCCACAACATCTCCTTTACACAAGCGCTCACATGCACAGCCATGGCAGAACAGGTGGTGCTGCTCATCATATAGACACCTGATGGTGAAAGTACCCAAAATATTACGCTTTAGCTGGAGTCACACAGGAATACTCTGTCAGGGCCAGAGGAGAGACAAGCACTCCACGTGCTGAGCAGTAACCCAGCAGTAACTAGCAAAAGATTGTTAACAAACCTGAAAATTCACTTACAGATAAAGGTACAAATTCCCCATCCCTCCATAAAAACAAACAAAAAGCAGAAACCCACAGAACTTATAAGAAATAGGTCTGAAGCACCAGGAAAAAAAAGATTGAAGCACTGGTGGGTAGCAAGAGTCAAAAGCACAAAAATTAAGATCTGATGAAGTTGGAGTTTGCCTGGTGTCCTTCGCACTCGCCAGCTGCCTCCTTTTCTGGCCCACAATTGCCTTTTTCTGCATTTCCATGCCTGCTATTGCCCTGGCCTGACCACCAAAGCCTAGGGCTAGGTGTGAGGTTTGTACCGGGGCAGTGGAATCATACAGTCAGAAATGTCACTATCCTGCTCATCCTGAGTGTTTCTGAGCCACTTGTCTCTCCCAAGTACGAGTTGATGGAGATTGCATGTCCCAATTGTTTTTCTGCTTTTCCATTAACATGAGCTGGTCTAATAAAAAAATAACTGACTTCTCTAGGACAGAGCTTGTGTCTGCTGTCTTTTGCAAGCTTCTGCAGAGGAATTAGAGATGCATAACTCTGGGTTTGGGTCCTATTCCCAGGATCAGGCCCTCTAAAACGTAGGCACTGCAGCACTTAGGCCGTAGAGCCTTTTTTTTTTGGATCTAGTCCAAAACCTTCATTACACTTGCTTCTTTCAATGCTAGAAAAGTTTTTTCCAAGATTAAAATTTATCACTTGTAAAGGTTTAGCCTTTACAAGTGATAAAGGAGTCATAATGCTTATTACTCTAATGCTGTGTGTGGTTTTTTTTACATGTTGTAATAGTAATTAATGAGTGGCAGGCCACAGAGTACTGGCAAACAATACAGAAACTTTCAAAAGATGAATTATGTTCATGTGCAAAAAGTGATAGATTTAATTTTCTGTTATCAGTCTCATAAAGAACCCACATTCACTGTGCTAAAAATACACAGCTAAAAGCCTTAAATAAATAAAGATTTTAAAATAAATGTTATGCCTACCCATGGGTCAATGTTGATGCTATTTCAGAGGCCTCAAAAATTTACCTTAAACTCGTCCTAAGTTATGCAGGCTTTTTGACAGCCTGGGAATTTCAGTTTGGATATAGGAAATCTTGGCTTTTACTCTATGGCCATACGCTCCTTGTGGTGAGAAGAAGGTAAGCGGGGCTTCTAAAAGCATCTTTGAAAGAGGGGACCGTTAGGAGCTATCAGATAGTGATGGATCTAGGCAATAAAGCACATCTGGACTGCACAAATCTACCTGCCATCCTGGGCACCCCATGGGGCACCCTGCAGACACCCCCTCCGCTCCCCTGGTGCTCCCCCGGTGCTCCCTCTCTGCTCAAAGCAGGGTTGAATTCAGTGGGGCAAAGCAACAAAGCAACGTGGCTTCAACAGCGGTGACGATGGTGGCTCCCGAAGGTAAGAAACGTTAAATCAGGTCATCTGTAATGGAAATTCCAGCAAATTCTTGAGTTTGAGCATTTGAATTCAAGGACGGCAGCATCGCCATCCTGCTGCACAACTGGCTGGGACAAATGCGTCCTGTGAGAACCTGCAGAAGCAGATATATGTTCGTAGCTGAGGTACAACTTGCAGACATTCCAGGACCCCGTCTCATACAGATTTTGTGTGGCTCCAGTTCTGTACGTGAGACAAGCACCAAAACACTTCACCCTGCCATATTGGAACAGTTCTGTCCACGTTCCTCGCTCCAGCCTGAGGGTTAAAAACGTGGGTGCCAACTGGCAGACCCATATAAGAAGGTGCAACAGAACTAGGAGATTGGATCTCCTGGAGCCAGGTGCTGACATTCTGCCTAAAGCAGGCCACATAAGGCCTGCTTTACATGTAGTAAAGCTTGTTAATTTAAGATATTCACAAAGCAAGAGAAAAGAAACTTCTGCAGGACGGAGAAAGGCCAGTGGCCACAGAGCTCAGAGAATAAGAAAAGCACCAAGAAACTGTCTGTGAGACTGAGAGATACTGCACTGACTTGGAAAAGTTTACAGCTGCACAAGTAGGATCTTCTCATCCTAGGAGACTCCAACCCAAGCTAAACCTCAGCTTAACCTAAGGATGCATTACAGAAATGGATAGATATTTATAAATTTTATTTAATGTCCAGATCTCTTACGCTGGTTTAGGTAAACAGAAAAGGCAAAGGCTCGTGGTAGCTCAGGAAGATTTGCTTTTGCCCATAGGGGAAGCTTTACCAGAGCATGTACCAAGCAGAAAGCAGCAGGTGCATTCTTATTCATAACATAAACTGAAAAACTGCTGTACTGACCAGTACTGGTGTACTTTACAGAAACCAGCATTCCAAATATTCCACAACTCCATATTTGCCAAAGATGCAAAATATTGTAAAAAAAGATCAAAAGAGATTTTGTAATAAATAGTTTGTCTTTCCTATTGTTCTGCATTTCTCTGAAAATTATCTTTTCCATTATGGTTCTTTTCAACTACTTTGAACTATTCAGCTACTTTCAACCATTTCTGAACACAACTTTTAAAGTTGGTAACCTAAAAATCATTTTTTTAAAAGCAAGCTAGACTGATTAAAATCTCTGGTTTGGTTCAAGTGAGGTTTATTTTGGAAGGGATGGTGGTGGTGGTTCGAACTATCTCGCTGCTGAGCCAAACTGTCTCTTGGGGAATTTGAAACTTAAAAATGCAATTGTGAGCATAAGACCAAATGCTTAGGGCGCCTCATTCTCCTCAGGTGAATTAGAATACCACATCACACTGCTGCCCACCTGCTGAGACGTTGTTGCCAACATTGCTAAGTAACAGATGTTTAGGGATGAGATACAACAAGGTCTGATATTAAATAGTTATGAGGTGAACTTTCCCCAGGGAAACTTTCCTCCTAGTACTGAAAACAAGTCCTGAAATATGAGGATCTACAGTCTCTCCAAGACTGTAGTTAACAAGTTTATTTAACAAGTGATGCGCTCCTCCCCCAGGTGCTATTTATACCAACATACAACCTGATGTGGAATCCCACTAAAATCTTGGCTTCAAAAATATTTAAAGATGTAGAAATTTCAACTCTCACTACTTAAAATGCCATAAAGTATTTCCTAGTTTCTCCTTTGAACATCCTACTTTCAATTTCATTGACTGTGTCTTCCTACTTGCCACTTCAGCTCCTTGATACCATTGCTATTCCATGTCTTTTTATTATGATTCCCATTCCCAAATAAATAACCCTTATATTTTTAAATGCCTTCATATGAAGTTTTTCTTCAATAATCTTTGATAAGCAGATCTCCCAGATTTTGTCAAAGATGACTTCAAATGCAGTCACTTACACAAGACCATTTAATGGTCTGATAAAGTGTAGCACCATCTCTTCCAGATGGTTTGTTCCCCAGAGCCATAGATATTTACTGAACCTGCATCATACATATGTTGGGTGTAGATCCACCATTTGTGGCTGAATTGACTAGAGAACAAGTCTTTGGTCTAGCTGTCTAGAACAATAACAAATTTCGTGTGATTCTTCACAGAAAAGCAAAATGCAGTACTACACTACCCAACTGTAAGACTGCAAGGCTGTGAGCCTGTTCCACACATTTCTGTAGATGATATACAACCAGTAAGGACTGGTTCTCTGTTATCAAGTACTATCAATAGTCAGTAGTCAAGAACGAAAAAGCTTAAAAAAAAATCTCTCCTTAAATAGCACTCAGTCAAAGCTATTTGTAACTTTTAAGCTTACCTGTTTTTAGTCTGTTTGTTGAGTTTTGGGAAAAAAAATGGGAGAAAGACATTTTTGGAAATACTTTTACCAGTTTTCATCATTTATATTCCAAACTACAATTGTGGTGTACAACCATGATTCTCTAAAGAACAGGGAAAGAGAGGAGAAAGGAAGATGAAGGTGGTATATCCAGACGTCAAGAATAATTTAAACTTCACAGGCTTTCAGTAATAACCCTGTTTAAACTTTTGTAAGGCTGGCAATTGCACTCAAAACAATATACTGCAAAATCACTTGTAAATAACTGCTACAAAACAGGTCAAGAATGGTTGACTTACATAAGCAGAACTTGGGAATAAGGACCTTCAGACATGCTTGCCTCTGGCAAATTTCTACATCAATTCAAACTTCTCAGAATGAATTCGCTGGTACTTGTTTCTTCAACTAGCCTTTATGCAATAAATTGTATTTTTTTTCCGTAACAGCTATCACATGCAACACCTGGAAGTTTTGTGCTGGGATGAAGGAGGATTAGTTGCTCCAATAAAAAAAAAAAAAAAAAAAAAAGGATTTAGGATTTCTGAATTCTTTCAGAGCGCATCCTTTGAATATCTTTCCTACTTGGTATTTCTTCAAGACTCACATGGTTCTTTATGCTTCCTGGTATGTCTCAGGGTCCAGTTGGTTCTTGAATTTTATGCACTCATTTGTAACTTTCCTGAACTCTATTTTCCCTACCTCACCTTAATTACTCTTCTGGTCTAAACTGGGATTACTGAGTAGCCGGTGAAAGAGCAGGCTTTAGCCAAATCTGAGTGTTTACCACTTGTCAAAATACTTTGTAATCCTTGGTAGGATTACTCTCAGCAGTTTCTCCTCGCTACTAAATGATAAACTCAGATAAAACTCACCATTTTAATCATCATCAAATACTATTTTATTTTTAATAGAATATTTGACCAAAATACCAGAAGGTTAAACCTAGTGAGGAAGTAGGTGGTTTCTGAAGAACATAGTGGTTTGTGGTGAGCTTAATTCTGGACCCATAAAAGATTTCAGCAAGAAGACCACAACAAATTTTCACTGTGACAGATCCAGGGCCCAAGAGTTTCTTCAGATTTTGAAGTAGGAATATGACTATGCGGAGATCAGAATCTTTTCAACTCTTCAAACACTTCAACTTTTGCAATGCAGGAATCTCAATTCACTCACTCTCAAAGTCAGAGAAAAGACACTGAGCATTCATATTTCTGCTGCTTTTTCCCAGGCATAGTCTTTTCAGTCCTCAACTACTTGATAGTGTTAGAAAAAAACACATTTTTTTTAGATAATTCACCATCAGGCTTCTTAACTTTGTATGGCAGCTACTCATATCTTTAGAGCATCCAGCAGTGCCTGTGACTTCTGTGACGGCTTGTTTGTGTCAGACTTTCTCCTGATCCTTCCAGCATCCATAGATGGCTGACAGAAAATCTTTCATTACAGTCACCAGCCTCACAGACAGTAGTGTTCTCTGTTCCTAAACCTGGAGATTCATGGAAGAAAACGATTTCTGCTACAGTCTTCTAGTAATCTAGTCCCACTGAATATAGATAAGGTTGAGACACTCAATGTCTTTGTCTCAGTTTTCACTAACAATTTCCTCAAGTCCTTGTGCTTAGTGAAAAGGATCAGGGAGAAGTGGTGCTACCAGCAATGAATGAGGGTTGAGTCTGGGATTACTTGAGACAACTCGGCCCACAGAGGCCTCTGGGACCCAGTGGGCTGCACCCAGGTGTGTTCAGACTGCTGGCTAATGTCCTTCCTAAACTGCAAGATGTATAACCTATAAAATCTATAATGTCTGAAATGTCATGGAGATTGGGAAAAGTTCCCAACAATTGGAGAAAATGACATTTTCAATTTTTCATTTGAAAATTTCAAGTTTTATTTTGAAAATACATCACATCCTTTTTAAAAAAAGACCAAAGGTCAACCTTAGGAAATGCCCGCCAGTTAGCTTCATGTTGAACCCTGCAAAAATTATGAAGGAAGTCCTCTGAGAAGACATTCTTGCACGCATGATGGAGAAGGTGGTGACCAGGAATAGCAAGGATGGATTTACGCAGGGCAAATCATACCTACCAAACTGACTGCCTTCCAGGGCAAAATGGTTAGGTTTATGGACAGGGGGAGGACAGTGGGTGTCATCCACTTCAACTTTAGCAAGGCTTTCAACACCATTTCCCACAATATTCCTATGTCCAAGTTATGTCCAGAACCTCGCAGTCTGTTTGGGTGGTGGGGTTCAGAAGGTAGTAGCTGGTCATAACCTTGATGCTTGTGGCATGTGACTGACTGGACCCTACACATGTCTATCCTGGGACCCATCCTGTTGATCATCTTTATCAATGATCTGAAAGAAGCAGTAGAGCAACATGCCCAAGGGCAGGACCGCCATTCAGAGAGACCCATGTGAGTTGGAAGAAGAGCCTGGCAAGAACCTTATGAAATTCAATGAGGGTAAATGTAAAATCCTGCCCCTGGGAAGGAAGAAAGCCTTGCTATGATGCAGGCTGGGAACTGTCTTGTTGGGGAGCAGTTCTGTGGAAAAGGTCCTGGGGTCTTGGCAGACATGAAGGTGAATGCGGGCAAGCGGGGTGTCCTGTCAGCAGAGACCAGCAGCCTCCTGGGCTGCATTAACACAAAATAGCTGTAGCTCGAAGGAGGTGATGATCGCCCTGTAATCGGTACTCACTAGTTCCATCTGGGATATGGCATCCAGTGTGGGGCCCCCAAAGCAGAAAAGGTTTTGGCAAACTGGAGCAAGTTCAGTGGAGGCAACTGAAATGGTTGGAAACGGAGGAGAAATGGGATAATACCAACTTCCTACAAGGAGGTCATCAGGAAGACAGAGCTAAACTCTGCACAGTGGGCATGACAGAAGGACAAGAGGCAACAGGCGTGAGCTGAAACATGCGACGTTCAGACTGGAAACAAGGAGAAACTTTTTCCCTATGAGGTCAGTCAAGCACAGGCTGCCCAGGGAGGTTGTGCAGTCTGCACCCTTTCAACTGAACCTCTAGCTGATAAAGGCCTGAACAAATCTGACCTGAGAGCTAATCCTTGTTTGAGCAACGGGTTGGACTAGAGACATCCTGAGGTCCCTTTCAACCTGAATTACGTTATGATCCATCCTCTTGGATGAATTGCTATTGAACACAGTATCTCCATATCTGAAGATACAAATCTGTATTACGGGATCTGAAAGATTCAAACACATGCTTTGGAACAAAACCAAATGTAGCATCAAGGGGAACTATGTTGGAGTCCATTTTTTCATGGAAATATGGGTCACTTTAAATCTAAGCTACAACCAACAGAGAATGAAAAGTTCATACCAAAGGCAGGTTTTTGTCCTCAGTCTTCCCTATTCACTGTAGGCATCAGTCCTGACATGGCTACATAGCGTTCACCAAATAATTAAATTGGCTTAGATGGGTGCCAGTGTGGATCCAAGAAAATCTGCACTCCTTTTTTTTAGTGTGCCAAATACTATAAATTCTCAGCCCAATTGCTTCCCAATGGGATTATTTTCCTCCATTGAAAACAACCAACTACCCAAAGCTACTTGCACTCATCTGTGGCCTGAACCAAGTCGATTCTTAACATTAAATAATGTTTTTAAATTGATTTGGGATCTGTGGATCTCTTTTCAGGTTCACTTTTTCAAACTGAAAACTGAAAGTAGGAATGAAAAAATCTTCATTAAAAAAAGTAGTAGTCTTTGTAAAGGATAACTCCAAGAACTAGAAATTCAGCATAAATATGACAACAGCTTGAATGTTGGTAACATAGATAGTGCTTTGTTCAGGATAAAGGACTGTCTTCCTATCCTACCTACTATCCATCTAGGTGACCCTGCGTGTGCAGGGAGGTTGGAGCAGATGATCTACAAAAGCCCATTCCAACTTAACCACTCTGTGAGTCTGTCTATTTATTCCTCATATAGATCATGGCCATGATCCCCACTGTTATGGTTGCTTTCTGTTTAGGAGAACTATGGCACTGCTGACTCAAGTTTTGTTTGAGATCCCCTGCGTCTCTCACATCCCTTTCTGCAGGTCTGCCTCCTGGAGGACCCTGTTGCCTCATTTGGGACCCTCTGTGGAACACTCTGCCCCTTCTGCAGCTCGGCACTTTGCACTGACTGCTCTTGCAGACTGCAGCAATGCTCTGCAGGCTTGAAAAACGTATAGGCTGCTGCTTATGGTTGTGCAACTGAAGTGACAGCAAGCTTGCAAGCGCAGCTGATGAGCAGCTAGATAATGTGCTAACGAGCCAGATGTCTATAGCTTACAAAAAGACTGACAGAGGTTTGCATGGGATGCAGACAGGGTTGAATGAGAGGGATGTGCAGCCTGGGAATGTTTGAACATATCACTGAATGATAAAATTGTATGAGCCAAGCAGATAGATTTGCTACTGTTTTGGATTGTGTGCATTAAGGAGGGATAGCACATTACTTAAAAGCTGCCTGAGAGAAATTCATTATATGATTTATATTTGAACTCATTCAGTGTACAGAAAGAGAAACTGGGGCTTGGATTTTTGTTGTTTGTTTTGTTCAGCCTGCTGAACATTTGGGCTCAGCATGTTCTGTTCAGTCTCCTGTGGAGAGTCAAGCTCTCCACTTGCCTCCGTCTGGATAAAGAACGCCAAGCGACGCCTCTGGTGCCAAGTCAGGGTTTTTTTGTGACTAGACAAGTCTGCTACTTGGAAGAACTGGAATTAGAAACAAGATCTGGAACAGCCAAGTGTGTCTGGAGGGTGAGGAACAGTGCTGTGTGTGGAGTGCCTGCAGTACAAGGGATGGCTGACGCTGGTGCCAGAGGCTGATAGGAGGGGGAGGCTGCAAAAACTTGCTGAGCTGCACACTACTTATTTCACATTTTTTTTCCCAATCTGTCAAGATCAGATTTGATCTAAACCTGTCCTCCAGCTACTTTGAGTCTTTTGTCATCCATAAATTCAGTAAGCATCTCCCACAACCCGTATCACTGAAGCAGAAGCACTGAGCAGTTGTAGGCTCCAGACGAAGCCTCGTGGAGCTGCTTCATGGGCTTTCCCTTCTAGACCTACAGAAATATCACCCTGTGAACAGTTAAACTTACCCAAGCCAGTGCCAGTGCTCAGCTGCACATCCACAGTTTCACGTGGATGATCCTTTTCCCTCTGGTTTGCCTGAGGACTCTGTGTGAGATAGCACTGAAAGCCTTGCCAAAGACAACAGGACATCTCCTTGCTTTCTCCCTGTCCACAGAGCCTCTTGCCTTTGTCCTAGGAGAGAATTAGGTCGTTTTGACATCATTTCTTCTTGACAGATTGATGTTGGCTTTTTCTTATCACTGTGTTACCAATTTGTAATCTATTCCAAACACTTGAATGAACTTTATAAGTATTCATAAATGAATTATTTTCTAACTAATCTTTAATGCGATCTCTCATAGTTCATAAAAGTATTTATGTAGAGACATGTTGTTAACTTTGTGCCTTTCTAATTCTTTCCACATAAATACTTAACATAGCTGCTACCTGCACAAATTGAATTAGATAATTCTGTGCAAATGAAGAAAAAACCTGAGCCTTAATTTGCAAGGCCAGTCACTCACAGAAAATCATGAAGCAGTATTTTGCAAAAGCTGGTAACGTTTTAGCTCTAAAAATAACAAGGCTGATATTGCCCTAAAACTCCTTTGAAGCTTTGAAAAAATATTTTAGGTAATAATGTCAAGTAAATAGATTATGTAGCGAGGACCATACATCTTTTGGTAAACTTGTAGAGTTTCATAAGCGGCTTTGGAAAGTACATAGGAAATATTTAATTAACTAATCTATTAGTTTCTTTATATTACCATTTAAAATGGTAATAAGTAATTTATGGACATGCAGCTAAGAGAGAAAAAATTGCTAAAGTGGATTTATCAGATCAGCCTAATGTCAAAATAGAAGTTTTGATGGCATTTCTACAAAAATTCCTGCCCCCTCTACCATCATATTGTAAATGTTACCCTTCCCAGCAGGACTAGGATAAGCTACAATATTCTTTCTTGAACATTTATAATACAGCAATAATTCATAGTTTAGATGTTAGGATGCTGGAACTTTGATTAATATAACAGCATACTTTATGGTATCCGTGGCAGAACCTAGGAGAGGTTAAAATTTATATTGAAAAGTGAAGCTCGAATTCTTATTCAGAGCAGAAGGTTTTGAGATAAATGATGCACTACCTTACATTTTTTCCAATAATTATTGATTGTATTTTATTAGGGAAAGGCATATCTTGACATTAAGAAATACTGCATGCATTCAAGAGGCAATTTGTTAGGTGGTTTATGTATCCAAGGGAAAAAAAATCTCATGATAGCATTTAGACATTATTTAGCACATGTAAACCGCAGTCCAGACACATTCCGTCCTTTTACTGGAAATGGGAAAGGACAGAAAACTCCAGGCGCAGGCCCAGAAATGGCATTAAGGTACTTTTCTGGAGGAGCATGTAAGAGTATATGCTGTATAGAAAGGCTGAAATGATCTCTCCACTTACTGAAATGAAACCATTGCAAAGTACATCTTGTCCTCGCAGAGCCTCTTGTTCTTAAAAACGGGTGTTCTCCTTCAGATCCCATGGCAGTGACCTGGGCTGTTGGCACCGCGGGCAATGTGCAATGAGCATCATTTGCAGAGGGCTTCAAGCAGGCACAAAAAGTGAACGGCGAGTGCAATGGCAGGGTAAATCTGAAGTGGCTCATGCCTCAGAGTCACAGTCCTGGAGAAAAAGCAGTGTCCGGAAAGGTAATTTTCCATCTACCCATCCAAGGTCTGAGGGAATTCAACCAGATTTCCCCGAAGATTCTGGGATACTGCACAAATAAGAAGCTCTCTACATAATCACTTGCCTACCAAGAGAGATTATTCAACTATCCAAGGCTGGAAAGTCACAACTTTCACATCCTGCAAGGTTTTCACTGGAAGGGAGAAGTGTCTGAATGGACTTCTGTTCTGTTACTGACAGAGACTTTCAAACCAAAATAAATTCCAGGCCTCACTCCAACTTTCAAACCATTATTTTCTTAAACACAGGAAGTATTTTTGTCTCACATAATAACACAAATGATAATTAGGTAGTCTTTTTAGCACCAGCAACTAAACAACATTATGTCACTGCCAAGGAGCTGGAGAGTCAATGAAAACCAATAGTGCGTATCATAAATTATTGTTTATTACTAGACAAATAAATGACTGTCTTTGAAAATGAACCTACTTGTATGGTTAAAGTTTAAAAGAGTGTTTATGGTAGCAATTTAAGCTCTTAAAATACACCCTTTAAAAATAAAAAAGGGACTCACTATAATGTCCCTCAGCTGCATTTCTGCAGAATAGTCTTAAATCATTCCAATTACTTAATGCAGCCTGTAATTTATCAGACCAAATAAGTCAGGCTTGTCAACCACAGATTCAGATATATGTGATTTTTAAATTATGTGAACTTCAAGTGTACTATGAACACTTCATATATTAAATGGTTGGCTTTAAAATTAATAAGTATTTTCCTACATGGGTACTGATTCTGATTTTTTTTTCATGTAGTTCAATGTAGTATTGCAAGTATTTTTGCACAGTATGGGAATAAGAGTGATCGAAATAGGACCTGGGGTGAATTTGTAAATTAACAGAGAAAAAATGAAAAACTCTGTAACTTTTGTGATATGTAAAGCTGCACTTAGTAAAGGCTTACAGACGTATGCAGTGAACATCCAGCATTCCTAATGAAGTGAGAAGTGGTTATCTACCTGAATCATCACTTTTGCCATGGCATATAGTCTCTTTGCACAGCTATTCTGCAATCTCATACTCTTCCTAGGATTTCAGGAACATTGATAAAACTATTTAGTGTTTAAATAGCATTTTCACTTTTGCATTTCTTTAATGGTCCTACTTAAGTAACCCACCCACTAGTCTAGATGTGTATTATTAGCTCCATAAATCCTGCTTATTATCAATCCATTAATATTATAACAGAGGTGAGAGAGAAGAGTGGAAGATTTTGCTGGGTCATCCAGAGTGTTCTCAAGAGCACATGAGGGTTTTTAAACTACCAGAAAAAAATAACTTCAGGGAGTCAGGTCTCACGGGTGTTTACAACTTTGATCTCAATGAGAGATACTTATTGTGGTGTCAACAGCCCTTGGCATCACTCTTTTGAAACACCCCTATATTCTTGAACCCAGGCCCTGGGCAGGTTGGCCATGAGTTGACATGAGGATGAGCCAGGTGTTTGGGTGCCACAGAGCTCCGCAGAGAGGCTCACCATGATAAATGATACAGGTGCTCAGGTTCCAGCAGGTTCCAGCTCGATGGGGGTTCAATTCCTAACATAAAAGTAGTGATTTTTTGCACAACAGTTTGATCACTGCAGGAACAGCTGGCATAGGACCCACACACAGCTTTTGGAGCAACAGGATGTTTGGGCAGGAGATGCTTGGGGCTTATAAGCAGGAAGCAATTCTAGCTGGTGGGGCCAGTACAGCACAGAAGAGAGAAGTCCTGACTCCAGCTCACGGAAAGGTTTCTTACATGAAGGTGCTGACGGCTTGACTTTGTTCTCAACATCATTTATGCACATTATTCATGGCCTCCTAAATGCACAGCACAGAAACAGGACTTAGTTCTGGAACAAAACAGATCCTAGGATTCCTCTTGTCTCTTTTCAGTTCAGCCCACATGACAACTATTGTTTGCCCTTTTTATTGTTTATCAGTGGCTAAAAAGACCGTATTTGCTAGTACCTTGGGAACAGAAAGGGTGTATTTTTTTTATGAGAAAACTTAAGGAGTGCAGTGGTAAACAAAACTACTATTCACTTATCTACATCTATGCTTTTCTTGCATAACCTTATACATTAAAAGGAAATCTAGCCCTTTTTTTTTGAGGATAAAAAAAAAAACATATTTTTTTCAGTAGAGAGAAAAAATGATCTCCTTTGCCAAGGAAGACAGAGGAAGTTAGTCCATGCCTTCTGCTTAGCAGAGTCTCAAGCCAGCCTGGTGGCAGAGATAGGCAGGAACAGAATCACTGAGTCACCAAATAATTTAGGTTGTCTTCTGGAGGCTGTCTTGTCCAATCTCCACTCAGAGAGGGGCCACTTTTAAGTTTTATTAAACTGCTTGGGACATGACCAGTCAGATTTTATATATCTCCAAGGATGGAGATTCAACAGCCTCTCTGGTGTCCTGCTCCAGCATCTGACCACCCGGACTGTGGAATTATTTCCTCATATTGACTTGTAAATTCCCTTGCTGCAAATTGTATCCATTGCAGCTCATTCTTTTAATGTGCACTTCTGAAAAAAGAAAGGGTAGTTCTGCCTTGTCTTTAACTGTCCTAAGTTAGCTGATGGCAACAATTGAAATCCTCTTCTGCCTTTCTTCTCACCCTGAACAAACTCAGCTCCCTTAGTATCTCCTCATACTTCACGTGCTCTAGGCTCTAACCATCTTGCTGGCTCTTCCCTGGACTTGCTATCACTGAGGATGCATGAAGAGTTAAAGGCAGTACTCATAGTGCTGGGCTGCAGCTGAACAGCTGTAATTGAATATTACTATTCAATACGGTTCACCAGTCTGACTCTCATCACCTGGTATGACCTGCAGAACCCAGCTCAGGAACCAGGAGTTAGAAGAAGGAGTTAGAAGATTTTCTCCTACCTGGTCCCAACTCAAGCCTTTGCAGCACAACTGTGTAGCCATAGACATCCAGCTGTGCTGCACTCTGGCCTCATCCCTCTCTGTGCATCCGTCCAGCTGAGGAGCTTTGGCCAAGCAGGAGTAATGGCTCTCGAAACAGCAGAGTGCTGATGGCCCCGTTCTCTTGTCCTGCATGGGCAGGAGCCTGTTCTTTCAGCCCAGAAAACTGCTTGCCTTCTACAAAGCTTCCACTGAAAGGTGTTCATAGTACTGGGAAATTGAGGTCTGAGAGAGTTTTATAAGATCTAAAGAGAGACGACCACAAGTTTGTCCATATGATTTAGGACTGACAACAAAAAGTAAGATCTGAACCTCCTTTTCACCTTCCTTTTTTTTTCTGTATTGTACATTCTCTTTTTTTGCTGTATATTATTCTGCTTACAGGCTTTTTCTCCAGGTTTCATGATAGCACTTGAATATCAGATCTCACTGAAGAGGAGAATAAAATTCCTTTTGGAATTATAAAATACAATAGAATAAATAATTTCTGTTGTAATAATGAGTTCTTACCAAAGATTCCTTTATGCATAAAATGTATAACAGAATTTTAGGAAACACTTAATTTGATTAACAGTCTTCTACATTAATCCTTTGCTCAGTCGCACTTGAGATTTGTATTAATTTAACAGAGGCTTTGCCAAGCTGCCTGCATGGACATGGATCAATATCCCAACAGGCAACCATGCACACGCTTTGATTTGTGACTTTATGATCAAGTAAGGAAGTCCATTCAATCTGAATACTAATTGCAATATCCTCACCATTATGCTTACTATTCTAGATTACAGTATTTAAAACTGAACTATCAACAGAGCTGCAATCTCCTGTTACACTAATAGCTATTCCTTCTAACCACAAATATTGTTCAGAAGTATTTTAAGATTTGGGAACTGCCCCAAGTTTAAGGCAATCCAGTCAATACTGGATGCCATTCTGTATTTTCTTGCACACAGCAATATTGCACAGCCATGCCCCTTTGCTGAAAATGTATCCCATACTACTCTCTTTATTGACATGGAAGGAAGTGGGGATATTATTTTGCCTCTTCCAAGATCCCTGCTGAACATTTTACTTGCCCAGAAAGTAGGTGTAGACTTGAACCCACATAAAACCCTATCAGATGATGTTTTGTATTTCTCACTGAATCAATAAGCTGCTGGTGAGCCAAACAGTGATTTTCCTTCCTCACAAATGATTTTGTTTCAGCACAAACAAACAAAAATTTTCATTTACTTAGCAAACTGACCTTACTGGGGCTGCAGGGTTTGTAATTGCTAGATTTAATCCAGTAAACCCACAATAAAGAGAGTTCAAAAATACATGGCTGGGTTAAGGATGTAGTTAGGAATGAAAAAATAGAGAGTAGCTGTAAAAACAGAGGGAAAAATGAAGGAAGAATTTAAAGACTTGATGCTTGCAGAAGAGCAATAGGTTCTTTAGAGAAAAAGACCTTGTGGAATAGTTGTGAAGTAAAGATTAGCATTACTGCCACTATGCTTGGGATTTTATTACTCAAGACAACCTCTCTATAACTAAAATCTATTTAGGGTTAAACTACTTCTTTGATGTGGTTGATGGCTGAGATAGGGAAAATCATTACTTTTGAAATCTTCTATTAGAGGTTGTAAAACCTGGAAGGGGAGGGAACGGGGAGTGGGAACATGTAAATGTTGTCTCTGAATTCAAGTCTTGAAAACTTCTGCTGAAAAGTTTTCCTGTTTTCTGTCACTTCATTACACTGATAGGTATTTAAGCTGAAATACAGTAGAGATTTTAACATAGTATTTCAAAATGATAACATTAAAACTAACTAGGTTGTTGGAAGGTTGCCTTCACAACTACAAAGTGTCTGTGCCACTGCCTTTACTGACAGTACAAAGTGATTCAGTATCAGGTCCAGAACCATAGGTACAGTTTAAGAACAACTTCAACACTTCATCTATTGCTTTTGGTCTCTTGGGCCTCTTCTTTCCAACTGTTCAGTTCAGCTGGAAGTGTGTTTGATTCACTTCATTTGATGCCAGTCCCATCTAAGGATACAACAGCCTGGTTCCTATCCATTTATTTATTTATCCTCACTGTCATCTTTGGATTCAGAACTTTCCTCCATTTTGATTTTTCATCATTCTTTCAGTTGCCCTTGCCAGTTTTTATTTTTCCACATGACTATTTTTTTCCAAAGCCGAGTACTTTGTCTCCGACTGGCCAACTTTGATCTTCCTCTGTTTTCTTCCATTGCTTTTTCAAGGCAAAATTTGCCTTCGTGCTAAATCTCTTTGTCCATTCTCCATATATTCTCCATCTAGGCTCTCTGAGTGATAGACAAGCAACAGTTAATCAATGTCATTTGTCTCAGTCAGCTGTCTCACTTGCTTCAAATTGACCTCCAAACCCATCCAAAGAGT
The DNA here is from genome assembly GCA_013398315.1 of Nothoprocta pentlandii. Lineage (NCBI taxonomy): Eukaryota > Metazoa > Chordata > Aves > Tinamiformes > Tinamidae > Nothoprocta > Nothoprocta pentlandii. The sequence goes on from VZSG01000105.1 coordinate 825,255, forward strand.
CTTGATAGATAACTAGACAAAAAAAGCTGAACATCATGGGCCAAGATCCTAGTTAGAGCAGAAGAAAAATCCACTTTTAATACATAGGTAGAGAGGGAGAATGGGGTGTGCAGTAGGAGGCACAGCCAAGGGGAACAACAGTATGATGAGCTTTTTTACCATGTGCTCCAGAAAAATGAAACATGAGTCTCTATAAAGCTCTTTCATCATCTGACTCAACATTTTTTTCTACCATCTTTTAAAGTATTCTATTTCTGGCTCTCTGAGCATGTACAACTTTTTAATGTAGAATAGATAATTTGATTCATTAAGTTTTATTAGTAGATTTGGCTGCATGCCATGAAGCACAGTAATAAAACTATTATAAAGATGGCTGTACTTGGTGGAGAACATGAAGACACCATCATGTTTGGTTCCTGAATCTTATCATCAAACCATTTGATGCTAAAAAATTCTTGGCTATCCACAGAGGAGAATCTGATTCTCCTCTGCACTGTTTGCCAGGAAAACAAGACCCAGAATGTACTGGAAAACAGTACCATTACATTATGTTCTTCCTCATCCCAGAAGGCAACTGCTCTAGACATGAGCCCTGGGAACCTGCTGTGAACACCACAAACAGCTACTGAAGGACAACGATGCTGTTCATTCTTTCCACAAGGAAAGAGGCTCAAAATGCCTGCAAGGAAGATCATTGTGTGCTTGTCTGTGGCTATGCCACACTGATCAGCAGACGCCCGCTTTGAACTCACTGCAGCTTCAGTTTCCTTATAAAATCCAGTTTGTGCTGAGACTGCGAAGGTTGTTGGAAGGGGAATATTGAAGGAGGAAATGAGCTGCAGGTGCCCTGTGACACTGACCCAGCTGCTGCTCCTGGGAACCAGTCTCCCCAGTGACATTTGGAACCAAACAGTTGAGGATGCTCCACAGCATCCTCAACACCACAAAAGTGTCCTGCTTTCACATATCTGGAACTTCACACAAGGAAGAAAATCTCACATGGGCCCCAAACCATGAGAGGACCCTGGCATCACTCTGCTCTAATACAAACAATGGGAGTGGTGCTGTTGACACTGAAGACACTTTGTAGCTGCAAAGGCTGCTTCCAGCGTGCAGAGAAAGCTTTTTGGTTTAAATAATTGCACAGTCTTGATGCCCCAATTGCTTTGGCTCTGACATTGCCAATTCCTTCTGTTTTTACCTCCAAATGAATCAAAGATTCCCAGCAGTACTAAAGCCAACATTTCATCTGGGGGCTTAAATTTGGGCTAGGTCAGCCCTTTTGGAGACCCATTAACTCTGAAGGCAACAGAGGTAACTTTGCACAGAGGTAAGGAAATAGCTCCTTCATAACTTACACATACCATGCAATAGTCACCCAATAGAGGTGACCACAGAGGTAAATCAGAGAGACAGAAAAGCAGAAGAGACCATTGGCTGGATTTAAACTGATGAAATTCCATTCCTGCTTTTACCCATTAGGGGCATAAAAAAAAACCACACCTGGGATCATTTTTCCTACCATAAATGGGTTGAAACACATCAAAATATTGTAAGTTTTTTTAAATCTAACATAGATGCACTGTCCAAGCTTTCCATCCATTGGAATGGGACCTAGGGTCCTCACCCAAATATACCCAAATGAACAAGTGATGCTGGAGGAGCAATGCAGCATCCCAGACTTTGGGTCTTGGCCAAAACAACCACTAACTCCAGAATATAGACATTCAGAAAGGAAACTTTCCATGGGGTAGCCTGAATTGACAGTAACGGGTATTTTCACAAAACAGCTTATTGAATGCAGTTACACATATTTAGGTTAGGATATCAACTACAGAGCCTGCTCATTGTGAAATACAATGCATGTTTGTACCCACTGTAATTGCCCAATTATTTGCATGCCACTGAGTATCATCAGCCACCCATACAGCCAACAGTGCAATGCTGAGAAGACAATAACACAATGTCAGAACCAAGTCAAACCTTGTCGGCATAAATGATACGCTGCAAACCAAAATAAATTGAATAAGGTTCTTAAAGCAGCAGGGAGGGAGGGCTTGCAAATCCTCACAAAATCGAGGAGCTCTTGGGATATTTCTGATTATTATGAAAAGTTACCCCTTAAGGACATATTTGCTCATGCCTGCTTCACTTCATTCTCAGCAGGTATGGCAGGCAGTAAATATCATCAAAGCAAATACAGAACAGCTGCCAGCTCTGGATGTGGGCACACCAGGACAACGAGGCCTTCTAGGAAGAGCTGAACACCACGGAAGCTAATGCCTCCATCAGCCACATTAGCAACTTATTTTGTGGTTTCACCAGAGATTTCGAAGCCAGGATTGGTCGTGCTCATTCACTGCCACATTACAAGAAAGAGGAGAAAAATAATCCATCCACAGAGCCAATGTCCAACCTGTCGCACTCCTGCTAAGCCCAGAACATTACTCCTTCCACAGAAACTGTTTCAACTGAAGTAACCTCCCCTGCAAAAAAAATACTAATATTGGAATTACCAATGTTTGCTCCCTAGATGTGTTGCAAAGAGAGTATCTACATCCCTCCTCCCCGCTTTTATTTTTTAATGAATATACCTGTCATAGTCTTTTTCTTGGAGGGGGAATAAATGTTTTCAGAAAGAAATTTCCTGTATTTTGTTTCAACCCTTAGGACACTATCTTTCTAAATATGTGAACTTAAGATTTCTTTTGTTTGTTTGTTTTTTGCCATAAAGACAGATGAGCAATGGCATTATTTTTATGCTTAAATATATTTTCACAACTTCCCAAAGCAAGCAGCTGTATAACATGAGGTAGGAAATCAAATTCTTCCAGAGAACAAGGTACATTCTTCAATCTGGTTAAAAATAGCAATTAATCCTCTTTTCTTTTTGTAGAAGAGCCAGCTTCCTTTACTGATTTCACTTACAAAACTATTAACTGACAATAAATTTTTTCACACAAACACGGTTTGCTAATTACAATGGTGACTGATTCATTTAACTGTATTTATTCATGAATCTTTTAAAGCATATTTTTTCTATTAATCAATTTATTCATCGTCTATTGCCAGTTTCCTTAAGTATTTTTGTTGCATTTTTACCATGTAAGCTACCATAGGCTGAAAGCTGCCTAACGGATGTTTATTGCTGTCTCTAAAAAACACATTTCTTTTCACATTTTCATGGTGACTGTTTTAGGAAGTGAATAAACATTCACATTACTATTTCTATGACTGCGATTAATGGCAGTGTTATTATTATTATGGAATTTGCTACAGCCGTTGTAGGGCAGGATCCAACTTCTCTGCAGGATAACAGAGAACTCCCACTGTTTTCAGGCCCATGAGCAAAACCTGGGGAAAAAAACAAAGTTTTTGTAGGGAACATGAACTAAGGACCAATACAGGGAAGAAACATGGTATGAAAAGCCCTGAAATATTCTCTGGGGAGCTGTGGGTGCTCTTGATTAGCCAGGTGGAAGTGCTCAAGTGTCTGAGTATGAAGGGTCCAGCTTGGGTTGTGTCCTCTTGATGCCTGCCCAGTGCTTTGTTACTGCTGCCGCTTCCTCTTCTCCATTGCAAAAGTGCTTCTTTTGTTCCTCAAAAACATTTTTTTTTTGGCCCACTGGAGAAAAAGAGACTTCCGTTTGATGAAAATACTAATGCTTGTCAAAATAAAATTACTAGGAATATGGTGAAAACCTTAACCTGTTGTTAAGAATATGGTCATGAGCTTGGAGAGACTGAGAGTAGACTGCAAAACGCAACCACTGACATCACGACCACTTTGGGGATTTAGCTGGTTTTGTTTATTTATTTACTTACTTTCTTTAATGCGAGAAGTAAAAGGCAAGTGTTCAGAAACTCATGATGAGAGAAGGTTCCTAAAAACCTTCTCATGGCTGAGATTGCTAAAGAGTACTAGGCTGTCATCTGCCTTCTCTTACCAGAGCCATAGTTCTCACTAATACTATTTTTCATGACATCTGACTCATAGAGTTCTATTGATTCTTTGAAATTCATCTTCTCTCTCTCTTTCTCTCTCAAGGTTTGTTTCCTTCTAACAGGAGCTAAAAGAAAATATTAATTCAAAAGTAAAGATTAAGTTTTTAAAAAAAATATGCTAAATTTAATATTCTAAATCTAACCTCATTATTCTAAACCAGCACAATAACTTTTAAGTTCATCCATGCTTTCTAAGGGCTTGAGTTTAGCAATCCCATGGAAAAAAAACAGAAGTTTCTTTCCTGGGAAAGAAAATAAATGCTTCATCAATTAATTAATTTTTCTAATGCACATCAAAAATTCTAGTGCAAAAAATGCACTAGAACTGCTAGTACTAAGGTATTTTATATTGTTATTTATATTGTTACCTGAAATATATGCAAGTATTTTGTCTGTATATATAGAAATATTCATGCATATTATATATATGCATTTTGTATTACACAATAGATACAAACTAGAAATAAAAACAGTGCAGTAATAGAGCGCCTGCTGTTTCTTCTGGAACTTTAGTCCACAGAAGAATAGGATCATTTATACAGGGAAAGGCAGAAAGAAGCACTGGCTATTTCAGATTATGCAGCAATAAAACATCCTGGGTCAAATTCACACGGCCAGCAGAATGGTTTTGGTTGCGAGAGGAGCGTCATGTTCATCCTGCCACAAAGCTGGCTGAGCAGCTCCGGCTGCAAGTGTCATTAGAGCAAAATCATCTCTTCTTGGTTCTCCAATATTATTTCATATTCATTACTGTATTCTTTTATCCAAAGCAGTTTACTATTTCTTTAAATCATAAGAAACAAGCTTGGTATATTTGGTGTATTTGCTTTGGAGTCAGCTATGAATTATATACTACCTGTCTACATATACCCAGGACCACAGTTTTGCCATTTTACCAGCTAAATTCCTGATATCTCTTGACAACATTCATAAAGACGACAAAATGCCCAGTGCTGATAAGAAAGCCTCAGGGTAGATTATTTCATTGTTATTAAATATTATAAGGAAATAACACTTAGATTTCTATTTGATTTATTTCTATCTATACTGGCATTTCCTGGACCCATCAGAATGCCATTTCTCACACACTATGACTGTAGTCTGTGAACTCCTTTTTTAATCACTGTGAAATAGTTTTTTCACTTCTTTCCATTGTTCAGGGAACCAGACGATCCACTTGCAGCAACACAAAACCCTGTAATATGCATTTTGGGGGTGAAATTACATTTTCCATGTTCTCTGGTTGCTATGGTTACCATCCTACAGAATCCCTGCACGTATCACTAAAAGAAACAGCACAAAAATAAATGTGCATGTTAAAACAAAACAAAAAAATCCTGACCTACAAAACATTATAAAGTGTGAGCTGAAGAACCTAAGACATTTATTTTATTTTCTACAATGATAAAAGAAGAGGAATCTGCACATAGCCTTATTTCCTTTTTTTTTTATCAACTTTAAAAAATGTTAGAATAGATTTCTGCCCTGTCCAAGTTTGGGAAGATGGATGAAACATGGCTCACCTTCATGCTGCAGATATTACTGAGCCTCTAAACATGCCGGGGAATGGGCAGGACAGTTGTTGCCATCTTAGCAGTAGGAAATTAATTCACTGGGACGAAAGAGCATAACGCCTCCTAATGCTTACTTAGGCTTGAGTGGGACTTTATGTTTAAGAGCTGGAAGTTTAAGCCTTGTTATGGATTTGGCCCATAGCAGCTGAGGCCCAGGATTACAAAAGGACTTAGTGGCTACTGCTTATTTTGTTGAGGTTATGTGCCATGGCCCACAAATGCAATGCTCAAAATCAGGCCAAGCCCCATGTGATGCCAGAACCTGGAGCTCCTTCACGTAGTTCCTGCTTCTCCAAGAGATCCGGGAACCTCAATGCCCCCTTGGACTGCAGTGTGAGGAGGGTCTTCAGCTGGCCCTGGAGAGCCAGTTGCAGGAGGCTTCTCCAGGTGCATCTGGCCCACCTTGCAGGGAGATATTGGGGTGTAGAATTGAGGCATTCAGACCCCTTTGCTGATGTTGGTGGAAGGATCTTTCCTTCTTCTGCATTCTGGAATTTCACAGTAGCAACGGTGGTAGGGCAGGACAGGGAGGATTTGGGAAACTCACCTTCATGCCTCACAGCAACCAAGTTGTTGGCTCTTCCCACCTAAACACTCTGCCCTGTCTCTGTGCCCCATGAGAAACCTGCTATTTGGCAAAAGATAATTGGAGATTAATTGGAGCAGAGAGAGAGTGCAAAAGGAAACTTGATTCTCTGATTAAGTTGTTTGCCCAGGAGGGGTGAGACCTGAATTCTCACCTTTCTACCAGAACTAATGTTTTATATCACCTTAACTGTAGTTAAGGAAGTTGAATGCTCTCCTGGGAAGTGAGAAACATGAGTCTGATCATCCTGAAAGCTGACTGGATATCTAGTCAAACTGGCTAACTACAATACTCTCAAATACACACTCATAAACAATTGTATGTTTTGACCAACATCAATTTTACATGTAGAAATCAGTAACTGAAAGCAAAAAACCAGCTGTGATTTAAAGAAAGAACTTACAATTCAATTGTATACTATGTTTTCAACAACACAGCAACAGAAAAGAAAAAAAGGTAAGTGAAGTTAAGCTTTAAAAAGATTTAAACATTTTAAAAAAAGTCACACATTTTGAACAATTCTAACTCAACATATTCCTAGAATACATGGTGGTTGATGGTTGACAGTCATACATACTTAAATGTCCAGTCCTGTAAATAATTAACCAGAAAAGTAATTCCATTGCTATGAGAGTGATATCACTGGATAGGTGAATAAAATACCTTCTTACGGTACAAATGCGTGTAGGCATTTGGCATGGATGAATCCCAAAACTTTGCTTTCAATGGGTAAATTTGAGAATCACGGCAGTGGGCAAAGGGAAAGGCAAGTGACACTAAGCAGAGGGCGACCACTCAGCCTGACTCTACCCGTGGTACTTAGAAGTAGCTGGGAGCAGGAGCTGGGCCATTCCCAGAAAGTCACAGCCAGGTTGCCATGAACGATGGAGAGATTCATTGCACACTGGCGAGATGGAAGTTTGCACTTGTAATTACAGGTAATAATGTACTTGGGGTGACTATCGATGAGGTGGAAAATCCACTCAGTGTGAAACCTAAGAAGCTGGTTTAGCTGTAAAAGGTAATGGTGTTATCCTGCTCCTTCCTTGGGTATCATTGTACTGAAATCTTAAATGTTTTTACTGAAAAAAAAAAAAAAAACCAAAAGCAAAACGAATACTACATCCTTACAATACTGAAAAGACTTCCAATTATTTTCTTCCACATTTGTTGATTTGAAATTGCAGTGTCAAGAAGGTCACTGCATTTCAGGGTCATGATCTTTTTGTATTTGCTTGATTGAAAGCACAGTATTGGTGGAACGGTGACTTCTTCCTTTAATACACAGTGTTGAGGTCAGGCTGAATCTCAAGAACAAACGACAATAAGAAACATTCTGGATGTTTCAGATTCTCTCTCCCTGTTCTTCATTAACAAATGATTGCTATCGAGGCGGGAGTGAAATGTGAGGGAATAAAATAGGATAAAAGTGTGAATATGCATTCTGAATTTCCCAGTGCTTCCCTTGCATCCTTAGGGCATTTCAAGACCTACCTAGGAAAAAGGTTTTGCATAATAATCATTGCTATGATTAGGTAGGTGTTTAGCATTACATAATATGTACCATTCAGCTGATAAGCATTGCGAGAAGAATTACTTGTAATTAAAGTTTTAAAATGTTTCAGTTTTTATAACTCCTACCTCTCAGCATAACTGAAATAATAATAATTAATACATCAGACTCCTAAGACTTAAATTGGACCAATAATAATTTCTTGGCTTTACATATAACATATGCTCCTTTTGCACCTAACAAGGTTCAGAGTGTGACAACCCGGCAGGATTCCAAACAACCTATTCTGTAACTTGGATGGAAGGAACTGGTTATAGCCTTTTGAGGACCTGCCACTAGCAGAGTGAAACATGCACCTCAACCACCATGGTCAATGCGCTCACAGGGAGCAGCTGGCATCACCTCTCATGAAGTTGTGCTTCCAAGCCATAAAATACACATTCAGTTGACCTATCTGAATAGGTCCTATCCTTTAGGACCCATCTTCTCCAAGGCCATTCCCTACTCAGAGATTTCTGACTCCATCTTCCCTTGTAGGGAGGTCTCTTCTCCAGCAAAATCTATGCATGGTCTACCCTGGATTTTTATCTGGCCAACCCTAGCAGCTAAGGCTATGTATACGCCTGGAATATTAACAGCTCAGAATTTGGGGCTTCATTTACGCATGGAAGGCAGGAAAAAGCAATAAGATACAATTTAGGCCTCCTTCCCTCCCCCCATCTTTATTGATTTGTATTTGGCTGAATTGTATTTAGAATTATTTATGTTCTATATATAGTACTCCATGAAAATTAAGTATGTCCTTTCAGGTCTAAATCAACTCCAAACACTATGGCAGGTTTAATCATAAAGTATACTTTCGCAAAACCTCCATCATATATGCAACTTTAATGATTTTTTTCTTTTTCTGCAGCATTTATTCTACTAATTTAAAAGCTGTTAAGTAAGATGAAGTATTCACAGGCAGTAAACTGTAATTCTTAAGTCATTAGGGAATAGTTAGTGCTCCATGCAAACGCTAATATGTGGTTTAAACTTGATATAAGCTTTCTATATTTGAAGTCATCAGAAAATAAAATGTTAATAAAAACTTCTGGACTGTATCTAGATTACTTTTTTGCATTAGTAAGCTTGCTATTACAGAATGAGCAATAACTAAAATATATTTTTCTCAAAGAACTGAGTTCCCAGTATGGCAAACTGAAATATGAAAATATTCATTCTGTGTATGAAAAAAAAAGAAATAGAGAAAACAGGGCAAATGAGAAGTTTCTCATTTCTATCAACTGTGAATGCAAAAAAGAGTGGATTCCTCAAGAAAAATATCAGATGGAAAATATTAATAAATCCTGCACACAATTTAAGACAACTAAAATTATGATATCAATGCAAATTTGGCCATAAGTAATATTTCACTGAAACAGTGACAATTTCTTGTCAGATTTTTAACTGTTCTTTTACAGTCTCTAGTGGTACAGACATTTCTAACCACTACAACACACAACCAAGTTTTATATTTACAAGCCTTGTTTTGGTGATTTTTTTTTAAGGTAGAATGATAAAAAGTACCCGTATGAAGAACAAAAAACACGCTGCTTAATGCCAAAACCAATCTGACTTCTTTCAAGCTCAGTGGAAAGATTCTCAGTGACTTCAAGAGAGGCTGCCGTGGAGCGCTGCCAAAAACCCATGGTTAGAGAAATCCATCCATTTTTTACGCCTGGTCTTATTATTATAAATATAGGCCACATTTCACTTATGCTAAACTGTGCAATGTTTTATGATATAAAATGTCTACAAATCTGTGAGCCAACCAAACCATAAACACTGCCTGACAGTTTTTACTGCTGGATGTATTGCATATGGTAGTCCCAATTTGCGGTGCCCCTCATCCATGGAGCATCTGTCCTTGGAAGAGGGATTGACTGGGGGGGTCCTGCCAAAGGGGACCAGCTGACACGGCTCTTCCTGCCCAGCCCTCCGTGCTTCCCAAGCCTACTTGGAAGCATGAGTTGTGGTCAACTCAGGAATGTTGTACATCTCCAGAAACACAGAATATGTTCACCAGTGGTTTGGAGTAACGTGGAGAATTTCAGAGGGAAATCCTCCCATTCAGCTTAGGAGACCCAGTGTATGTCACCCCTTTCTGCACAGAGGACCCCGTGCTGCTTTTGGTGCCATCAGCTGCAAAGAAAGGTGCTGGTGGTTGTGAGGCCACACTTTTTGGGGGAGCCCAGGCCAGCTGACTCCGAGACCAGACATACTTAGCCAAAGCAGCAGTGTGACGGATACGCTCCTTTCCCTGACCTGCGCCTTACACGCAGCCCTGTTCAGTTGCTAACCACCAGCGATTTATCTAATCCTGGGAGGCGCCACCATTCTGACTTCTTCTCCCACTTGGACTCAACATATCAGTCCTGAAGGTTGCATCCCGATGGGGAGATAAGGCTAATACTAGCCAACGGGCCTCTGAAATGAAAGAATGACTATAAGTCATTCCTTATCCTATAAATACGCGGACAGCCCGAGAGCCCCTTGAGCTCTCCAGGCATGGCAGTGGGCTGCACACCAGGATCTCTCCTTGAGCAGGGACGCCTCTCAAGGTTACTCCTCGAGGATGAGAGATCCCCTTTCCACAATAGTTTTGTGGTAAGTGAACATAGTGCGCTTTCTTTAACTTTACTTTGTAGCTGTGCACAGAAACCCTTAGTCATAAACCGTTGACCAGGTCTGGGACTAGGATTGGATCCAGCCGCACCCGGACTCCTCTCAGAAGGAGCCTGGAAAGCAAGGGGGTCCAATCTGAAACATGTGACCCAACGGGAGGGTATCCCAAGATAATTGTGTATTATCTTGAGCCTCCATGCAGTAAATAATAAGCAACCTTGTCACAGAATGTCCATATTAATAAATCCTATTATTATTTCTTTCATACAAGTGAAGTGCATTTTGTCACCCACCCCCGCCACCACTTGTTCCGTGACAAGCAGCCAAGCAGCAAGTTTTCGTCAGAAAACTGTGCTTTCATCTGTAATGGGCAAGAACTACTTTGCTTTTGTGAAACTTATATCTGTATTCAGAATTTGGATCTTTGTTTGGTTAGCATGCATTAAAATCTGCTATTGATCTCCTAGAGGTGCTAATGTAAGTGTCTCTTGTAATACAAAAGCAAATTAGATTCTGATCAGGTTCAAAGTGTTCAATCAAGGACTACCTAGCAGCATTTTAAATGAAATGCAGTTTGTGTTTGGCATTTCTGATCAGTTATTTGATTGAAAGTCAGGAAGAATTCCCAAAGATGTAGCATCTCTCCTCCTTCACTGGGCATCCGAAATGCATCTAACATTCAGCTGCTGCATAATGTTGACATATTGTTTTGCTCAGTCCAGAGCACTTCAGTATTTAATGCATAGTGTTGGCTAACTTGAAAGGGACCAGTGCAGTGCATTAGCTGTACATTTTAAAAAAAAATGCTGAACATTTAAAACCTAATTTCTTTATGACTAAAGAGTGCTGTGTTCATTAACAAAATGCAAATATATAAGATATCACTTCCTACACTGAACATATTACCATAACAATAGTCTCCATAGAAAAGTGATAGCAGATTCACAATACCATTAGAAAACAGTGTTATTTCTTCTCACCTAACTCCATAGCTGCGTAAATCACACAGGCCTATATATTATAGTCAGTGGAGAGAAAAGGACAGTTTTAGGACGCAGTTTATCTGATTTCTACTTTAGCAGAAAATCCTCTTCGTCAGTAGAAAACATACATAGTTTTGATACATGTACTTTTCAGTAGAAAAGCCATGTACTTTTGGAGGAGAGTAGTCTGGCTTTGGAGAGCCTATTTCTCTCAAGCAGCTCCCTGGCAGACAACTCCATTGGGTCAGACTTTATCCTGTCCTAAAATGACAGGGCTAAAGAGGTCTCATGAGGTGACCTCAGCACAGATAGTGGCCAAACTGGAAGCTGAGCTCACAATGAAGATGCTGTTCCCAAGTCCTAGGAGCAAGATCCCCCATCTTCCCAGACATAGAGATCCCAGCCAAGTACTAGACAAGTGATGATGCCTGCAGCAAGTGAAGCCACTATCCTTCTGCACAGGTTTTACACACACTTGTGGTTATTCTCCTCAGCTACTCAGATTCTGCTCTCCTCTGGGCTAACAGAAAGCAATACATTTGCTCCAAGAAGGCCAATGGGCTCCTGGCTGCATCTGGAGGTTGTTGCCAGCAGAGGCAGGGAGGGGATCCTGCCCCTCTGCTCAGCTCTGGGGAGGCCGCAGCTGGAGTATTGGGGGCAGCTCTGGGCTCCCCAGGACAAGAGGGACGTGGAGCTTCTAGAGAGGGTCCAGCGTAGAGCAACGAAGATGACAAAGGGACTGGAGCATCTCTCGTATGAGGAAAAACTGAGTGATCTGGGCCTGTTTAGCCTGGAGAAGAGAAGGTTGAGAGGGGATCTGATTAATATGTATAAGTACATGAAGGAGGAATGTAGAGAAGAAGGGACTAAACTCTTCTCATTGGTGGCCAGTGACAGGACAAGGGGCAATGGGTGCAAGCTGAAACCCAGGCAGCTCCATCTGCATGTGAGGAAGAACTTGTTTGGTGTGAGGGTGCCAGAGCCCTGGCACAGGCTGCCCAGGGAGGCTGTGGAGTCTCCTTCTCTGGAGATCTTCCAAAGGCGCCTGGATGCCGCCCTGTGCCCCGTGCTCTGGGTGTCCCTGCTGGAGCAGGAAGGTTGGACTGGATGAGCTCTAGGGGTCCCTTCCAACCTCAACCACTCTGTGATTCTGTGATTCTGAGGATCAAAATCAGAGCCTCGTTCCGTGACAGAGCACTAAGACTGTTCAGTGCTGAACAGTGAACTATAATGAAACTACACTGACGTAACAGATCATAATCCAGCCCTCTGGGAAGCTCTTTTCTTCTCTAAACCAATGTGATTTTAAAGAGTTCCACTTTGCAACAGATCTACTTACAGAACAGCACAAAGCCTCAAGGTTCAGCAGCAAGGTTCAGCAACTGCAAAGTTCAGTTATTGTGCATAGCGATTCCTGCAGCCAAATGGTGCTCTCAGCAGTTTGGTCTTTTTATTCATGTTTAGGTTAACTCAACCCAATAAGTGCTTAAGTGATATTACAGTAAAAATGCAAAACTAGCTAGAATTGACACAACACACGGTATCAGAGCATCAGGACCTGGCCTCCCACCCAAGGAAGGACTCCAACCTCCAGGTCTCTCCTACAGACCGAACTGATGTAGATGGAAGGTACAGGGTGCTCTGGCAGCAAAGAAGTTCAGGGTAGTTTTTCTGAACAATTTCTGGTTCATCAAGACACTTCAGAGTACAGTGCCAGCTTGTGCTTGTTTCAGAATGACACGTTTCCTCAGATTTTACTATCCTTTTGCTGTGAGTGGCAATTAAAAGTGTGGATTTGTAAGTGGCTTTACACACAGTGAACCTTTCTGAGAGCCAACACAGGCTTTGCCTACTTTCTAAGGTTTGCCACGGTATTTCTGCTACCTTCTGCTGTTACTAAGCTCATAACTTCCAAGTTCCTACACAACAAGACTCTGAAGGAAAGGATCTTTGTTGTCTTGCTGATTTGCATCTAAACAATGATTGATAGTGAGCAATACCTGTGAACTTGACTTTCTGCAATGCACCTGCCTGTGAAATACTTCCTACCTTCTTCCAGTTACCAGTCAAGTAACAGCTGGGTTAGGGGAAAGAGAAACATTTCTTTCTTCTATGACCCTAAAAGATTACCCACAGAAGAGAGGCAGTTTTCTTGCATGAAGATTCTTCCTGGAATTAGAATAGCTTAGTGGAAATTTAGATGTCAGAATTTTCAGCCTAGAGAAAGCAGGCTTGTGAAAAGAGAGATCAAACACGCTGGATGCTATCACACACCGAGAGTTAAGCATTTCAGAAGAGAAAGAAAGAATGTCTAATTTGCTAGCTATTAAAGTGGTCACATCAATACACTCCAGAATTAAAAAGAGGGAAGCATAGAAAAATACAGTGGTGGGCACCATTTCTTCTTTGTCCCTCTCTTATTTAACACAAGCAGAGTTCACAAAGCTTATCACCATCACAGTTCAGTACCTGTGTTAATCCTCTTTCATCATGGCCTTTTCTAAATGGGAATTTCTAAATGATGGGAAAACTAAAGAGCACTGATTTTTTGCAAGTCACACAGAAAGGTCTAAGCAGTAAAAGGGTCTCCTTGCAGATGCAACCCTTTGCAGAAGCCCCACTGAAAGCTGGCTTTGGTGGTCCCCAGTATTAACAAATACCCTGTGCAAGCAGAACTGGCAGAGCAGGGTGTTCAGGGGAGCTACAGTGGCAGAACTGTGCTCTCCAAGGTCACACAAGTGTCTCTGAGCAGCATGTCCCATGATGCTGAGCCTTTGCAGAATGGGAAGCTTGCAGCATACCCAGAGTAAATCCGCAGCTGATAAATTCACTTGGAAAACAAGACGTCATGGACTTTCTCCTAGCAGGCAGTGGCTGTGCTCTCTTGTCCCATCCCATTTCGGAGGCAGGCAGGGAATGGACCTTTAACTTCTGGGACCGCAGGGAAGAAGCCCAGGATGGACCCTTAACTTCTGGGAGCTCATCGTGCTTCCTGCTGCCCTCAGGTACCTCTGTGGTCCCCAGCAGCACAGGCTTCTCTGAGCCCTTCCCATTCATCCTTGCTCTCCCATTCCTTCTTCTCACCTGCTTTCTGACCTACTTGCCAGGCCAGGCCCTGGCTGCCTCCAGCCTCCTCCTCTGGATCCAGCGTTGGGAGGTTGCTCAGGCTGCAAGGCAGCCAGGTCTTGCAGGCACAATACTTCACACGTCCTACTGGCTTGGAAGTTCATCAAATTCAACATTTTGCTTCAGGATGATCCATCATGGCCAATTTAATGTCTATGCCCAAGACCATTATAAAACCTGATCAGGGTAGACAGAAGGGGGTAAAAAACTTACAAAAACATATCTGATCTTCTGCTAACTGCTGCCCGGGGATGAGGAGACAGCTAGTGGGGCTACGTCACCACATGGTGTCCTGGAGTCCCTGGTGAATGTGGATGCTGCTGAGATGACTTTTCCTCACAGACTGGCAGGCTCAGGATGCTGCTGCATTTCAAAGGAGATGGTGCTGGATAACTTACAGCGCCGACGCTCTCCCAAGGGACCTGGGCTGTCATAAGAGCTCCTCTCCAACACCTCTGGGCCCCAGCTTCTGGTGTCTCACAGTGGGGCCTGCTCTACCTTCACACATGTTCAGAGATGAGCTTGGAGCGTCACATCAGCTGGTGGATTCAACTCTGCGCCTTCCAAAGTGAAATTACAATTTTAGCAGCAACTTCTGCAGGAAAAGGACCACATTCGGCACTCCCAAGAACACGTGTGGCTGAGCACAAGATGATACAGCAGATGTTTCATCTGTGCAACCACGAAAGGAAAGCATGCACGTCCTGGCAGAGCATTTGTTCCAAGCCCAGACAAATCACTATTTTCAAAACCAAAATTGTCTAACACATATCAAATTAATTCATATTTTTTAAAACTAAAAGTTTTTGGTGTCTGGCCGTAGCAGCCATTACTGCACAAAAGCATGTGGCTTGCCATGCCATGCCGAAGATGCCCAGGGCCAAACTCACCCTCAGGCTAACTTCACTGAAACCAGTTTCTCCAAGATTGAGCTTTCCCCACTTCTATAATGCCTGCAGACTTAGGTCCTAGCTTCTGAGGATAGTGTTCATCCTAAGCAATAAATGATGCTCGCATGAAAACTATCCGATAATCTTTTTTTTAATTATTTTTTAAATGAATTTACTGCAGCACCACTCTAACCTGCCATCAAACAGGAACTGCAAACCGCTATGGTTTTGACATTTGAACATTTTCAATTAATTGACACACAAGTAATTTGTTTGGTGTCATCCTAAAATAAAAATACATATTGTTACTAAATTAATTTGGCAAGCAGCCAAAAACTAATTAGGAAAAAAACAAAGTTAATTATGCACTTGTCAAGAAATGCACTCTATTTACAGGAAAATGTGTTGACTTTAAGTCAGTCTTGATATTTACATTGAATTAAAAGTTACCACAGAGTGAATGCATTTAACCAAACCTTATCTGGAAGGTAACGTAGAAAAGGGAAGCGGATACTTGCAATCCTCCTCTGGGGGTGGAATCACAGAATCACGGAATGGTTGAGGTTGGAAGGGATCTGGTCCAACCCCCTGCCCAGCAGGGACACCCAGAGCACGGGGCACAGGGCGGCATCCAGGCGCCTTTGGAAGATCTCCAGAGAAGGAGACTCCACAGCCTCCCTGGGCAGCCTGTGCCAGGGCTCTGGCACCCTCACACCAAACAAGTTCTTCCTCACATGCAGATGGAGCTGCCTGGGTTTCAGCTTGGACCCATTGCCCCTTGTCCTGTCACTGGCCACCACTGAGAAGAGTTTGGCCCCTTCATCCCTACATTCTCCCCTCAGGTGTTTGTACATGTTGATAAGATCCCCTCTCAACCTTCTCTCCTTCAGGCTAAACAGGCCCAACTCAGTCTCTCCTCGTACAATAGGTGCTCCATTCCCTTAATCATCTTGGTTGCCCAAAAGCCACCTTCTCCTCTCAGCTCCCACATGGCGCCTCACCTTGTGGACTGTGAGCACTGAGGACAGAGGAGCCAGTGAAGGGCAGCTGATTCTTCATCGAACACAACTACAAATCAGCAGGCAGGAGGTGAAAAGACTCAGCTACGATCTTGCAGATACTGGTGGATCTTATGCACTAAGACTTGAGAGCAAACTTAAGCATGAGCAGAGTGGCTGGCTCTTTACATTCTGACATTTTAGACCAGCTGTAGGTCCAAGTCCAAAGATGTGCTTAGAAGCAGACCAAAAGATCTGTTAGGAGACTGGGACACAGTTTTTATACCCAAAACATCCAGGTTGCACTACCAAGACCTTGAGACGGTGTGTAGGCTCAGGGACTCCTACGTGAGAAGGCTCCAGAGCTTGTCCCAAGCCAAGATAGTGCCAAGATCTCATAGTGTCTACTCATGGATTAGGAAGCAGGCAAGTCTGTCCTCAAGATTGGGCTGGAAGTGCACCTAACTGATAGCTGAGGTATATCTATAGTACTTGCAGTAATTCCTTAAGTTTTGTTTGTCTGGAATAGCAGTGTTTCAACTGAGGAGAGAGAACAGGGCCCAGAGCAGCCTTGGCCAGGACCAAACACAGACAACATTCAGAAGGGAATTTCTCTTGGCACCCATCAGACCTATGGGCTACTGTGCTTAAGTTAAAACTTCTCAAGTAAGACAGAATTAGTGCAGAGTGCTGAAAAAAAGAAAAGGAAAAGGAAAAGGAAAAGGAAAGGGAAAGGGAAAAGAAAAGGAAAAGGGAAAGGGAAAGGGAAAGGGAAAGGGAAAGGGAAAGGGAAAGGGAAAGGGAAAGGGAAAGGAAAGAAAAAAAGGAGATGCAGCTTTGGAGAAGGGCTACTAGTGGAGTTCCTCAAAAATGAATTTTGGGGATCATTAAGGATTTTAACCAACAGTAAAAGTGGGCCAATAACTTGCAAATGACACCTAGTTAGGAGGAACTGTGGATTCAGAAGAGAGCTGGGATGGCACACAGTAATACCCAGATGACCTTGAGGTCTTAAGTAAAAGAAATGGATGGAATTCAGTTGTGCAGAATTCCCCACACACCTGGGGACTGATAATGAGCCTTTCTGGTGTAAGTAGTGAGCTCATCATTCAGAGCAGGTAGAACACAGACACCTAGACAGCTGATCACACTCAAACCATCAGTGTGATGCAGAAGTGCCTAATATGATCCTAGAATGTATCACAATTATTTCCACATCAACAGCACTGTACAAAGAAACGGTGCGACACCCTCCAGAGTATTGTGTGTGAAACACAATGCACACTTCCATGTTTGAGAAAGGTGATCTCAAAGTGGAACGAGAACCCAGATGGGGTATTTATGATGATATGGAAAGTTGGGATTCTTTTTTCTTCTCCTTCCATAGGAAGATATGATTAAGGAAGATATGATTAGTCAGTATAAATGAATTATTGGAATTTAGTTTTGTGTATTTCCTACCAGGGAGGAAAACGAGCTAGTTAGTTAAACCAGTAGACACCACAAAAACAAACAGGTGTAGATACACTGTTAACATATTTATAATAAAGAAACCCTAAACAACATCTCTGAGTAGCCAGGCCAATAACGTAGCTACTTTTAAGAGAGAATGAGACACAGAAGCAATCCCGAAGGGCTGGAGGTCCCTCTGGAGCGTTCTCCTTGTTGTCGTACTGCACTGTAAGCCTGCACAGGAAGCCTGGCACGTGGTAGGTCTCTTCCCATGTCCTTTCTCATGATTTCCTACAAAAAGTTTGTCTTTTGGCTTTTTCTGAATGAACTTTCTGATAAAAGAATTTCAAATTTAACCTCAGGTTTAGTTGTTCCTTCCCAATGCCAAATGCAGCCAGTTGGCTGGTTTCACCTCACATCTAAGTGACTCAAGTGAGCCAGAATGTCAATAATTTATCTATGGAAAAGGTTACTTAGCATTCCTGTCTGGAAATACTAGCAGCAACAGAATCCCAAAACAGGAGGTATTCAGTCATGATACAATGTCATATTTTAGGTTAGGTTTTCAGTTTTTATTATGACTTCATAACTCCATAAGTTCTTCACTAACAAATAATACACCACAATGAGAAAGGCTAGTAGCTTTCTTTGAAATTTGCTAAACATGGCACCAAAAAAAGTAATTTATAAGTTATTGTTGTTATAACTACTACTACCAAACTATTATATACTATCACTACTATTATATTACTAATGCTATGTTGCTACTATGTAGCATAATTCTGTTTCAGAATTATGAATTATGAAACAATTTTCAGCCTTAATTTCAATATATATCAGATAGATGTCTTCCTGCCCATAATGCCTCTAGAATGAGAAATAAAATAATGCAATAGGCATTAAATCATCAAATCAAAAAGAGGTATCAGCATCTTTTGTTGATGTAAGAGTTACCATGCAGTACAATTCACGAGGTAATAGCCCTATTCATCATAGGTACATCATTCATCCTGGTCTCTCTGCTTGGAGGATGCAGGAACGGATTGTTTATAGGCTATTTGTCCTTTCTTTGATTAAAAACAAAACATGGCTTGAAAATAGGAAAGTAACTAGTGTAGCATGCTGTCCTTTCTGTGGGTATGGTGTACGCACAGACCCCACTCTTCTGTGCCTGCAGCTGCCCCATTTCCAGCCTTCTCAGTGTTTCCTAAACAATAATAAATCAGGAGTGCTGTAACGCTGCCTTGCTTGCATGATGATATGCAGACAGGTGCAGAGAAGCAGAGAGATACATGAGCATGTACAGCAAATTACCTGCAGCCCCTGCAGATGCCGGCTGCAGGATCTAGGAGGGCTGCAATGTGATCCCAGGGATCACAGAGCGCCTGGAAAATCTAATGATTGATGCACCGATGAATCTGATGTCTGTTCCTCCAGGTAAACAGAACTGACTCCATCCCTTCACTTAAAACAATAAGTGATTTCCCTATTGTACAAGAAATGTCACTGCAATACTCCAAAGAAAGGGAGCCTTGGTAATGCTCACTCTATGAAGGGGCATTCACACCAGTGCTGCTTTAAAGCCCTCGCAGTGCTTGTGTTTCACACATCTCCTCTCAAATCCCTTACAGCTCAGTCACAAACATTTGTTCCAGGCTTAAAACCGTCCTATAGGCTTCTCAGCGAAGATCATATTTTTAAAACAATCTCAGAGAATAATTTGGACTTTTCCAATGTGGTGACTACAAAACAACAGAAGCTTAATGGCCTTGCACAATTTTTTGCATCACCAGTATTTGCTCAAATGAACTTCTTCACAGTGTTATAGTTTCTATTATGGAATGGTTCCCTTAAAGCTGCAAGAAATACCATTCCAGTGGCTCTAAATCACCATTACTTCATGCACTTACCATGGTATGGACAGCAGGCAGGCCATGACTGGGTGCAGTTTACCCTGCTGAAGTCAGTGCAACCACAGTGATGTAGACGAAGGCAGGATGAGATGGCAAGGGGATAGACACTTCTTGGTTGTGCTGCAAGCTGGGACCTGGCTACGCTGGCAAGAAGCCACCTAATGAGCCAGCCACCAAATGAGCCTCGTGTGCCCTGGTCACCTGCTGCAGGCCCTGGCCCGAAGCCACCAGCTACCCAGGGAACAGCAAATCAGCTCCGTGCCAAGAGAAATCTCCATCCAGGTGATAAGTGAGCCACATTGTTCAAAAGAGAGGCCCAAATAAGTGCTTATTTGACAAAAGCTTTGGAAGAGCATTTTGTGCTAGGAGTTATATAACACAAAATAGGGTACTTATGAGACCATCATATTTACTGTTTTATGAGCCTGACAAGACATACCTGCTGCAAAACTAACAATCAGAATTCAGCCATAAAATACCATTAGTCTCTGACGATGGATTCAGAAGCATTTCAGTGGAACACAGAAAGAAGAACTGCAAGGAGATGGACGCTAATTATTTCTTATTACTAATGACTTGATCTTTTGTATATTAGGATGGTGGAAGTACACGCACAGAAACACACACACACTCATGCACACACACACGCACCTCCTCTCCCAATCATTTGGTAGTTCTAAATGACATGGAATAAAAGCAAAGTGGTGAATCCCTCCCTTAATATGCACATGCAGTTCCCATTATGGATAATGGTTATTTTGCTGTGACAAGCATGTGTTTTGAATGCTTAATTTCTGTCACAGCTTCAATTAGATCTACTGGCAGCAGATAGAGATGCTAAGAAGGAAAGCGAAGCCGAGGTTAAAAACTAATGCTAATTGTCAATGCAGTGTTTTCCAGAACTGCAACATCCATTCCTGTCATCCATAAAATAATGTTTACAGATAGTAAGAGCTGGTGCTTCCCTCATACACTGTGGTCTTTCATTACTTTAGGCATAGCTCGGGTGCAATCACTGGTGATACCTATAAGCATTAGCAAGGATAGCAACCCATCCCAAATGCCAGGCTGCCACGAAAAAAGAATGTCACTCTCAGTTGTGACATTGGGTGGCTCCTTGTTTGGACCGCTGTGTTCACCTCAAGCCAGGACATGGACTGGCTACAGTCTGAGGTTTCTGGTCACAAATGTTGTAACTCCAAATCCCTTTCTCTTCCAAGATGTCCAGCCTATGGAAACTCCATGGCTTCAGATCTGTAAATGCAACCACAGGAATGAAAGGAGGTTCCTGGCAAATGAAAGCAAGCTGGGTTCAGTGTTATTCATCCTCAGGGCTTAGAAGGGAGAATGATTAGCCTGCAGGTCTTCTCCTTTCTATGACACTTCTGTGCCCTGTGAGTGCTGAAGGGCAGGAATATGGCAACCATCACTGATGCACAAAGGTTTTTCTCTGCTGGAAATACCAGCTTTGCTGCAGAAGCATCTATCTTCTCCACATGGTGCATTGACAGTAACTTTCAGAATGACAGAAACAATCCTTAACATCACTAGGAATAATCAGATGGGGATTCTCACTTTCATAAATGAGAACACACCTAGAGAGATCCCGCAGGAAGTGGGAAGGTGGCCTGGATGTGTTGTAAGGGTTGCAAGAGCATCCTGTGCATGGAGAACCCTGGAAGGCTGAGAGGGGATCAGAGGCTGAGAGGACAGGACAAGGGGTAATGGGTGCAAACTGCACCACAGGAAGTTCCCTCTCCATTTGAGGAGGAACCTCTTCATTGTGAGGGTGCCAGAGCCCTGGCACAGGCTGCCAAAAGAGGTTGTGGAGTCTCCTTCTCTGGAGATCTTCAAAACCCACCTGGATGCGGCCCTGTGCCACACGCTCTAGGTGTCTGTGCTGGAGCAGGAAGGTTGGACTAGATGATCTCTAGAGGTCCCTTCCAACCTCAACCATTCTGTCATTCTGTGATTCTGTGAAGCCTGGGAGTCTGGAGCCCAGGAGCCCAGTAGAGCCGCTGTCCACAGCTGAAAGGTAGCCTGAAATAGGGGATATCTTTGAAAAGTACCTTACTAGCCTCACTGAATAAAAATAAAGACCCTGTGGTTTGAGTTGCTTTGCCAGACTTTTTCTGAAGTGTGATGCTGCAGATGTAGTAGTGGCTTTGTGATTATTGAGCCTAGATGTTACAGGAACCTGGAAAATTTACAAAGGAAAAAAACCTAATATCTGTCTGTCTCTCCATCACAAAAGCTCTAGTGGCAACTAAAGTACACCGAAGAGGAGAGATCCCATTGGGGGGTAACTAGAGCTCACTTGAATGGCTAACCATGGCACCCAAATGGTGCAAGGACATCCCTAGGCTTCGATACAAAATGATATTATCTGCAACGTATATAGGGTTTTAACATTCACCTCATGAGGCATAAGACTTATTTTTGTGAAAAGTCATGTTATTTTTGATAGTTTTGATAGTTACTGCATGCAAACTCACAGTGACATCCCACTCCTTATACTTGCTCTATCTATTGACTGTGCACTGGAGAAAAACTAACAGGATTTTACCTTCTGGCAATACCTCCATAGATTTAAAATATATAAACACTAACTCCCCCTAATCTATACCAAAAGCAAGTTTCAAAGTCAGATCAGACAAAAATCATTTAAGAAAGCTAAAGGAAGCTCTAGACAGAGCCTAAGTAGGACAAAAACAAAATACCTCTTCAAGTCAAGGTGATTACTGATTGAATAAACACTTAATAGGGGCGACAAATCAGGCAAGTACAAGAGCTGACGTGCAGGAAGGGATGTCTAATGAGAAGAAGCACACAGGGAACAGCAAGACAAAACCCACCTAATTAGAGCAAATGATGGCTCTACACAAGTTTCAGCTATCAAACCAAAAGGCAGAATTTCCCCTCCTGTCTGCAGCTGCTGCTGTTGAAGTCCAGTCACGGAGCTCCTCCTTGCACAGGAAGATCCGTTGGGATGCGGGACACAGCCGGGCTCTGGAGCAGGATCTGTGCCGTGTGTGGCCGCTTGCTCTGCACCCCTCAGGCTGGGCAGGAGAAGCCATCGGCACCGGGTCCCTTTCCATGCTGGGCTCTCACTCCGGCCAGGTTGGCACTCAGCAGGGCACCTGCCTGCTCTGCAGAAGTGCTGGGGGCAAAGGCAGAAATCCCTGCACCTGCACAAGGCTGCCCACAGGGATCCCTGTCCACAAATGCCTGTTTTCCCAACATAATTAACTGGCATTATGATAATAGACTGGTGTTCATTTTTTCACCATATTTTTAATTTGGTATTTTCAGAAGAAGCTTCAGAAATAAATTATATTTTCCCTAATATTGCATTCTTCTTCATTTATGGAGTTTTGCTTCATGATCCAGATAGACCTAACATCCACCCTGCTTTCTTCTGCAGCCTCTTCCTAAAGACCAAAATTGAGTAGAGAACAGCATCATCAGGAATGCACTCATCCTGGGGTAGAAAAAAATCAGAGAGAGATTTTCAAGATCTGTCCTGAAATAAACGATTTTCATGGATCCCTTCACTGAAGTTGATAGGGAAGCAAAAAAGAAAAAAAAAAAAGATCATCTATTGATGTCCAGAATCATTTATTGATTAACAGAGGTCACAATTTATCAACTGTATTGGATATCTCAGTGAAAAATGATTGGTTCTACAACAAGAATTAACTTGAGGGAACTACAAGCCGAGTCTCCAGCTCAGTGAATGTGAACACCCTGGCGTCATTTCCCTGAGTTCTTCTGTGTGAAGCGCCACTTACAAGGATGACTGCAAGAAATTCCTGTGTGGATCTGCCAAGGGGATTCTGTCCAATGCTGCCTGGAAGCTCCACCTGAAGGCACTTGCTACCCAAACACACCAAATGTTGTAACATCTGAGAAAGAAGGGATCTCTGACATGCTGATAGCAAGAAAGGTGTTCACTCTGGAGTACACTAAATAAAAAGGAAGGGGCAGATGGAAATTAAGGCTGTCAAATTATGGTCTCTTCCCAGGGTCAAGTCACAAGGCAATTTCATATGCAATTAAAACAAATCATTCAACACATGGTTACCTTTATTCAGTGGTCAATCCCACTATCAAACATAATATTCACTGTACATTTCTCTGCAACCAGCTAAAACTGTGGTTTTAGGAAACATTTCATAGGATTACACGATCAGTACAGCATAAGTCAGTAGAAAGATCTGCTGAGACTGAAAATTAGATATGGGAATTATGCAGAAGAAAATGTCTGTAAAAGAGACCACCATACACTCTGTAAATTTTGATAGCTTGACAAATAATTTTGAAGATAAGGAGCTTTCCTGTGCTTTTGAATATTTATGGAGTGAAAGAAATACAGGCCTGACACCCAACCGGGAATCAGAATATGAACAAAGCAGCATCATTCTCCCCTTCCTTTATCCCTGTAGCAAATTCTAGCTGTTCAGCACCAAATCCTTCAATATTGACTCATTTCAAGGTCTACACAAATTATCTATAGACAATATAGTCTGTAAGCAAATGGAGAATAGAGAATGCAGGGTCTGGCTAGAAATACAAATCAGAAGTTGATATCTAAAGTTGTTGAATTAGGATCTTCATATAGTTGTTGCATGAGCACTAATTTCACCTGAAAAAACACTGAATACAGATATATCACTGAAAAACATACAAAAACACTGAATTCAGATATATCTAAGCAGCATCTATCACATTCTGAATACCACTTTATGAATACGCATAAGTAGCGCATTTTGTGCTATATCCTGAACTCCCTCTCCGAATCAAACAATGAATGAATCTATTTTAAAGGAGCAATGAGTGTTATAATAATAATCTTTACAATATTCCAATGTCCCTGTATCTGACCAGCCACAGTAAAATATTGATACCTCTGAATTTCAAAACTTGAAGCTAACTATTACGGGCAACAGAATCTAAAACTGAGCCAGTGCAAAGCCCATTATGATACACCATCTGTGCCAACGTCTGTCCATGGGCACACTTTATTTATAAATTAAAAATAATGGACATGATGTAAAAGGTATAAGAAAACTTGAAAAAAATTAGAAATTAAAACTTGTTTTTTTTTTTTAAAGGACTGAATATTCTAAAATGACAGGAACTAAAAATACACACTCTGCAATCTTTAGCATAAGGAAAAGCACCACAGTTTTGCGCTGTAAATTAGCATCATAGAGATAAAACCTTTCCCTAAGAGAGAAGGATTCTTCAATGTCATGGTTAAGTAATAGCTGCTTCAAGGGAATGGCAGTGATACAGGCCAGGAAGTGGCAATAAGATCACTTACCACAAAGATAACGTGTCTTGAAACAAAGATAGGACTTTTAAAAATATGATTCTGAGGAGGTTTTTTTTCCACCTCTGACTTTGACCAATTGTTCGTTCACACAGCAGCTAACGGAGGACCAGGTGATGTTCAAGGGGAGTCCAACCATCTGTTTATATCAGTTGTAAGGTCAGGACTGAGGGCTGAAGTTTTAAAATTAAGAGTTTTAAGTAAGGACACTAAAAAAATAAGGCTTTAAGCAATCTGAAAGAAAAAAAATAGACCACTACATTTTTTAAAGCTCAGTGTTTTTAATGCATATAAATTAAATGATGAATGTTTTCACTTAAGTAAGTGTCAGAGCATTGAGGCATATTTATTGTATAAATCATAATAGATCCATTAATTAATGGCCAGACTGCTTCCATGCTTTGGCTGAATAATAGTTTGTTCTGCTGGGGGATCCACATAAATCAGTGGAACAACGAAGAGAGGAGGCAGGATAAATCTCTAACTATGAAGTGGCTTCACGGATTGATACTAAATTTTAAAAACAAAATAAAAAACTATTATGAGTCAGGGGAAATGGGCAAACATGCATATTATTGCAGAGCTGCTTGAGAGAGTCCAGGGCAGGGCTACGAAGAAGATCAAGGGCCTGGAATATCTGCCCTGTGAGGAAAGGCTGAGAGAGCTGGGCATGATCAGCCTGGAGAAGAGAGGGCTGAGGGGGAACCTGATAGAAATACCTGAAGAATGGGAGTGAGGAGGAGGGGGCCGGCCTCTTTTCAGTGGTGGCCACTGACAGAACCAGAGGAAATGGCCACAAACTGAGGCTCCAAAAGTTCCACAGGAACTTAAGGAAAAGTTTCTTAACAGTGAGGATGACAGAGCACTGAAACAGGCTGCCCAGGGAGGCTGTAGAGTCTCCTTCTCTGGAGATCTTCCAAAGCCGCCTGCATGCCGCCCTGTGCCCCGTGCTCTGGGTGTCCCTGCTGGAGCAGGGGGGTTGGACTGGATGACCTCTAGAGGTCCCTTCCAACCTTAAGGATTCCACGATTCTATGATTAAAAAGGGCTTAATCAGGGTTTTCCATCAGGACGGCTACCTCCTCAGCAGCACCTAGGTTCTTTTGGATCAGGTAGCTCATCTCATACCACAGAGGAAGGGTTGAAGTCTCAGAGGCCCAGCTTCCCTTCTGCCCCTGCCCTCCCTGTGCTCTGTGCCCTGGTGTGTCCGGAGAGCCGCGGAGTCCGGCCACACCAGCCCCACACGGCCATGCCTGGGAAAAGGGCAGTCCCCATGGGCACTTAGAACTAGAACTAGGGCTCTGCCCCAGCTTCCCCCCGTGCCGTGGTG
Organism: Nothoprocta pentlandii; assembly: GCA_013398315.1. NCBI lineage: Eukaryota > Metazoa > Chordata > Aves > Tinamiformes > Tinamidae > Nothoprocta > Nothoprocta pentlandii. The sequence goes on from VZSG01000105.1 coordinate 851,626, forward strand.
TCAGTGTAAGGCATGGCCACCGCCAAGGAGGTCCTCCATGACACAACTTCACAACAGGCAGGCAAAAATAGAACTTTCCCATCTTTCTAATCCAATTTCTGCAGGGCTGTAAGAACAAAGTCAATCCCTCAAGGTCCTCCATGGCTCTGCTGCTTTCAGCCATCCCCACAGCAATGTTTGACGAAAGCGTTGGCCCTTCAAGGGTTGTGGCCCACCAGAGCAAGCGGCGCGGAGCGCGCAGTGACTTCCCTCGCTGCGCTGGGGCCTGTGATCGGGGCTGGGGCCTGTGATTGGGGCTGCCCCATATCCTTGCGAGAGGACGCCAACTTCAACCAGGCCAAACTGCTGGATTTTGGCATTTGAACCCTCTGTGGCATCGGATTCTGCTGCTTTCTGTTTGATATCCTCGTCAAAGAGCGGTGCGAGCAACGTGCTGCTACTGAGGACGCGCTGCTGCCAGGAGAGCGGGGAGGGAAGAAAGCTCTGTCTTTGAGGATATTGTTTTTGGAACTCTCTATCTATTAATTATGAAAAAAACACAACTAAAACTGCATTTTCTACTTCCATTAGAGACCAGGAAAGAGTTTCTGATTTGGATCAAGACTTTGATTTGGGTAAAATCTAATATATAAGCAAGGATTTCTAGTAAAGTTGCTCAGACAGCAAACTTCTGCAATTTAATAATTTGTTTGTACTTTTGATGACTGAATGGAAAAAATAATGACTGACAGGCCCACAGATAAGTGCAGAAGCACTCAGTACGTAGTAATTTATAAATGTTACTTTTATGTTCCCACTTATCAAGTCTCTCATATTTTCAAATAAATGAGCTAACATTAAAATCCCTTGCAATCAGAAAATTGTTTTCTTATAAGCCACATCCTATCTTTCTGGCTAGCTGCAACACGCCTTGATTGCTAATGTGTATAAATTAATTATTTATGTCTATAAATTAATTATTTTTACTTGCTCATCCACTGTGAATTCCACTATGTGTGTTTGTTATCCTCCAAGGATATCCTGTAAATAGCAAAGCTATATGTTCTCCTATTTTTTTTCAATGCTTTAAATAATCTCCTCTATGTACAAATAAGAATTTAAAAAAAGTGTGCTCTTCCTATTTTTCTTCATACGTGAGGGCATAAACATCCAGACAACTAGAACATGACTGTCACTGTGCCAGGATTTTCAAAAGCTACTACACAGACAACACAGGTAATTAAATGCTTGTCAGCCTGACAGTGATTCCAGAGAAAATAATGAAATGGCTGAGATGGACTTGATTAATAAAGAATTAGGGATGGCTAATAAAATTACTGCCAATCAACATGGGCTTACAGAAAACAGATTTTGTCAAACTAATTTGATTTTTTTGTAGGGCTTCAAGTTGCTGAAAGGAACAATGGGGATATAATAGACTTCTAAAAGGTGCTTTAGATGATAGTTACTACACGATGTTTTGATTAACCTGAACGATATAAAAATCAACATGGCATACATTAAAAAGATTAAAGTCTGAGTAACTGATCATTCATTAAAGAATTATTCTTGAATACGTTTCCACTGGGATCCTGAAGTCTTTAGTTTTTAGTCCTACTTTGTTTTACATTTTATCATTGATCTGCAAAGAAAACATAAAATCATTACTAATAAAGTTGGAAGATAAGACTAAGCTCGGAGAGGTGGCTAAATAGGGAAGAAGGTGAGTCAGAGGTGTATAAAAGTTTAGATTGCTCTGGGAACTAGCAAAAATACACAGCATAAATTCTAAGATCTCCAGATGGAGACCATACCCTTCATAGACAACCCCCCTACTCTCAGCAGGAACCTATCCAAAAAGAGCCAGAGGGTAATGGTGGGCATTACGTATCCTTGAGTATAATCTGCAAAAGGATCAATAAGATCCTTGGATACGGAAATACTGGATAAGGCTACAGAGTTTTACCTTGGTCACGGAATACTGTGTTTGATGCCCTGAGTTCAAGGCAGGTGTTGAGTAGTTGGGAAAAAACTTTAGAAGAAAGTGAAAAAAATGACCAAAGAATTGGAAAACATGGTTCATGTGAAAAGACTGATGAATTTCAAGACACTAAAGAACAAAAAGTATTTGCTGAGAGTCTAAGTTGCAACAAATAGAATATGAATTTGATGTACAGGGTTCTTCAGTCTATCAAACAGATTCAAGAACTAGCAGCTGAAACTGGACAATCAGTTGAGATATATGAAAGAAATATGGTAGATATTTTTTATAGTGATGATGATTTACCATGGGAACTTCTCCAGTTTTCTAATTGGTGTCACATCACTAGAACCTGAAAAACTGATTGATTTTTTCTTGCAAAGGTATGTCTCATTTCAACTGAAACTCTTAGGGAAAATATATGGCCTACATTATAGAGGGGGGATAGGTTAGCTGATTACATTGGTTCTTGGAGCCTGGAAACTTGCCAGTCTACAAATGTGTCTATTTTCCAAGTAAAAAACAAACAAACAAAAAAACAAAACACGCAAATTTCCTTTGAAAAAAAGTTTCTTTTCAACTGGCATGTTTCTTATTGACCCAATTGCAAAGTTTTAACAGCTCAGTTCTAGAGCAGTGATTTTTAATCACTTTACCCAAAAGGTTGGGAAGCCCTGATGAAAATTAGCTCCCCCAGTTCAAATACTGCAAGATTCAGAGGTATAAAAAGCTAAGATGGAAGTAGATGCTGTAGACAAGACCGAGGGTCTGCCTCCTGCTCCCAACCTGCTGAAAAAAAGACTATTTTCTTTCAGTAAAAACTTCAAGTTTTTCAGAGCTTGGATAGATTTATATTGATAACCTAGAGACTAAATGCTTTTTATTGTTCCTCTTTCTACTTGCCATCTAACTTAACTATACTTTTTGTGCATAGGTATATTTATAGCAAACCCCTACTTTAAAGGATCTTTAGCTGGAATATTTCCCCCAAACCATTAAATCATTTGAGAAATCAGTGAACTGGGAGAAAAAAATCTCTAAACTTTGGTACCTAACCTGCAGCAACTGAGCAGAATAACAAATGACTTACACTACTATTTCTCCAGTTAATGGGTAAACAGAAATAGCTAAAGTGGAGGAAAACAGCATTACTTTCATTTGAATTTGGGTATTTTTGAGCATTAATTTAGGGAAAATTCCAGAAATTCCACAAGACAAAGAGCAACTGTGAAGACTTTCGATATTTTGGGACTTGAGTCTTACAAGGGCCAAATCCCTGTTACTTGGAGTCACCTCTCAGGATCACATCTTTATTTTATGCTAAGTCATGTTTCTTGCTGCCATTAAAGTCACCCAAAGCCCCAAATCATGAGACTAAAATGTGGTGAGAAGAGATACAAAGAATATGTGCAGTGCAGAATAAATTCATGCCTAAAATAACAGGACAAGGGAAGAAACAGCCTCTGCAGAAGGCTGATCACATCCGCTGCCTTCCCTTTCATATCTATTTTTCTACCTTCATTCCCAGGCTATTTACTGTTTAATAGCTCATTCAGGGTCTCACTTGAATGCTTTGATGCTTCTTGCTTGAATAGATTTTCTCTGGAGCATACTCTCTGAGCTGTACACATTACATATGCTGGGAAACACTTCTTTTGCCCAATATATGCTCTTCAGAAAAAAAAAAAACAACAAAAAACCATAATTTTCAGCTAAGTTTTACAAGACCATCCCTGACTTAGACATATGAAAATTTATCAAAAGGGTCAGTGCAGGGACCATAATAAATTCCTATCAAGGTATTTTCTCTGATAATTTTTCTTTTATGTCACTTAGGTTCATTTCATATCTAACCTTCTAGATTTTACATCAGACTTTTAGAAATATGCAGCCCTTGGCAAACAAATTTCACAGTAAAATGTTAAGAATTTTATCTGTGCAATGACAGCAAGATGACACCCCAATAATGTTTTATTTGTGACATTGTTACTGGTGTCTGTGTGTTACCAAGCTTGAGTCCTGCTGTGATTAAGGATTTGTTTCTATTGTTTATAATGCAAGGAGATTTTATCCACCTTAATCATTCCTAAAGATTTTCACTTTCACCACATTGAATTTCTGAGCATTCAATGGCTATTTACTTTTTTTGATCCGTTTCTCAAAGACACCTGAAACTGCATTTTTCTAAAGATGTCTATTCTATATTTTTTTTTTTTTCAAATTCCTTCTGGATGATGTAAATATTTTTTCTTCATTATTGATTTTTGTCTGTTTCTTTCTTCTACAAATGCTAATTATTTTACTGGAGTTAATTGAAATTGACTCATCTATTTTTATTTAGCGATTTCAATGCGTATGTTGCTATTTGCTCCAACGTCCTTGCCCACCAGCATTATTAATGCTAACACAGCTACAGGAAAAGCCTAGGTTCTTTAAATTGATATTTTAATTAAAGATAATAGTGAAGGCAAGAATTTGTATTTTTCCTCCATAAGCTTCAGAGAGAGATGATCAAAATAGTACCTCTAGACCGGGAGATGCATATAGCAAGTTTTATTAAGCTAAGTATAGAATCAAACATTATGCAGCGTTAATCAGAATATAAGTAGAACCTGCGCAACTGAAGGGTTTGAAAAGACCCCTCGATTTCTGGCTGAGACTGACCTAGGGTACAGGAAGAACTAGCCAGCAAATCTGCTCATATCATAGCTTTATTTTTCTCATCTGTAACTAAGTGGGCATTCTTAAATGAGTTCTTAATCAGCTTTAATAGCTGTGAGGATTCATTCAGAAAATTTGAAGGATTGAGCTGAGAATAAACCGAAATGACAGGTGAAACCCTGCTAGAAAGTGACAGACTATAGAGCAGAGCCAAGCAGTAGCTTTGCAGTGGATGCAGATGCCAGAATCGGAAAACTCCATCAGAAGCAAGTCCGATAAAAGCCTTTCAAGATTAATTTTTCAAGAATAAAGGAAAAAAAAAAAAAGAAAAACTCCATCAGAAGCAAGTCCGATAAAAGCCTTTCAAGATTAATTTTTCAAGAATAAAGGAAAAAAAAAAAAAGAAAAAGTCAAGCACAGTTACATATAAACCCTACTTGTTCTGGATTTGACCAGGATCATCCCCAGTAAATTCACAAGAGCAGAACTCAGAATCTCCTACATTGTCACGTTCCCATGTTTTTGTTTTAATTTGGGGCTGTTTTAATTACAAAGGCGGCCGTATGGAAGTGCCCAGACCCTGCATAAACATAAACACATTCATTTTGTCGCTTATGGTTGGAGCCCAGGCAAAGTTTTTCCTGCCTTCTCAAAAGCAATGTGTAAGCAGATTGTTACAGTGTATGCCCCTAACACAGGATAAATAGAATGAGCTCATCAAATAACATATGATCTCCTTTAACCAGAGATAAATAGAGATTCTGTAATTTTTAGATTCATTTACTTCATATGAAGGCTATATGAATAGAAATTATTCATCACTAAATTTAATGCATAGACTTTTCTCACCACCATCTTTTCTAATTTCCAGGTAGAAGTCTTAGAGGTGTCAAGATCAGATGGAAAATGTATAGGGTATGGGGCAAACAAATCATATATAGAATATTTCATCTACCTAATCTGTGCATATGTATTTTATGCTAGACAGGAAGATTTCCTCAGGTGAACTTCAAAAAAAGAGAAGTACTCAGTTATTAGTCTGTATGAAGTACATTTATACTTAAGAAACTCATTTTTGTTGTGGCTTATGTGGAATGAGATGAAATTTTTGAGCTTTATAGATTCTTCATCAATGCAGGCAGTAATATTTCTAAGAATTTGAATAAAACTAAAATTTTCCCAGAGGAGATAAGACAGGAGATACATAGGATGAAGAAAAATGTCACTTAAGTAAGAGGTCATTTTCTGTCATATTTTGGTTTCAGATCATTTAGCAGACATACAAGATCTCTTTTTCCCAGCTAGTTGCTCTATTAACAAGACAAATAAACGTTTTTAATGATCACACTTTTCCTTTTTTTTCCTTTTGTTTTGCTAGAAAATTAGATTTCAGATGGAGCACAAAACATTTAGCCATAGATCATACCTAAAGTTTGAAAACAATCACTCCAGTGAGTCAAAAGCCCTTTCTCCATCAAGTGACAATATGAAGGTTGAGCTGCTTCTAAAGCATTTGGAGTGGGATTTCCCTACTTAATGTAGATCCGGTATGGTCGATAGGCACAGCTGAGTTTGCTGTCTAGATTTTATTTAGAGGCAATAAAAAATGAGGTAATGGGAAAAAAATCAGACATTTTTGAGGTGCAATTCCTCTCAAGCTAGAACAGTACATAGTGGCTGTTCCCTTGATGTGCCTCTTTCTCTTACTTAATATACGGGGAACCTCAGATGCAGATGTCTACCTTGAAGATGTCCACAGCCCCCAATGGTTGGGTTATAGCCACAAGTCCTGTGACCATTCTATTAAGCCACAATGTAATAATTCTATACTTCTAATTCTTTAGAGCCACTGGTGATTAAAAAACATTCCCAAACACAGAGCTGTTTCCTTGTGAGTTATCTGATAGAGGCAATTCAGGCTTCTAAGAAAACGTATTTCTCAGTGCTTTAACAAAGACCTTGTATAATAAGGGACTGTAGCCTCACCAAGTTTTACAGACTACTGCTGTATAGAAATAGGTCTTTTTACTAATTTTGAACTGTTTATAACCATTTCAGTTTCTATTTAAGATACTGACTTCTCTAATTTGATCGCAGTTTACCTGAGTTGGACAGAATTCAAAACTAGTTTTAAATACTCTTGTATCTGTCAGTAGAAGTTCTGTTTCATTATACATATACATTTGTGAGGAAACCTGAAAGGCAGATTTAAATAGATCCAGAATATCTTATCATATTCCCTTCAGTTTCTATTTAACAAATTGCTTGTTCATGAGTTCTTCTTCTAGGGAGATAAGCTAACACTTTATCAGCTTTGATGGCCCCTTTATAAAATGTGGCTCGGCTAGTTTTATTTGACACACTTTTCATTCAGTGTATATTAAGTCTTTCCTCTCCATTTGTGTTCTTTTAACTGCTTCTGATTCTCTATTCTTGTGAGGAATCTTCAATGTTCACACATCTTTTTAAAGGCAAATAATTATTTCCATTGGATTTCTCCTCCTTTACATTACAAAGTATATCAGAAGTAGTTTCCTTCAGCTACTACTTTGGACCCTACTCTTGCACTGATAAACACAATTTCTATCTTCAGAAGCACAGCAATGTCAAAAATCTAATCTTTCTTCCTCTTCGACTTTCAAAACAAAATGCCTACAAATGTATATAATAACATTATTATTATCACCTTTATAGTCCTTAGAGATATTTGCAATCTAGAAAAGAAATATTTACAATCTAGAAACATAGAAATTTTACTGGAAAATAAATACTACTAATTCAAACAACATAAAGACTTTAATTCAGCATGGATCTCAGTGTCTTGTAGGCATATTTGTGCTCCATAATTAGAGAGAAATTAGAACCATCCAAATAAAATTTGCCTGACTTTCTGCAATTTTCTGAAAGGAAGTGAGAGGGAAAGATACTGGAACTTCATCTGACCAAGTGTCTCTATTTGTCTCCATCCATGTAAAAAATGTAGCAGTAGTATTTTTCTTTATTTCTCCTTTTTTTTTTCTTGTTCTTTTAGTTCTTTCTTGACTGTGAGCACAATATTCCTAATTATTTATGGACATGGAAATAATATTTGACAGGTTATAGGGAAAAATAGCCTCTATATAAGTTTATATTTAACATTCATAGTTCTTGGCTACTTTGCTGTTACTCTACCAGAACCATGGACAAGAATAAATAATTGGAATATCTATGAACCACTCTGTATATAATTATTTTAACTGAATTTCATAAGCTATTATATGTAAATTTTCTACTTGGAAAACATATATTACCTAAGTTATTCCCTCTTTTTTTTTTCAGGTGAACATGCCCAAGGTGCAAGGATTAGTGTTCTGTGCTTCTCTGCATTTAGAACCAGAAAGTGTGCTTGGTGATATATCTTAAAACACTAAAATTTATCTTGTGTAGACTTGTAGCTTACCTCTTTTTATCTCATGGCAATTCTAATTTAACACCTTCAAACTGTTTATCAGCTGGCCAACATCTGCACCTGGCTATTTTGAACTCTTACCAATGATGTTTTTAAAATCATACTAAATAGATATTGACTTCTGCTGAAAAGGATATCCAGATTTATTAACCTCTGGGTAAATATTTACCCAAGCAACCTTAGGGACAATAATTTCTTTGTGGAACTATAACTCTTGATGTTCTCTGAAATGTCAAGGCAATATTCTGCCTGTCCATGACAATCTAACTAATCCAACAGACTCTAAAGCTACCCAAAAGGTTGGTTTTCAGGCTACTCTATCATAAATTCTGTACATAGTAGTACAATAATTAGAGGGTTTTTTTTTATTAAAAGGAATCTAATGGAAACAGGAAAATATTTTTAAAATGGTAAAGGGATTTCATGAAAGGTTGCTCTCTTCCCATTTTCTCAGCACACCTTTACATTGAACACATAAAATGACATTGTGTTGCTGGAGAGAGTACTCTTACCTCCATGTATCCTATTCGTAGTCATAATTTAAATACAAATTTAAACACAGAACTCAGGATCCCACATACTTTCTTTAGCTTGCCTCTTTCTTTTCTGTCTTCTAATTTCCCTGGTAATCAAAAAGATTCAGAAATCCTTCTAGGAATGAGAAATCCCCCTTAGGAAAACTATTATTTTCCAGCACAATAGATGAAATAATATAATCCCCAATTAAAGACTTTTCATGTAATGCAGTTTTGCATAAGAGCTACATTTCCCTATTGTGATTGATACCATCTTCCTTCCATCATCTGTCTTTCTGCATAAACGACATCCTGAAAAAAAAACCCACTTCTCTCAAGCTCACTAGGACCAAATGAGGGATGCTGATTTTCCAGGGCAAACAGATGTTCCAGATCTGTGTATTAATGAACTTGGACAGGGCAAACAGTAACTCACTGGCTCACGCTGAAGTGTTTGCAGCCATTAGGAGAAGCCAGAACGATGTATGACAAGGTTTTGATAAATGATTTCCTTCTCAGCTAAAGCAGCCTCTTTCTCACCCACTGTCGTAGCCAGCTGATATCTCCGCATTAAGCACAAATCCTGCAGCTGCCATGGTAGACATTTCACACAGGGCCTGATTATTGCTGACATGAGCTTTGCTTCAATGCAGCTTTTGCAGTTTCAGCTTTGTAGCTTGGGTTTTGCACCAAGCTAAGCGAGGCTCCAGCCTGTAGTTTGCACCCATCAGTACCCCCAAGTGCTCTTTTACATTTCTGTTCTTCAGTCTCTCAAGTCTCCAGACTAAAAGAACAAAACAAATTAGATTCCTCTGCAAAAGGCTTCCTCCTCTTACATCTTGTCATTTACTGTGCAATCTAATTTGTATTCAAACCTTCTCATTTATATCTTGATGTACAATTGACTCTTCCTCCGCATTTTAAAACAAATCTATCCACCCACTTCTTTATATTCATCATATTTGAATCAGTAGACAAGTCACTCCCCTATTTTGCTTTCACAAGAAGGATCTATACAGCCTACCGCAATGTCTCTAGACACCTTTACCTCTCCTTCACCCACCTCCTTGGTACTGCATTACATCCACTTCAGCTCTCAGTGTAAAACACTTCTTCCCTTAGACGCAGGGAAAAGATGTTTTGATGGCTTGTCAGCCCACGCTTAGCCTTCAAATGTGACTGTCCAAACAGAACATTTGGTTGTGCCAGTTTTCAGGACGTGGTTTGACTCCCTCAAGTTGATTCAAGACTAAGAGCTTCAAATTGCATTAAACTGTGATAAAATTAGTAGGGTTAGATATTGCCATTCACATAATTAAAGATGACAGAGAGAGGCACATTTCTCATCAAAATCTAGGCACAGTGTATAGTTACTCACAAATTCAAATATCTGAAGGAAATAGTTTTGGTGAATATTTTGGGAGGCAGGGATATATAGAAGTGTGTGGGAGGACTGTGTGGCCAGGCTTGCTTTAAGGGGACAGTTTAGGTGGAGAAACACAAAAACATCCCACAGAGACCATCCCAGGGCATTGGATAGCTCAAATAAGAACTGAGCTCTAATATAAAATCCTGACTAAGGTGTAAGAGGAAACAAAACCTCAGCATTATCAATGACAGCAGAAGAGTTTTTCCTTGAATGGAAAAAGGCATTGGCCATCCTGGAATATGCTGCACTGGGGAGCTGCAGCAAGGACCTGAGAAGATACATGGTGAACATCAGCTCTGGGAGGAAATCAAGGATATTCAAAGACAGCTGCTGGATTTGGACCACTCAGAGGGTTTATGCTTTAGGTCTGAGTAATTCAGATTGGGGTCATTCTCTTTTCATCTCTTGGGGAGCTAGTACCCATACGTGCATGGGAAATAATGAAGCAAACACAGGGAAGTATCAGGAAAGATTAACTGTAAACTAGAACTAGGGCGAACTAAGAAGGTCAAAGGATGCACAATCCTTGCTCAGCAGCACTGAGACTTCCCAGGATAAAGTGCAGTGAGCATGTGTGTGTTTTCTCCGCTGGGCTTAGACTTACCAGTGAGTATCAGAAAAAAAAAAGGAGCCTCCAAGAGTACACCGAGTTTGCCAAGGAACTTGAAACTAGCCTTGTTTCAAGTGCTATAGCAGGAAGCAGCCATTGTGAGAAAGAAATAGTTAATGCCTGGCCAGTGGAAAAATAGGTAGAAAGGTAAGAATATTTTAGACATGAGAAAAGAGCTTTGCTTATGACCAAACTCCCTACGCTGTGCAGGAGGCAGGTGGTAAGAGGAGAAAGACAGGACAAAGATGTTGAGATCCTCAAGGAGCAGCTCTATTGTCGTTCTGTTTTGTAAAGGAAACAGAGAGAAAGAAGAAAGGAGAGATGTGGGTGAGATGAGACAAATTATACACAATTGGTGACTGTAAAAAAATTGCTCTTCTTTCAAGGGCAAAAATCTATGAAATAGTTACTCACTACTGTGATAGTTTCTAGCAAAGAAAAAATGGGAGAGGACAGCTTTGAGACCTAGATTGGTGGGAAATGTTGGGTGCTATTACCCTTGAGGACAATAAAATATAGACACATTGTTACTGCTTGTAAGAACAAAGGGGAATAAAAGATAAAATTAATACAAACTACTGACTCTGTCAACTGTTGATATAAAAGAATAATACTACAGGGAAGAGAGAGAAGTGTTTAAGGTTCCAGAGACGCTGCATCTAAATTCTGACCATCAAGAGTACATGTGATGCCCAGATGTGCTGGTTGCCAAGTCTTCCATATATGGGGCCTCACTAAAGCACTTGGCTTATTTCTTTCCATCAGAAAACAAAGCTCCAAGGATTGGGTGCATTTCTGAGTCCTTCTCCTGAGTATGGGATGGAGATGTGCAGCAAGAGCTGACACTGCTTGCTCCATGTCATTTAAGACACAGTCTACAGGACTTGTTCAGCTTAATGGTCTTAGACATTCCTAGTTAATAAGTGGGAATCATTCTCCCAGTCCAGTTTGCCTGCAGAAGTGCAGCTTAAGGAAATCAACTCATTAAACCTCCACCTTGGCAGACATCAATACCAGAGGAGGAAAAAGCATTGCTGGTCAGTGAGGAAATGCATACCTGGGTTTACACAGTCTCTGGGCTCATCTAGTGTTCCCCTAAGGAACAAATATGGGAAAGTACCATCAGTCACATGGAAAAGTCATAGAAAATTAAACAAAATAGTTTAAAATTTGTCTTATCCATTATTACAGATAGATGATATCCTGACTCTATAGCAAGTTCAGCATGGTAAGATTTAAAAAGAGACAAGTGGCTAGGAATGATAGGGGAAATAGTGTTTTCACAGCTGAACAAAGCCCGTGGTAACTTGCAGTGACAGCTCTTGGCTTGGATAGTGCACCTGCCATACTTGGCAGGCTCACAGCACAGTATTGCGTGGTCTACCTGTCTCAGCCTCTATGTTATCTACACATGATAACCCACAGCCAGCTGAGAACTGTTTCTACAAGAAGTGAAATTGTTAGAATTAGCCTGAGATAAAGTGACAACTGCTAATCTGAGCCTAAAGCCAAAGAAGAGAGTTGTTCCAAAACCAAGATACATGGTATGATGTAGAGTTTGTAGGACTTTATTTTTATTCCTAAGACAAATAGTTCTTTTTATTTTTTTTTTTTTTTGCTTTGCTGTGTTTTAAATGAATTATCATTATTGCAGAACTCTCTATGGTTTCATGAGAACAGAATCCGCATCAGTAGTTGGCAGATTGTGATTTGACACTTCCAGTCACACAAGCTCTTGGATTGTTCCTGTCATGGCCTTGTGCTTCATACTCCCTCTCACACAGGACAGAGCAACCAGCACTAGTGTGGAACTAGCAACAGTTTGGCAAAGCACAAACACAGGAGCACGGCCAGTCATCAAACTGGACAGTAAGTGACCACAGCAAAAGGACAATTCTCAGAAGGAAAACAATTGTACAGCCTGAAACAACCCCCTGGCAAGGGTCATCCTTAAAGGATGGGATGATCCTTAAAGGGTCACTCTCCATCAATTGAATTTGTCAGCTCCCCAAAGTAAGTCTTAGGTTATTTCCCTAGGAGAGAATTCCTAGGTTAGCATGCCTAGTTTTTGCCTACCCTCTTCCACACAGATCTCTTCACTAAAAGGAGGGAGACTTCACAACTATGATCAAGTCCACTGTGAAATATGTATCCACAAACTGAACATTTATCTACATGAGCAGTATGTATTTGAGACCACCAGCCCAGAGGAATTTCAGCAAATATATTCCAGCGAGGACTCAACTAAAAGTGCTTTGAGTGGTGACCGGGCATGAATAACAACTTTGTATACAGAACACTTTGGAAACAATTACAGTTACCCCAAAACAGCAGCAAGAGCTTGAAGATTACATAAGTCTTCTGAATGAAAAACAGCAGCCGTCACAAATAGCAATTTCAGGTTTTCTAAAATAGAAACCAGCATGTTGCAGGTGGCAGCGTGAAGCTGCCCAGGCGCTGGGGAACCAGCTCAGGGAGCAAATACCTGCCAAGCAGCAGCCACTCGAGCCGGGCACACGGGAGAGCAGCTGCAGTGAGGCTCTGGAGAGAAGAGCGCCAGGTAACCTATACGGGAATCCCAAAAGCCCTGGGCAACCTTGTAGTTGCCAAGGCTGGAAGTCACCTGGCAGCACAAGTGTGTGAGAGGCCCAGGGTGAAAGGGCCATGTCGAAAAGCTCTGAGAAAGCCTTACTTGGGGCTTCCCCCCTTGCCACAGGAGCTGCATTTAGGCTGCAGCCTCTTCCTTTGGTCCTTGCTCCAGCTCCACGAGGCTGTGTCCAGCCCTGAGTCCTGCTGATGACCACCACCAGTTTGCAGTCCGAGCTGCCTCGTCTCTGCCGACCTGTCCAGGTGTCACTTTCTCATCCTGGTTGCTCCCACCAGGGCCACCGTGCTCAGCTGTGCGGCTCCATGGCCCCCTTGGCTCCTGGTTCCCCTTCCCTTGTGGAGCAGCCCGATGGAGCTGTTTGCACCAAAGACTTGCATTTGAGCTCCACTGCCTCCTCTCTGTGTCTCTGGACTGATCTATTCTTCACACATAGATTCTGCTGCTCCAGATTTCAAGTCTATAACATCAGCAAAAGAAGCCGGATGCTTTTCCTCACCTGTGCAACTTCTGGCTTTCTCTAGGCAATTTTAAATCAGTTTAAAAAAAAAGTCCTACTATTTTCTCTCTAAAATATTTAATTGCAGGGCAGTTAATAGAATTTTACTGAAGACTAAATCTTGTGACACTCTGTTTGCAAAGTATTTCAAAATCCTTATAAACAAATTGTGTTTGACAACTGTATAAATGAAATTAGTAGTGTGGCAAACTGCATGATGTCTTCATGGATCATTTTACTGAGCAAAGAACATAGGCTTTAAGAAAGAGAGGGAGGCATAATTTCTGTTTCCAGACACTTCACTTAAATATCAGAATGCTCGTGCATCCATAGATGGTGAATGCTAAAGACTTTATATGCACTCCCTAAAAATTGTTCCTAACAAATCATCAAGATTTCTGCAAGCTACACAAAAACGCTTCAGTACCTGGACATGACAAGCAAGACACTTGGTTTTGCCTGAACTCTGAAAAGATCAGTCTTGTCAAAGAGTCTCTTTTTTTCTGTTCTGTATGAACATCTGCTGCATATATCTAATACTCACTTGATCTAGGACTTCTATAATTATGTCCAGAGTCTAAGTAACAGTTCATTTTTCTGAAACATTCATTGCTATTGTTTGACATCTTCCAGAAAATTCTAATTATTTTTCACATATGCATGTCTGCACATATAATTTTTATACAAAATTATGCAAGTCATGTATCATTTATAAAAAGTTATTTCACTCTAGCAGCAGAAATTGGTCCTAGTTGCAAAAATTACAGTTGCAACTGTAAAGGGTGTAATAAAGTATTAGAGCAGCCTTTTACTTTCTAATATTACCTCAAATCATACAGCTCAAAAGTGGCAAGTAATTAACCTGTGTCTTCCTTTATTAGAGAATTTATTCCGGGGTTGTCAATAAATCATCTCACCAGCAGCTTTGGGCCTCTCCAACCTTTTTAGCTTCGTAGCTGTAAGTTTGGCTAGAAAAACAACTCCCTTTCAAATCCTTTCTGGGAAAGAAAACAGCTACCCCTGAATTACTGGCCTGAGGTTAAAAAGCTCCTCTCCTTTACGCAGATCCAGTTCCCATTGGAGTGAGACGGGAGCTGCCCAGGACCATGTGTGTGTTCCTTGGAAGAGCAGGAGTCCAGCAGGTCTCCTGCAGGAGACCAAACACCCCAATCCCACAAGCAACTTCATCACTCACCATAGATTTCCAGGTATACACATGGTCCTCTCCAATTCTCTTCCCAGTTCTTTGCTCCCAAAGATTCTGTTCCTAATTTTCTTTACTAATTTTTCCTCTTCTGTATCTCTCTTAAACAAGAAAATCCAGAATGCTACTGTTACCTCTAATTTCTCTCGGCAAATAATTCTGTTCTCAGTTTGAGTCTCCCAGTTACCACCATTTACAGTTAGAAAGAATGAATATACATGAGTAATTAACCTACCACATGCATCTTCTGAGCTCTGCACTGCTTGCAAAAATGTTTTCTTGACACAAATGCTGACAGTCTATCAACCAACACAATATACAGAAGACTCATCAGTTACATGTGAATTGTTAATAAATTCCACTACTAAATGCAGATCTTTCATACAAAGGAAGCTGAACAGATAAAAATGCCCCTTTAATCTCTGTTCAGTTTTAAAATGTCTCTGGGTGGAAGTGACAGCAATGAGCTGCATTGGATAAAAGCAGCAGGGATGGATTAAACAGTGAAACAAGTTCACTTTGGCCTCCCATTTCCTGGCCAGAGCTTATGTCCCACTAGTCATGTTCTCAGGTCAAGGGACAAAGTAGGCAATCATGCAAATGACTGCAATACAGTCCTGTCCTCCCATCTGCCTGCAAACAGAGGAAAAGAGAGATCAAGTTGAAAGCAATCACTATTATTTCAGCCATCTAATTTATCTGGAGTTTCTCACATCTCACCGTAGTTCCAATGATCGTAGCTACTTCAAATAGAGTTTCTGGGAAAAAAGCAAAGAGTGAAATAAGCTCCAAGGACTGCAGTGAGCACAGGAAGCTGTACTGTCCCTTTGTAAGTGAGCCTTGATGGAGATGTTAGCTTGTAAGTGACATGGTATTTGAAGAGAAAAATAAAGCTACAAGGCTTTTAAAATACACTTGCTGCAGCTCAACAAAGAGATGTGTAAATGTCTATCATTACCCTGCACATTTCGCTCCAGAAATAGATTCAAATTGTTTTGAAATAAAAGCATACATATAATTAAAAGGAGAGCAGAACAGTTATGAGCAGGAAAGTGCAAAGCTGCAGCACTTACCACAGAAGAGCACACATTAATAATTCTTTGCTGTCTACCTCGTTATGTGACATTCAAATTTCCCATCCAGACCTTGGTCTTGTGGAGTTAAAGGCTGATATGAAAGGGCAAGAGAGAAGTTGTGGGAGGTAACGCTTCTTACCTACAGTCTGCAGCAGGTCACGAGAGAGGCAGGAGAAGGGACCTCAGCCTGGGCACTTTGAACAGTCCCTGCGTCTGCCAGATCTAAAACTGGCCGAAGGCATCAACATCGTGGTAAAAGTCATGCAAGAAAGAGCAGTCAACAAGGAAATTAAGGCCCTCAAAGCTGAGCTGAGTTGGTCGTTAGATTCCTGAACTCAGCAAAGTTGCTGTGAAAGGCGATGCAATGGGGATGGCTGGAGGAAGGGCTGCGTTTAGCGACCTCTGCAAAGGCAGGTCCCACCTCCTTTAACTGCCCTCACTGCTTCTCTTAGCAAAGTTGAATAAGAGCGTAACAAAGAGGAAATGAGAGGTTTCTCCAAGCATCCCTGTGGATGGACTTTACAATCTCACCTAATTCACAAACAGGATCTTGCCCTGCACACAGAAGGCTGGATATGGATCATCCCCCAGAAGGTGACTTCTGTGATCCTTTTGTGTGACATGATTACTGATGTCATGCCTAGTGCTTTTTAGGTCAAAACAAACAAATTAAAGGTATGCTGTCATAAAGAAATTTTAAAATATTCCTACGCATTATGCTTGAGATGAAGGCACCATCTTTTGGATATATGGTTCATTATCTGCTTGATTCACAAGGGCATAATCTCCTCTTAAAACATCCTCTAAGACTCATTTGTACAGCCATATATACAAGAAATACAGTCAGGCAATGATGATGAAATAAAATAAAATAAACAAACTATTACAATATTTGCAAAGAGCTCCCTTTGCAAATATACTTTGACCATTCTTACCTACTGATTAAGAACACAAACTACCCAAGATAGGTATTGCTTGTACAGTACCAGTCACCTAGTAGTGGTTGACATTAGAGAAACAGAAGTAGAAGAGCAGTCACATTGGGTTTTTGTAGCACTATAAGTGAAACCTTCCCAGGTCTCCAGAGTACAACACAACATTTTGGTCACTAGTCAGGTGAATTTATGCTCTACATTGAATAAGAGCTTCAGGGCTTCCATCATAGAACAGAAGGAGAAGCGCTCCAGTCATCAGTGAAGTGGCAGCAAGGTTAGATTTATGTGTGTGCTGTAAATTCAGGCTAGACTCAGGCTAGACTCAGGCTAGACAAGAAAGCAAAATTCAGCACATTATCAAATAGCACGGGGAAGCAGAGAGTATTCCAATTAAATTTCCTGTATCTGTATTCAGCCAAACAGAAAGATCTAAGCAGATAAGGACTGTTACATTTCTGTACTTCTTTTAAAGCCTTCCTACTTATCAACCATGTCCAGAAATAATTAATTAACAGAGTGGAGAAATTCCAGAAAAACAAGGTAGTCACTCATGTACCAATGGATATCTGTCACTTCTGAGTCCCTGGATTTGTCCTTGGTGTGTCTTTTATATTAGACATTAAACCACATTATTTTTGTCTGGAATATAACACAGGCTTAGATGTAAGTGGAAAAGCACCAACTGAAATAAAAAGTATTATCTAAACGTGGTAGAATGATAAGGGTTGACTAAGTTGTTGAAAAACACAGGCAAAACATGCTAGCAATGTGGATGTGACCTTTTCATCAGACCTACCAGCCGCAGAGGGATACCCCACCTCTGCTTTAATGTCAGTTTGAGCAAGGCCTACGCTGCCATCTATGTTGCGCTGTGGAAAAACGCCCTCAGATGGCTCCAGGCTGTAGCTTTCAATCATATGATTACTGATAATATTGCTCTTTCTGGGTGTTCAATGAAATTAATTTTTAGTGAAAAAAGTATCCACATTACAAGATATTTACCCTTAGAAGAAAACAGTATTGAGATTTTTGGAAGACATAATATGGAGTCTATCAAGCTTTCGTGCACAAAAAGGCACTGTAATGCAACACATTGAGAGGCTGAGTGAGCTGGGCCTGTTTTCTCTGGAGAAGAGAAGGCTAAGAGGGGACATGATTAATATGTATAAGCTCAGGAAGGGAGAATGCAGGGAGGAAGGGGACAGGCTGTTTTCACTGGTGGCCAGCGATAGGACGAGGGGTAATGGCCACAAGCTGGAGCACAGGAAGTTCCGTCTGCAGGTGAGGAGGAACTTCTTTACTGTGAGGGTGACAGAACCCTGGGACAGGCTGCCCAGGGAGGTTGTGGAGTCTCCTTCTCTGGAGGTCTTCAAAACCCGCCTGGATGCCACCCTGTGCCACATGCTGTAGGTGTGCCTGCTTGAGCAGGAAGGTTGGACTGGATGATCTCTAGAGGTCCCTTCCAACCTTGAATATTCTGTGATTCTGTGATTCTGTGAACACACCTCTAGAAATACTTAACTTCTTATAAAGACCAGCAAAAACTGGCACTAAATTTGGGAAAAGTGTGGGGGAATGAATACTCTTTAATATAGACACATTCATTTGTGAATGAAAATCAAAGGCCTTCCTATAAGTTACAAGACAAGAGGAGAAAAGATTCAAATACAATAAGAGAAAAACACAGATAAAAAACTCTTTGGCCTTTTTCATTTATTTATTTTGTCTATTTATTCCCTCTATCAGCAATAGCCTTAAGACCTCTCTCTGTGAAGCCGCGCAGCAGGGTAGAGCACAGAAGGAGATTTTGGCTGTTCCCAAGCATCCCGGTGATCATAAGGTGGGATTTGTGTCTGAAGGCAGCACAGGCAGCACCAGGGCACCAGGCTCTGCAGGAGGGACGTGCTCCGGACCCAAATCTCACCCAACGCAGCTCAGTGGCCACGGGGCACATGCTGCAACTCAATTCATGCCGTGGTGGGCTGACGATGTGCTGCCTGCTTCACCACGTCAGCCCAGTGGCATGGCTAGGGTGGAAGGAATGGTCCACCCCAACCCTCAGCACTGCAGGACGGGCCGTCGCGTGCGCGGCTGGCGCAGGATGGAAGAGCTTTGCTGCAAACCTACCCAACCCCATTCATCACTGGGGTGAAACCAAAGCCTTTCAGGACTTTGAATATAAGGGACTGATATCCTGGAACAGCCAAGGGTGGATTGTATCCCAAAAATTGCATTTCACAAATGCAAGTACCCAAGGATGCAAGGCAAGGATTTGACAGTGAGTGCCTGGCATCTGAGGGAATGGGCTATGTGGGTACACCTCCAGGTAATTCCTGTCATGGACGGGAAAAGCCTTTCCCATTGCATTGGTGGAACTGGCACCATGCTACAAATGGTTTTGATTATTGCAAATCAGCATTTTCTAATGGAAAATCATTTTGTCAAAATTTTCAACCAGCTCCATGGATTACCTCAGGATTATTCAATAAGGCTACCTCCAAAAACCTCCAAAAAGCAATTTTTCCCAGGATGTTTCCTCTGATGGATTTGGAAGTGCCTTTGCCTACATTACTTCCGAACCAATGTTGTCACTAAATCCTATAAACAGACACTGGAAATGTCTCCTTAGTGCTGTACGTCACTGGATGAAGCAATTGCAAGCCTTTTACAACACGAATTGATACTGGCCAAAGCCAGAATGTTAGCGATTCATGTAAATCAATGACTCCCAACCATATCATTATGGATTAAGGATGTGAGACAGAGCATTACCAGCGAGCGTGCAGCACCTAGGAAATGGAGAAAAGCTAAAAACCCTGTAAAAGCCTCACTAGTTACACAGTATCTCATCAAATATCAGGACCGATGCCCTGGCATCTTGTCTACTCAAGCAGATAACACTACTGAGCACCAGTAATGGGAAGGTCTATATGTCTATGAAACACTCGCCTACTTGCAAGTCCAGGAGCGTGCGGCGTGCATTATTTATTTAGTTGTGCTCCATGGTAATTAGCAGTGCGGAAGATTGGAAAGCACAGTTAGTTAAGAGGTTAGATGGTGTCCTCCGTGACAGCACAGCTAACCCCTGGTGATCTGCCCAAGGCATTAATGCCATTTGTAAGTGGCCTGTTATCTATGGCAATATGGGTAGAACAAGCAAAACGGGGTAGCAATGAGTCCACAGGGCTTTTTAAAAGAAAGTCTTATTTTTTCTTTAAATGGTCTTCTTGAATTTAGCAGGAAGAAAATAAATATGCACATCGTAACATAATTAGTCTGTGGCCTTTTCTAGATGACCCTTCATCAATTTAGGGATTTGCAGGAAATGAACACACTGGAAATGAAGCCAGAAAAAAAAAAAAAAAAACAGGTTTTGTTTTGGAAGTCAGATCTTGCTTAAAACACAGAATTTTAGGCACCGATTTTAAATGTTGCAACTTCCAAAAAAACTCTTAGTTGCTGAACAGTAGGATATTTTTACAGAATACCAGGAATTAATGTTGGACTCGTTCTTTGGTCTCTCATCTGGACAGAGACCAAGCTGGTGGAGAAATGAGGACACTGATGATCACTCTGGAAATTAGGATGAATCAGGTATGTGGGCAGGCTGAGTGAGTAGCTTGGCAAGGTGAAGAGCAGAGAATTTTGGCAGCTGAATGGGGTAGAGAGAAGGGTTGGATTTTCAGGATGTGTCCAATTATGAGAGGAGAAAAGCATTGTGATACAGCATTGTGATACAGGAGAACAGCAGTTCGCACCATCCTTGGAACTATGAAGCCTTTTGCTGTGTTCCCTTTTCCTGCAGGCAAGTGCACATCAATGGGAAGAAAAACAATCCCACATATAGCAATTAAAGTGTATTTATGGCTCAAAATACAGTCAGATGTTGAGCCATCTCCTGCAGACACTCACACGGTGACAGGGCCACGCTGACTTCTGTGCCTGATTCTCCTGCTTCTTGGGCAAAGAAATTTCCTGCTTTTCAGCGGCCAAGGCAGCTCGGGCATCCTGACCTCATGCTCGGGGTGAGAGCACAGTCCTGCCTCCAAGGGCCACTGAGTCATGTTCCAGCTCATCCCACCATGCACCGACCCTGTAACTGTGCTGTAACCTGCAGGATGCTCCACAGGAGGCCTGTGCGCCCTCACACCTACACAGCAGCCGTGCTCATTCCCTCCTCTCCCATGGAATTCCTCCCATCCCCTCTCATTGGCCTGTGTCTCTGCAATGAATCCTTCCCTATAGTTCCCTGCCTATCCAAGGCCCTTGATACGAATGCCAAAAGCAGTGTCACAGGCTCTCCAGTCCATAAAACTACAAAGAAGATGGAACAGAAGAAGTTCCAGCTGGAAGAAGTTCCAGAAGCTGGAAACAGAAGAAGTTCTATTCCATAAGAAGTTTGGAAATATCAGTGGGTTGGGGATCTGATGGACTGGCAGAGTCTGAAAGAAAAGACTTTTCTTTTTTTCCTTAATTCAAACTGGTATTAATTCAGAGAAGCCCTGAGGGCCATATCTTTAAGCAGAAGGTCAGAGGGGATGTTCAGAGTGGTCCCTTTTGGCCTTACAAGCAGTGAAAAAAAAAAAAAAAAGCAAAAAACAACAAAAAAGATATTTTTTCCAGACAACAGAAAAGGCAGTTCATTCCCTGGGCCACATGCTAACACCCAGGCCAGCCTGAAGACCTATCTACTCCCTTGGCAAAGTCACCACCACCTCTTCTTGCAAGCTCGCGCTATTCAGAGGGCTCCCGCCCAGAGCTCAGGGGCCTCATCCTTCTGGCAGAGATTCTGCCATGTTCTTATCCTTGTGCATCCACCCCCTGCAGACCACCCTGTGCACACAGGGGAGAGGCTTGTGTCACTTGAGAGGCTGCACCGAAACAGGCTTTTCTTACCCAGTTTCACTGTGTGGTTATCATAAGCTCCCCTACAGCACTGTGACCTTAGACAAATTGGCTTTCACTTTCATTCATAAGTCATGGAAAAAGAGTGATGAAAAAGGTCACTCAATACTAAGTAATACCTCGTAAGAAAGAGACCAGTGAGTTTTCGCTTAATCTAGGCCATACTTCCATCCTAGGGCACTGGCAGTGCTCTAGCTAAGTGTCTCTCCAGGTTCAAGCAGCTCACAGCCCTGCACTGGATCTCAGTTTATAGCAAGGCTGGGCTGTCATAGCAGGGGTAGTCTGGTTATTAAGAGAGCAGAGCAATAGGCTACAGACCTGGACATGCCACGTCTTTTCTGAGTGACCCTGAGCTCGTCTCAGAACACGGGTCCCTTTCAGCAGAGGCTCTCGAGCCTGAATTGCTGGGCTCTGTTTCTCTAACCATCCATTTTCTCCTCGTTAGGCAGCAGCGCTGCTGCCTGTCTCCTGCTGAGGTTAAGAAGCTTCGCTCATGGACATTTGCAAAGTGCTCAGGCACTCTCACATTAAACAGTAAAGCCTTTTCCCTCCCAAGGCCAAAACAGCCTTTTAGCTGGAAATATATTATCCTCTGGTTTTTCCAATAGTAATCCCTAAGGAAACACCGCCAGTGTGGCTATGCTTTGTAAGAAATGGAACCGTGGGTTATATTCAGACACGGTCCCCTACTGCAGAGCAGCCTGACATGATTTACTGCACACTTCGAGAAACATTAACACATTTCCACAACAGACCTGGGTTGTAATTTTCATTCCTAAATTGAGGATGGAGAAACTGTGGTTTGCCTAAGGCCACAGTGAGTTTGCAGTGTCGGGACTATGATTATAAATTAGGAAATCCTGACTTTTACCTCATTGTTTGATGTAAGAGTGGGTTGCCTTCCACTTAGAGCTGCAAGTCTGCGTGCAAGCGGTTTTTCATTCCCACTCAAAATGCCTTAGCTATTTTTAGGGCAGTTGAGTAGAATAAATATCGTCAAGGATTTTGATGGCATTTTCAGAATTGCTTCCTAATCAAAAAGAGAGATCCATTTTCACAAAAATATATTCTCAAGTCATTCATCTATAAAGGCATTAAGACCTTTTGATATTGCTGTAATGAAATAATGAAAAAAATACCACATTAACCAGGTTAGGAAAGCTGCTGCTGTACCAGTTATGGCAGTTATTTGGTGCAAGGAATTTTAATGGTCATATGTGCAGTGTAGCAGCAGAGCTGGACTGGACCAAGATCCAAACTGTGCTACAGTGAAGCAGAAACCAAGCAGTTCCACATGAGGACAGTGAAGCAAGTCCATATAAACTTACCACAAACATCCCTCAGTAAGGGGTGAATACACTATAAATTATAATACGTCAATGGGATCTTCAGGAACTTCACAAAGAACTCTCTCCTGTCACTCGGGGCAGCAGAGCTTTGTGGCTGGGGCTCTCACATGAGTCAGGACATGTGGGCTGGAATCCTCCCTCTGCTGGGGACACTAGGCTGAAGTCACCTCTTTTTTCTCCCCACTGCTTTCTTTCCTGTCTAGTCTATTTAAAACACAAACTTATCAGGACATGAGTCTCCTCCATCTACTTTCATGCAGTGTTCAACGTGATGGGTCTAACATTTCAGCTGGCCCCACCACGTGGTGCTTACCTCCATACATGTGCTCCTATGGCCTTATCAACGTGTTTTGCTTCATCCAAGCTACCCCAGAGCCCTCCCCACTTCCCTGCCTGGTTGAGAGTTTACTGGAATCCCTTCTCTTCCCCTTGGCTGACTGTAAGACATAAAATTCAGGGCGTTGCTTGCCCAAAGTCACAGAAGAAGCGCACGGCAGGGGCAAGCCCAGAACTGAAAGCTTCCCTGACCTCCCCAATCACCAAAGGAGCTTCTCTCCCCTCGGGAGCCGTTCTCTATCTTGACAGGCAATAAGTTCCTGTAACTCTTGCTGAATTCAGTAAGGCCTGCCCTCTTGGGCAGCTGCCACAAAGCTTTTGGTCAATTTTGGTAGAGCATGTCAAAGCAGAAAAGGGGCTTTTGGAAAGGGTTGTGCAGCAAAATAAAAATGGCATATGTGATGTAGAGAATAAAACACAAGTTTAGGGAGGAAGCAGGATCCGAGCTGCTGTCCTTGTTGCCTCTCTGACAGAGCCAGCGTGGGCTAGTAGGGAACGTGTCACCATTTCCAGCCCCTAAAAGCCAGCAGTGAGGCCACGTGGCTGCTCCAGCACCTCTGAAGAGTGGAGGAGAGCAGAGAAGTGGCTCCCTGGAGGAGACAGCTCCCCAGTTAGCTGTTTGCAACCAGCAAAGGGCCACAGGACGTAAGGGAGACAGGCCACAGGGACTGCAGGAGATAACAAGCCGTTGAAGGCTTCCCTTGCATTACAGTTTTGAGCATTCAGAGCAGCATGTGCTTCTCAGAAACCCAGCAAGAACCACTGCTCTGCAGAGGTTGCAAGCCTGAATTCAAGAAAAAAATGCCAATAAGAGAGAATAAAAATCCTCTGCTCACTGGACATCCTAAGCCCCATGCATGCCTACATCCTCCACAGCAGCAACGCAGCACAAGCCACTGTAAAGTGTGATGCATCAGCAAATCCTCACCAGTACCTCTGGAAATAAGAGGAGTCCCTGTCCACCCCAAAAATGCTCTGCCTCCTAAAGAAAAAGGACTAAAAAGACAGCACTATCTTTACCTTCTTCATCAGCAGCTCACATGGGCACTCCTCAGAAATCTGGTATCTTCCATATTTTCATTCACTTAAAAAAAATGGAAGGGCTTTCCTTCTTTAGGGATGGTATTTGAGCATCACAACCCAAAGATTCCCAGCCTTGAAACAGGCAGCCACTTCATTGCTTTGTCCAGGGAATCTCTTTCAACATATACCAGTGTGAAGAGTAATCTCCAGCAAATGCTGGCTGTAGCAAGGGATTTTCTGCTCTACTACTTCTAAACGTCTCTGAGCAAACATTGGACAAATTGCACAAGGAAGGGGTCAGTGCCATGCTGAATATTTCATCTAGACAGCACAACAAAATGCAGCTTGGAAACAGAAAGGGAGAAAAATCGCTTATCAATTATTCTTTTACAGAATACTACTTGTTCTTTAATAAAATACTGCAGAGCGATTTCTCTTGCAATCAGGAGGGAAAAGAAAAGAAAAAAAAATCTACTCTTGGTAAACTATTTTTGGATACAGAAAATCTCTTTTTTTTTTTTTTTTAATTCCTGCTTAGAAGACTTTTGTGATAAGGATGTATGCATTGTAGCTTATTAAAATTATACAATTAAGATTTATTTTAAAAACCTACAAGAAATGATTTGCTTCTACTAAAGTTTGCTTTTACAGGCAATCATTGTAAAGTCAAATTTATCTCTCTTATGCAGGTAATTTTCCAATTTGTAACATATGCTAGCACTTAATTTTGGCATAGACTTTCTTATAGACACATGCAACCTCCTCACCATTCTTCTGTCCTGCATCTAACCCTATCATTTCGTCTCGATTTCTGAAGTCTTCCCTGATTTTTCACTCATTTCCTACTTAAGTTAACCTTCCCCCTCCCAAAACATATTGTTCCTAATCTTCCTCACATTCATAACTTTATCAAATATCTCAGATATTTGGTAATTTATCAATATCCAACTTCCTGTAGACTGGACATCTACAAGTATCAAGAATGTCCGGTTAGATTTTGGAGTTGAAGAATAAACTATGATAGTGAAAATCTGAAAGGATAAGTAGCCAAACAGCAATTATTCCTTACCACATATATTGATTTTTCATGTTATATTTTTATCCAAGCTTCTGTTCCTACAGGGGCTTGTCTCATGGTCGCTATCTGCTCGATTGAGAAACAGATGTATGAATTCACATGCCATTTGATTTTGCTCCCAGCTCTGTTTCCTTCTACATAACACACATTCAAACCTTCCACATGTACCATGTTCCACCTTTCACCTCTCCAAAGGTCTCTTCAAGACTGTAGATCCCAGCTGTGAGGACAATAATCGTAGTTCCGAAGCACCTCTTGCTATGGCGGATACGAGACCAACCTCCCCTCCTTTCTGCTCCAGAACTTGCTGATCCGCCAGCCCTGCAGAAGTCTCA
Organism: Nothoprocta pentlandii; assembly: GCA_013398315.1. NCBI lineage: Eukaryota > Metazoa > Chordata > Aves > Tinamiformes > Tinamidae > Nothoprocta > Nothoprocta pentlandii. Next base: position 877,594 of record VZSG01000105.1, read on the forward strand.
GCCTGAGCGGTGCCAGATTGACTAGATGGGGAGGATAACACAGCAAGAGGCAGGATTCTCTTCAACAGTCAGCAAAGCGTCTCGTGCTCAGTTGCTGAGAGTGAAGAAAGCGAGGACAGCGATAACCAGGTTTACGGCTGTGTATGTTGAAACAGCTGGTTGAGAAACACTTTGAAATGGCTGAAAGCCATTATATAAATGCTAACTTCTTGGCCACTGCTCCAACTGGTGGCACCTTTTCATTCACAGAAGGTAGGCACAAACCATACACTAAATCAGTCAGCAATATTTTTGAAATCGTAGGGTATCTGGACGACAGAAACTCAGTTGCCTTCTCCTGGGAAGGGAAAAGAACGATCTTGATTCTGGCAGCAAGCACTTAGCTGCATCTCTTTACAGTTGCTACCAGAAGAAAGGGACAAATATTAGCATACTTGGACTCTGTACAGCAGCAGCTTGGTACAGCTCTGTGGTGTGTATTATCTAGAGAAGCTGAGTAACAGACCTGTCTGCCCTTTAAGTCTATAGATCTGTGAATGTATTTTATGAGGAGGAAAAGCACTTTCCAGGCAGCATAAGGATGCAAAGCAGGATGGCACAAATGCTCAGGCAGTCCTCTGGCTGGCACTTCACGCTGGAATAAGCCATGGCCCACAGAAAGAACAACTAATCTCAGTTAAACCTACCTGCAAATGAATAAAGACAAACACAAGAGCCAGTATTCTCCAAGAGACTAAATTTCATCCAGCCTGAAATCACATTATCAAGAGCTGACTGCAGCAGAAACTTCAGGGAAGAATCCCAGAAGCAAGATGAGCATTTCCTCCATCATGTCCTTCTAACTGCTATCTAGCACTATCCAGGTCAGTCAGTTCAATGGCCATTGCTCCACGTCTTCTCTGTTAACGGTCTAATCCTTTCCTGAAGGAATCTGTGCTCTCCACACCCTGTGCAATAGACTGGAGCTGTGTCCCCATGTCCCCTCTCTGGCATCACTGCACTGTGATCTCCAGCCTGCCAGGAGGGATCGGGGCAGCACTTTGGATCCTCTTGCTTTCCAAGTCCTACAGGAAAAGCAGGAGAAGGCTGGATGTGTTATGCAGCATTCCCAAACCACAAGTTGGGGGAATTTCCTGCTATTATGTCCTCTAACCTAGAACACAAGTAACCTACAGAAAAAAAAAGAGCCTTAACTGTGCTGGATTGCTGAGAAGCTTTCCAAGAGGCAAAACAAGAGCAGCTCCTGCTTCCAGGCCCAGGGAGCTGCTCTCCCCGTGGGACAGCCATACAGTCAGTTCCCATGGGAAGCTGCTTTCAGGAGAAAACTCATGGAAGACAAGATCCAGCCACCTGAAGCTGAAATAAGGGCTGAGAGAAGGCTGCAACCCTCGCCCAGGGATTTGTGGGGGTAAGTTTGTGGGGGTAACCTGGTAAATGTGGCACCATCCACAGGAAAGGGACCTGCTCTAGTGCCAGGTCACAGATACTCCTCGGCAATTCTCTTCCTTCTCTCATCTGTGAGCAAACAAGTCAGTTTGTCCAACGTGAGGCTGGTGCTACACTCATCCCTGTTACTCCTCGTATAGAAATACCTTCTCTCAACAGGGAATCACAGGCTAAACGACACACATTTACATGAGTAAGTGAATCCGGGGAGCATCCTGTAGCACATCCTCGCCTGTTCCTTTGGGTATGAACACTTCATTCAGGGGCACTCTGGGCCATAAATTGGAGATGACAGCAAAGTAATCAGGAGAGTATCATACTGTGCCTCCTGATTCTCTTGGGCCTCCACTGACTGTATAGGAGAAATCCAAGCAGACATAGAATTAAATCATTTCCCCTATGCTGGAATAGCAGGAGCTGTTCCTTAAATGACAGATTGCTAACAGCTCCCTTAATGACATCACCCAATATGTCATAAAATTTTCTGCCAACACTATTTTTTTTTTCTTCTAGATGGAGCATTTTCTGGCTGTGGAGCAGAAGCTTCATTGACAAAATGTGGCTCAAGAAATAACCTTCACAGGGTTCTCTGTCCGTAAGTAGCATCACCCAAAAACTCACTGAAGAACAAAATTATCCTTCTTGGCACTGCTTTCCTGGAACAGGGCCCCACATCAGATTTTTCTAAGTGTTTGTGATTGAAATTATCCATGCACCACCTCTGCAGGTAGCACTAAAAATCACAGCTCGGGAATAATAACCGCATCTTGGCCAGATTACTGCTCTTGGGTGAAAACTGTTATCTTCTCATTGCTTTCATGCTTGCTGGAAGGAAACTTTTCCCAGATGGATATTAGTGTAGAAGAAATGGCTATACTTGTAGTACAACAAGGGTTATTTACTTGATGTTTCACTTTTACCCCTTCACTCACAGGCTCCTATCAGCTTTTTTATCAGAAGCACAAATAAAATGACAAACAGGGCATATGTAGAGTGAAGAGCCTTTGAGAACTTCTATATGACAATATTGTGGTTTTCCTCTACTCTTCAGACACCAGGGATGTAATTCAGAGCAGCGCCCCACAAATAACTGCCCACTGGCTTTGGAAGTCTAGGTGGAATCCACTAAGGAGCAACAACCATGATTGCATAAATGTTGCTTAATTGCATATCCCTATAGTTCTGAGCTAGCTGGACTTTCTCAGGAACATCTATGTCATGTCTTATCTGAGAATTAACTTACTTGCATGGACTGTTTTCAGAAAGGGCAATTATAGTTCTAAGAAACTTCTTCAGTAGGTGGAGGCAATAGTGAAGAAGGAGAAAGTCCTTTATTTAGATTCAAACTAAGTTCTGATTTACTGGAAAGTACAGAAGGTCTCTGAGATTTGACCCTCCCAATCAATGGATTTGATCCTCCCAGTCAAGGGAGAGGGCAGTCCCTCTACAACTGTCCGCAGAAAAACAATCCTAGCTGCTATTCCTCTAAGTGATTTTGTAAATAGATCCTCCCTATTTGCTGTCTTTCTTTCACGCTACTATCTATCCACTCAAGAAGTCATAGTTGAACAGGTGGAACACATAAAGGACAGAGGAAAAAGCGAAATGTTGCATCTTGCAGGAACTCAAACCTAGTGCCCTCAGCTGAATGCTCCCAGGATGTGGTTTGAATGTGTTTGGTAACTCCTTGGATATCAACTGCACCTCTCTCTGTACAAACTGTGCTGCTCTCTGGAGCAGTTCTTGCCGGTAGAAGGCCCAGCTTCTTGCTGTGCATGCTGAAAACCAGTGCTTTGAGCAATCTGTCCCTCATGTAAGTTCAAAAGGGAATCACGGTGGTGGCACTCACTGCTGCTGCTGAGCAAATGAGCCGTGAGCTACATATCTGAATATGCTGCAGTGCTGTTTTGAAAGAAAAAAACAAACAAAAAAATGAAGCATGATACTCTGCTGAATGCTGAAGAGAACAAATAAGGGAGCAAAGAAACCCTGGTCCTGTCAATCCTCCCTGTATCACAGCAGTCCTCTCAAGTCTGCCCATGACAATCGTGACCTTGGTGTTTGCGTTCCTGAATTGATGCTTTTCAAGCTATGTCAAGTCAGATAGGTCCTGCTATCCAAGGAAAAAGCCTAGTTTGGCCAAACGTTTACATCACATGTACTTCCAGCCCTCAGAGTGAGAGGCTTCAATAATGCCAAGGAATTTTGTTCTCAAATTGAGAACTGCACTGCCACGATTGCAAAGTGACAGATGTCAAAACACAGCGGAGTCCCTCATTAATACAGAAATAAACACACAGAATATGTTGTCTGGAACGACAACGCGATGTGTTTATATATGTGTGCCACTATTTATCATCCTACAGATGGTTGCTCACAGTGATGTACACCTACAAATACGCTTAATTTTGCTTTCTCCTCTTTAAGTAATTAACCAGTTTTCGTTGTTTACATTGATTAAGATGGTCCAGAGCTCTCTGCATTTTGTGAAGGTGGGGGGTGAACTTGCACAAAGCAGACCCAGAATTTGCATGCGAAGCCCTGCAATCAGTTGCTAGCAGTGACAGAGCCAAGACTTGCCCAGCACATTTTAAGGAGTTATCTCAGCCTCTTTTCACAGATGAGAAGTCTCAGAAAGGTGGCATGACTTACGCAAGGTCACACAGCAGGGTTTGTTCAGTACATAGTTAGTTACTACTATTGCAAATTGGGTACCTCATCAAGCTCATGTTACTCACACCACTCAAATAAAATTCAAATAATAATTATTATCTTTACTTCAATTTGCACTGCAGTCAAGGCTGGAGGCCACAATCAGGATTCAGCGACGCTGGACTCTGTTCAAACATCAAATCAAATCTAGTCTCTGCTTCTGGGCACTTACAGCCTCACTAGGGACATTACTCAGTAGGAACACGGCACACAGTGGGAAGGGAGAAAACAGTAGTATTCACAATATTTTCACAATATTTTGGATAGCAGCAAAGTTTGGGAGCTTATTACTAGTGTAATTACGTAAGTGGGTAAGAAATATAAGCATGTTACTGACAGCCACCTGTCTAGTCATTCATGTAGCAGTTTATCTTCATAGACATAACTTTATTTTCAGTCCTATGGCCTTGATCTCACAGACGCAGCAATTGGCTCCTACCCTTCACTCTTTGGGGGCCTGACCGGCATTACACTATTCTAACTCCAGAATAGTCTAACTCCAGACTTACATTACCCTCTACTTGCTAAAGAGTAATATTAAACTTAATTTACAACTCCCTTTCTAATCTGCTGCAAGTGCAATTCCTTCTGTAGCCCTTTTTATAGGGTATCTGCTTATGCATTTTATGGCATGTGACAATTTGGTATACTAGCTATAAGGTATGGAAATCATTTCGCTCATGCTACCTCTATTAAAATCCGCAGGAGCATAATATACATGAACTCCCACCTTACTGTCTGTCACTGCATCCTAATGTGGCTCCGGGCTAGCAATATGTTATGCACCAAATGACCATATAGCCATTGCCTTTTAAAGACCTGCACTGTGCATAAAATAGATGGTTCAAGACCACTTTATGTTTATATCATTAAGACAAATTTTCCCTTGTTGTGGAGACACACTGTGTTTCATCTGACTGTACAGTAGGATATTGAACATCCCCAGTGTGCAGTGAGATTTGATATAATGCCATATGATATAAAAAATACCAGATTCTCTAATGCTGAATGGCATAGGCACAATGGGGTTATTCACAAGAAGAGGCTGCTCAGGATCAAGTCAGGATTGCTGCCCTTAGAAGTTAACCTATCAGTATTTTAGCACAGATCTGCCACTCGGTTATTTATTACAGTGCAGGTATTTGTAGAAATTGTGAAAAATGGTACCAAGTGCACAGGGGAAATATTTGATGATGGATATGTCGAAGAGGTGGGCATTGGTGGACTTCCCTTAAGCCATTCAGTTTCCCTCCCCTGAAGTCAGAAGTTCAGAATATACTTACATCTGTTACCTGATACCTGGTATTTGATAAGAATATACTTAAACTGATGCAAAGTCTCTTGAAATAAATTGACATCTTTTCACTGCCTCTACCAAACTGTGGATCAGCATAATAATACTATAATTCACTCTAGAAGAGCTTTAGAAATCACAGTTCAAACATTTTATTTTCCAAAAGAATCACCATGCCTTTACAATGACTTTCCTTGCTCGTATTCTCAATTAATACAAATTAATGACCTATTGCAATGACCACTGAGAATACAGCAACAAAACCAAATGCATTGAAGAACTTCTTTACATAAAAGGCTAATGCAGTTTAATTTTAGCCCATTAAAACATTTCAGAATACGATGATATTATGTATGTATTACTTCCTGCATTTATTCCTGTCTGACAAATATCATTGAAGTTCAGCAAAACTAAGATATTTAATGGTCAGAACCTGACTTTGACTGCTATGATAAATGGAAGCAGTAAATAACAACAGCTTTGTTCTTGTCAATAACTGTTCTGCAGCTCTACACTACCCACTAATCTCCTTCAGCACCAGATAATTCAAATTGTTCTATCATATTTCTGATACTTACCTTTATAACTCTGTGACTTTTTTTTCATCCCAGATTAGGAAGAACTTATGATTGATGGTATATATTTTTATTTAGAAGAAAAAAACATATTTAATTATCCCTAAATTCCATTTTATAAACCCAAGACCCAGACAGGCCTAAATTTAATAAAACCCCATGTGAAAGCATAGTCTATGACTACATTAACCAGTAGCGTAGTGCCACAGAGTGCATCTGTAAAGTGCAATGCTTGGTGCCAAGCACCTCACATTACAGCACAGGCTCCATTTGCACTAGGTCCTGTCCAGTCCTATGGACTGCACTCACGTGAGTGGTAGAACCGCATGACGTGCACTCCTGAAGAGCATCTTCTGGTTTGGTTTAGTCAGCTCTGAGTCCCATTTCCACTCCAGGGCTGCTCTCCAATGTGAACCAACTTTAAGTAGGTTCACCTTGGCGTAAGCTCTAAGCAGGGACAAAGCTGAGGTTCATTGAAGTGCACTCCAGGTCCAAGCTCAGACACTGCTGGTCACATCCACGGATGGTCCCCTGGCAGATCAGAGGCACACTCACCTCCCAGCTCTGTGAATAATGGAAGAGTCTCACGTATAAGCTAAGAATATAAGTTTGGCTTCGACTCACTGCCAGCACATTGGTGCCTAATGACGTATGAGCTGTTCCACACTTTGAGACATGTGCACAGACAACAGATATGAGAGGGGACTATAGATAGCCTGTGTTCCTCTGGAAAGCAGTTAGAGGTGAGACAGGGCAGTTAAGGCTTTTCAAACACCACAAGAGATCTGGATGTAGGCAAAATATTGATGGTTTGGCCTCCATGGACTACACTGACTCTATCTCCATTGACCAGCACAAGAATTGAGACCCTGCGCAGACACCCAGGCTGAATGCTTTCATCTGGGACTGACCTCTGGCCATGCAGAAGCCTCTGTCCTGCAGTCATCTGTCCTCTGCTTCCCAAAGGCTTTATTTTCAGAACATGACAGAACTGGATTGAAAAAAAAAAATACAGGCAGAGCTTGAGTCTGATACTACACCTGAACAAAGACCTGAATAGTATTGACTTCAGCACAGAAACACTTAACTGGCCTTGCAAGAGCCGCTTTAGGTCTGCCAGGGCTTGCAGGGAGAGCGAGCTAATACTCTCACAGGAGCCTGATACGTCAGTCTCTGTCATCTGGTGCATCTCCTGTGCTGTATCTTTGCTTACCTATCATCTGATGAAGTCCAACTCCTCTTTATTCCCAATACAATAAGCTGACTGTCGAAGTGTGCTTTGCATTTGGCCCAGACTTGCTTTAGGAAAAAGAAGTCCAAAGAGGAAAAAATACACTTCCTTTCAGGAAGAGGCAAATGGCAGTTACAGGTAACCAGGCACTCTCAGCTTTGCCTTGCCACAATTCCTTTGACACAATGCATAATTAAAAACCAATGAAGCGTTGTGTTATATCTTTAACATTTTGGGATCAGGTAGGAAAACACTGAATTCAGGGAGCCTAAATTTCAACTCAGGGGCTAATATCTGCACAACTACCACTGAGGCTGCGCAATCCTGACTGCACGTTTTGTGTTTACATGCCAACTTGCAGTGCTTTTTTTTCAGCATAGTTTATAGACAGTTGTTTGATCCACTGAACACTGGTTTATCCCATGACAAAGTGCTCTCTGTGCCTGCTCTCCATGCCTTGGAAATGGCCACAGAAGAAAATATTTGAGAGCCAGAAAAGGAGGCAGAAATAACAGACCGCGGGATTCGGGGCTGCTCGACTTTCCATCCTGCCAGGGAGAGACGGGCTTGTTCCCTCTTGCTCAGCTTGTTCCTCCTCAGGTCTGCAATGCATTTGACACAGACCTGTTCGCACCAAAACATGGAGCATTCACTAAAAAATAAACATGTTGAAGAGCTTTTATATGTCTCCTAACTGAGATATTTAGGAAGCTCATTTACTGAGCAGCTGGGGGTCACTAAATGACTGCATGAGTTGAGAGATGACAAGGAACAAACAATATCTTCAAGAAATTTTCTTAACAAAATTATATCTTAGGTCAGTCACCAATCCGATAATTTGTAAACTGCTTTTTTTTTCTTGAAATCTTAATATTTCAGAATATTTTAAAGAGTCTTTTTTATTACTTTCATTCTTAAACATCAGTGCTTAGCTCATTCATGACTTTGATTTTGTTAAAACAAATTAAATAATCAAGTTGCATGAAATGGTGAATGTTAAGGGAAAACATGAAGCACGTTGGTGCACCAGCTGTTGTTTGTGACACTGTTTTACTGTTTTGCTGGGAATTTGAGCAAAATAATGGCTTGTTTGGTCAGCACAGCAGGCAGGAGGGGAGCTGTGGGTGGAGCAGAACGGAGCCCCACTTGACAGATCAGCAGACGTTGGTCACTGTCTATTTTTAATCCTAGAAGGTACTCGAGTAGGAGTGAGAGTGTTTAAAAAACAGAACAAATGAGACTATAATGGAAAAGGACATGCACCTAGATGAATTGGTTCTGAGAAATGAAAACCAGAGGAACGGTGCATGCTGCTACAAGCATCTCATCGTGTAATCTCTTTCAGACACTCATCAGTTGCCAGTGAACAGCTCAGGATTTTGCCAATTCAATTCCCATAAGCTGCTGCAGAACATTGCTGCTCTAATAATGAGAAACTTTCTTTTAATTTCCAGGCTCAGGTGATTTATATCCAGGTTACACCTATTTGTTCTTGTCCCACTGTTAGCTCCAAGTTTAAAGGCATTGATTTTCAACTCAAGGTCCACAGAGTTGAAATGTGCCCTGGGATGCCACATAAATGACTTTGGAGGGGCTTCTGAAAGGGAATGCAGCAAGGGAGGTCTAACAGACTGTGAGCTGCTCTATGTAGCATCATCTTTGGAAACAGTTGAGGAGCCCACAAAGCAGATAAAAGTGAAAACCAGTGGCTTAAACAGTACTTATCTCCTCAGGTCCCCTTGTCACTTGTTTTCACTTGTCCTCAGCTTGTGGCCCTTTCCTTTCTCCGTCCTGAATTCCACCTCCTTCCCTCGCCTTGCTCCTCAAGGTCACCAAGACCTTTCCGGGTGGTTTTCCGGGCTTCCTTGTACTGCTCCACGAGGGCACCCGCCTGACACCGGAGAAGTGTCAGCTTGGATCCTGCAGCGGGGGAGGCAGCTGATGCTGTTCCACTACGTCAGGAACTCAATCAGATGTGAAACGTCACCCACACATTAAATGCAAGTGATTAGATCTGGTAGATTTGGGCTAATATTAAAAAGCGGGGAATTTCAGAAGAGAAGCCTTGTTATTCCAAAGGCAGACAGCCACTGGCAGACAGATGTCTATAGGAATTCAGTTCCAGTTTAGGCATCTGAATGGGTTCTGATTCCTAGGAAAATCCAGCAGAACGAGGACCCTCCCTGTTGCAGTCCCTTGCTTCCCGATGCCACTAAGCAAAAGCAGTGAAAGCAAATGTGGCCTTGGCTACAAACAGGGCATCCTTCCAACATTCTACAAACAGTCAATGGATTGGTCATATAATTTCTATTAGGCAAAAGATGCCTAATGAGCCCATCTGAAAATATATGCAAGTGAAAAGTCTTGGTTAGATTTCTCCTCAAATTTAACCTTTGATTCCTCTCGTCCTGTGCAGAAAACATCAGACTTGCAGGAAAAATGCTAGACTCCTAAGACAAAAGTCATATTTTTCTAGTGTATTGACAATGAATTGCCATTTCAGACAATTTTTTCACTAATGTTGCCATACAGTTTCACCAGATAGGAGGCCTAAATATCAAAACATAACAACCAAGTAACAATTAATTGCTTTTAAAAAATATTTTAGTAAAATAAAGCTACAAAAATGAATAATTCTATATTCATGAAAAGTTTAGTACGTGGAATATATTTTAACATTGTTAAATAACCCTTTGGGAAGCTACAGTGAATGTCTCTCACATAAAGACTCAATGCAAAAGAATTTTAGAAAATAATGTTCCAAGATTTCTTAACTGAGTTGAAGATACTTGAAGAAAATCTCATTTTGAAGCCTATTTCTTACATCACAGAGAAGACTCCTTTCAGATTTTTATGCTCATGAGTCACTCTCCCACACTCAATGTCAAAAACTTTTTCATGGTTTATTCTTCAACATTTCTGCTTGCTTTTTCCTTCTTCCAAGGCTTATAAGCATTTTTCATTTCCAGGGATCAAGTACAATTTCAAAACTAACCACAACTCCTACAATTTTTTTCATTTTTATTATTTAAAACTATGAAAACCAGAAATCAGAAATGAGTATGTAGTATGTGACACTGAGTTAGCATTAGAAACATGTTCAAATTAAAGGAATAAATCCCATGCCATCTCCAGTTTCCAGATAAATCTTTAATTCCCCATTTTGAGACTTTGTTGCATAAAGCCCTATACTGAGATGTGCCAGGGACCATTCCCAGGCGTGGCCATCGAATAGTTAGCTTTGACCCATGCCACGTGCCACAGGCATGGCTTTGGCCTGTTCCAACTAACACTTTTCCAAAACGTTGCCAGAGGACAGTCTGAGACCTAGGACATGCCAGAAACAATTGCCCAGGAGGCAATTTTAGAGCAGTGACCTGGTTTGGGGAGATAAATAATAACGTGGACACTGGCCAGGGTGTGCCAGCTGATGCTTCTGGCTGTGCTCGATTGGTGGTCAACCAATTGGCCAACGTGGTCATCGAGGTGACGGGATGACCGGCTTGTGCTCAGCTGCAGGAACAGCTGAGCTTAGCTCTGAACACCAAAATCTCCAAGAAGGTCTCCAAGCAGCACAATATGCAGATACTTTATGCTTTCACAGTCATCTACACAGTATGAGCCTCTCCAAGGTTCCTCCTGCCCACACCAGGAGATTCCCCATCACAAAAAGTTCATCATGAGGAGTAAAAAACACCACGTTCATCACGGGGAGCAAAGAACTGTGAGACTGCGGTTCCAGAGATACGTTTTACGTGTGGTAACGTTGGTCACATTACTCACATGAGATTTTTTGCCTTATTCAGTGAACTTTCACAAGAGAGGCACAGGAACGCTGACTTTTAGCAGCAAACAGAAAGACCTTCCAAAGTTTCACAAATGGCATTTTCTAAACAGCTCAGAGAATATTTGTATTTGACCTTGCAAGTATAGTGTATCTATCCTTCTTCCCCATAAACTTCTCCTTTCTGAAAGACAACCACAAGAATAAGGATACTGGAATGTGTGACACTCATCAACTGTTTGTAATAATTTATTTTAAATCATTTACTCTGGAGCTCTCTTTCTGATGCAGTCACAATTACTTGATTGAATAATATTCTCTGAAATAGCACATGACGTGCTTGTGTCAAAGAGGCTCTCCACAGAGGCCATCAGCTACCTTTTAAAATCAATGAAATTCAGAAATTTGCATCTGTCTTCTCAAGGAGAAAATAAAGAAACCTTTTCCCTTGGTGTGTATGACCTTCTCATTCTAAGGCCAGCTTGTTTCAAGCCTTCTGCATCTCTGAATGCCAGCATGAAGATGGATAATGCCTTTCTTAGAAGAGATAGATCTTGAAGTCTATTATATTCCCCTTTTTAAGGACTCTAGCCATAATTCTGTCTTAGTAATTAGGACGTGCACACTGTTCCACACAGCAATGCATATTCTAGCTGCGCACTCTGTCATGCTGCCACTGCATTTTTAACAATGCTGATAGCAACTGATATCATCCAATTCTGCAGACTTTTCAGGCTTTAAGCGTGTTTGTGTCTTTTTCTCGTTTCACCATTTCCGAGCAAACGTGTTTTTATTTTCTGCTTTGTGATGCCTCACGACTGTGACCCTGCCATTCCTCACAGCTGGATCTTGTTAGTTTTCAGATATTGAGTCCACACTGTCTGATCGTGCCACAGATTTTCTGTCCTGATACGTTTGCTGTCTTTATGTTTGCAAGATCAAAGCTAATGCGGTTTATACTGCACTGCTAAAAGAAGTACACTTCTCAAAAGGTAAAATAGCCTTAGTGCTTGAAAATCCAGCTTTGTTTTATAAAATGCCTTCTACCACTGATAATACCCATGTTTCTCCCGATCCCTGCTTCATTTTCCTGTATAGCAATTTTCTTCATTAAACCTCTAGAAGGATTTTTAAAGAACTCAGCAGTCCCTCAGCCTATGTCAACAGAGCTCTTTCCATTTCAAGAAAGCAGAAGTCTCCAAAAACAGCAGCTACATTTGAAAACTTCACTCCAATTTCTTTTTCCCAACTGTATTCAAGTCCTTAGCTCACCACATTTCAATAGGTAAAATTCTCCTTTAAATTCTCTCCCATTTCCTTCCTTCCTTCCTTCCTTCCTTCCTTCCTTCCTTCCTTCCTTCCTTCCTTCCTTCCT
>VZSG01000105.1:898478-912766 GCA_013398315.1 Nothoprocta pentlandii
CTCCCGCCCGCCATCACCGCGGAGCCCTCGCCCCGCAGGCCCCTCGCGAGCCGCCCCGATGGAGCCCCTGCCCCACTAAGGACACCCTTTATCCCCATGAGGTTCACGGCCGGTCCCTCAGCCCTGCGCCGAGCACCGTCCTGTCCCTGAGGGTGCTGAGGGGATCACGGCGGGTTGTCCCAGCTTGGTTGCCCCCCAGTACTGCTCGTTGTCCTCATGGACATGCTGAGGTGAAAGATGTTAAAAGTTTTAAGCCTGTTTTTAAAACCCATCTTATCCTTTACAAAACCCGTCTTCCTTTACAAAACTTAAGTACAGACTCAACTATGGAGTGGTAACTTGTAAATTTGCTGTGGCAAGTTGGCCAGCAGCCTCCAGCACGGGTATAGGTGGAGCCAGGAGACACTTGTCTCCTGCCTAAATCAAACCCGAGATCTGATAAAAACAGCTGTCTTGGGGCTTGGAAATACAGGTAAACATTTGGGGTTCCTTCTCATTTTTATATAAAGAGATGGCAGTGGTGGCTTTCTGGAAGAGACCATGGTTGTGAGAAGAAGGTAGGTTGGAAAGAATAGCCCCAAAGCAGTGCTGAACGCGCTTATGTTCAAGTGCGTTAGTGAAGAAACGGGAGGTGACACCGGTGGCGAAAAGCAGCTCAACTGCAGTCAAATGACTTGGGTCTGGCCCCCTTCACATTGAACATTTTGGCATGCAGCAGTAATTAGCATATATTAATGAGCAATTAGCATCTGGTAATAGTCATTCATATGTCACTGACACTTGGATTCACGGTCTCCAACCTGTGCATTGAGCCTGAGTTAATAACAATAATTGACGGTACGTATATATAGCTCTTTGAAGATTGTCCTCTCCTGAGATTGTTTAAAGCCAGAGAGCAAAGGAATGAGTAAGGAAGTTTTCTGAGAGCAAAGAAGATAACGCTGCGCTTTTCCAGTCCGGATTTCTTCCTGTCAGTGGGAAACGTTCTGGTTGATGCCAGCAGAGGGCCACAGTAAATTAAGTATTACTGCTTGATCATCAAAGTCTGGGAGAAGAAGCCTTTGTGGAAATTGATTTCTGTCATTTGATAAAAAAAAATTACCAGCTTGAGACAAAGTTTGATTTCTTGGAGGCTTAGAACAAGCAAAAGTCTGCCTAAAAAAAAAAGAAAAAAAAAAAAAGTGCTAGTTTTTATGGTTCAAAACTCTCCTCACAGCAGACAGAGCTGTTCTCCTAACCTGGGGATCCTTTTTCAGAAGTCTCAATGCTTGCCACACACCTAGGAGAAAGGATCGCACATAGGAGAAAGGATTTGCTCCTTGTGCTCCTTGTCCCCCATTGCTTCTTGTGAGTAGGTCAGACCCCATTGCTTCTTGTCAGTAGGTTGGAGGCTTAGACTTTCGTTGTGTGTAAAAAAGGTGTTTGCTATACAATTGTCATTAGGCAAATTCAATGTAACAAACACACCAGTCCATTTCTGGTTTTCCAGAATGTAAGGATTGTGGGGCTAGGAAAGGTAAGGTCTGCCCAAACATTTCCAAGCCCCTGTGATCCAGTCATGCAGAGAGGCAGGGTTTTGAAATCTGAAGGATGGGAACCCATGGAGAGCAGCATCAGTTCCAACATTATTGCTACATACAGTACAGCACTGCCCCTGGGGTGTATGATATGCTGGTGTACCTAGCATACAGCACATCATATAGCCCTGAAACTGGCAGCATGAGTTGTGTGGGCCCCAAATAGCAAACATAAATGGCAAAGTAGATCCAAGCATGCAAGCTACAGATAGGAGTCTCTTAAGATTCACCTCATCTTTGTCCTTCTGCTGTGTGACCAGACTGCTCATATGTCATGTTCAGAGGGCAATTCAACTTGCCCCAGCTGCAGAAGGAATGACGGTCGTTCCCTTTGGTGCTTGTTCTCATTTTCTGCAGGTTTAGGTTAGCTGGACATCAGGGCTCAGGGTATGTCTGTCCTGTGCTCTAAAGAGCCATCAGTTATGAAGACAAGGTAAGAACCAGAGAAGGCTGGAACAAATAATTTAGGAATGGAGGTCAGAGCACAATTTGGGCAAGAAGTCCTGAAAGCTCAAAAATAAAGTGGGGTATGGACCAAGTAAGCAGCTTGGGGGTAGTTGTCTGTGAATGTCCACATAATAAAAATGGACCATCAAGTTTGAATGACAGGAAGAAGAGAGATGGACCAAAAAGGATCCAGGAGAGGTGAGGAGAGGTTCTCTCAAAAGGAATCAGGCAAGGGAACAAGGGGGTTGCAAATACTGAGACTAGAGGAGAAGCTCTGGGGCACAGAGCCAGACTGGGTTAGGGAAGGAAACATGGGAGCCAGTTTGGCTGAGTAAAAGAGTGCAGGAAGGGAGAGGTGATTAGATGTGTCCAGGTGGACACAGAGGCATGTGGCCACTTGGGGTGTCCAAGGATGTCCTCCTCTCTGTCTCCCATCTCCTTCTTCAAAAGGACACAGATTTTTTACATATCCTAAATGATATCCATTAGTCCTTCAAGGATAAACATCTTAAAGAAATTAGCACTAGATGTATGGATCTTTTCAGAGACTTTACTAACTCCAAATCACTCCACACTTCAAATCCTCTCGTCTCACTCTTCTTTGGTATCACAAATTTCTATTAAATGCACTGATAGTATGTCCCATCTCCTTCTAGTGCTGGTCTCTACTGGAAAAATAAATTTCAGAAGTAAATCTTTGGTCAATTACTCTGGGAGTTCAAACTGCAAAGCCCACTGTTGGATTTGAAAGTTCCTTGCAATATAATCAAGCTGGTGGTACTAATATTATGTCACATGAAGAAATATCATAGGTTTTTTTTTTTATAAATTGGCAACTTATGCAGAAATACAGAAGAACCGGCCTAATATTCAAAATCAAAAGTTGGAAAAAGCCTGGATTAACATTATCTGTGCAATCTTAAATCATCTATTCTGTATTATTTTCTTATGATATATTCTTTAATTACATAATCATTAACCTTTCCTTTCCACAGGTTTCCTTGCTCATTTGTTTCACAAGACAGCAGTTGCTACAAAGAGAAGCTATTTCCTTTCCTCTGATTACTCAATGTGCAGCACTGAATAAAGTCTTAGGAATGTTCTTATAGACTGTTTTGTGATTTTTACAACAATTACATGAGTGTTCAACAGTCTTAGAAAATACCATGTCTCTGTACAATAGAAGGGTGGTATATTAATTCTATAGAGAGTAATCTGGACAGAGAAGTTAAGGTAAAACACCATCACCTCATTTTTCAAAGCAGACTTCCCAAGAATTTTGACTGCAGCAGCTCTGCAGATCAGGTCTCACTCAGTGGGAGCAACACTGAGTTGCTCCTCATCTGTAAAACATTTTAAGCATCTGACATGGGGATGCCACAAATTTGTGGCAGAAGCAGAGAGAGTCTTCAGCCCTTCTGGACAGCAGTGATCATCTTAATCCTCAGATGATCCTTCTTTCCAATGAGCCTGTCCTAATGCACTATTTTCTGACCCACAGAATTAACTGGGTCCTGTCCTTGTAAACATCATCTAATTTCATCTAAAAACGCTGAGGCTTAAACTACTTAAACCAGACTTTTCAAGTGCATTCAAGCTCCAGCTTTTCCAACAGATGAGATGGGAAATTCCCATCATCTCAATCTTTCCTTACATTGCCTTATGCCCCTAATAAAGCAGGATCCTGTTGACAGGTGAATATGTAAACATGCATCATAGAGCAAACAGTTTGTAAATTAAGTTGCATGGTATATTTGGTACATCCTATTTTTTTGGTACATCCTATTGAATTCCTTATTTTACATCTACAATAGTTTATTTTTTTGTGTGTGTGTGCATGTGTGGGTATAAAATCAGCAAGATTAAAGCAAATTATATGATTTTTAAAAGTGTATTCTCTGGCCCACATTCTCTTGGGACCATACTATTCCATCATTTTATCTAGCCATAGTTTGTTCATTTTTTATATGCATAAACCATGCCACAAAATGAAATACAAAATGAAAGTTGCTACATAGCTAATATTTCTAATGAACTAGTTTCACCATTTCTCTTTGGAACGGGTCAAGTATTTGCCATGGCCGAGAGCTGTGTTAGCATGTTGTCCATGTGGAGCACTTAGGGGAAAGGGTATGTGCTGTGTTGGGCAAACTGTAGGGCACATGAAGGCAGTTGTTGGGCCATAAGGAATGTTTAGGAAGAGTGGGAAGCAGTGGGCACTTTGGAAAGGGGTGCAGATCTTAATTTCCTTCAAAATACCTGTTGAGTGAAAGCAAGATAACAGGGAGAGGGCATGAACGGCTGGTTGGAGAAGGGTTGGCAAGAGAACCAGAGGGCCCATGAAGGAAAGCAAGAGCCCTGCGGGAAGGGAATGGGATAGCAGGAAATGATGCGCTAATTGAAAAGAAAGCAATATAGTGTCTGACGATAAATGATCTAGATTTGGCTCCTCAGGGTGGCACTGAGGGAATCAGCCCTACCTTAGAGTCTCTTGCCATTTCATGGTCAGGTCCACCTGCCATCTCCTCACCCTGCAGCTGCTCTTTGGTGGCCACAACTGCCCCATTCATGGGAACTTTCCTCACAGGTTCAGGCATGCTGCTCAACAGTCATCAGGCTCTGCCAGGCAGAAGAACCCCAAGCTGCAAAAGCAGCAGGTCTCAGCTCTCCTCACACCTCCTGTGCTGAGCAAGGCTTGGGATGGGCAGGACAGACAGGAACTGCTGTGTCATTTCGTTAATGGCTGAGGTGCCTGAGCATGTTTTGAACTCGACTGCAGCCTAAGTGATCATCTAAAAACATGACGGTGCGCATCGCTCTCTGTCCCTTTGCCTGGCTGCAAATAGCAGCGGGCTGTTCACAGAGTCAGCTGTGTTTCCCTCTAAACCCCCAAACCCCACCGAGAGACAGGAGCGACAGGAGCGATAGGAGCGATAGGAGCGATAGGAGCGATACGGGAGTGCGAGGCAGAGGCCCTGGCACACCAGGCCCGTCGCCATGGCAACCCGGAGCCGCTCTGCTGGTGAACTCTTGCTGTCCATCAGGAAGCATTAACTTCTACATCATGGCTCTTTTATTACAGTTTCTGCACGTTTGGGCTTCCTCCCCGCCAGGGGCTGGGCTGCCCTAGTGAAAGGCTCCTTCTCAGGGAGTGGGAAATGGCATTTCTTTCAATTTCTGCAGACACAGCAAAGCTACGGGGAGGGTTCCTGATGCCCGGGGTAGGTGACTGGATGTGGTCATCTCTGTGTCAGTCAGAAACAGTCCAGAATAAGTCTACCTTAAAAGTGAGAGAGCAAGTATATTGGAAGATTTATTGCACTTGTGCTGAATTCCATCTTACTTTTGTTGGTGGTAACAGAAGGAGGCCTGTGGGACACCATGAAATACCAGCAGCACAGAGGGATGCATGGCCAAGCCATGCTGGAGTTTTACCCCAAAGAGCGGGTAGAGTGAGTGCAATCACAGGGGAAAAGCCACAAATCCCAAAGTCTGCTCCTAATGGAGTCAGTGTGCTGCAAAAGGAAGAGGTCCACCGGGACTAGCCAAGAGCGGCCTGACTGGAGAGAGGCTGTCAGGTGGGGAGCAAGGACTGCAGCAAAAGGGAGAGAATATGAGAAATATTTGCATTGCATGTGGAGCACTGAAAGGATGGGAAGGTCCCACCTGCTTTTAAAGGAAAGAGAAGGAAGTGGGAAGAGTTTGTATAAGATGGTTACCTGTGACAAAAGGTGATTGGACTTCAGGACCTAGAAGAGGTT
Organism: Nothoprocta pentlandii; assembly: GCA_013398315.1. NCBI lineage: Eukaryota > Metazoa > Chordata > Aves > Tinamiformes > Tinamidae > Nothoprocta > Nothoprocta pentlandii. The sequence goes on from VZSG01000105.1 coordinate 904,264, forward strand.
CAGTTCAATAGAGCTGTAAAAAAAGCAGGATGAACAATGACTGTTGCAAAAGAAAACAGAGGGAAGTGAAAGTGGGACCATGAATAGTCATTGAGATCCAGGGTGAAGAAGAAAAGATCTTTTTGATCTTTGACAAAAAAGTCAGCTAAGACCACCTTCAGCTTCCTTCTTGCAAACTGGATAGAGAAGCTAGAGAACTACTGAGTCACGCTGGCTAAAAAAACACATTTTAGGGGCCACTCAGCAGCTTGGGATCTAAGCTTGGGATTTAACCTCTCCCATACCTGCCCACCAAGAAACGTTTCCTATCTGGGCCTGCTAAACCCAGGGATACACCAAGGGTTCCTGATACCAGGCAGTGCGCTGCTAGCTCGAGCAGCTCTGAATCCATCAGCCCAATCCCTGCCTCAGCCCTACAGCATTGCTTATAGGCACCTTGTCTGTGCTGCTAATCAACCTGGACAATGCTGTGCTCAGGTGTTTGGCTCCCTTGTGCTGCTTAGCACCAACAGAGACTCCTCTGAAATGATGGGAATATTGTCAGTGTTCCTAAGGCAGCTGTTTGCCAGAGGGTTGGTAGACTTAGTACTAAAGGTGTTGTGAAATATCATGCTGCAGGCTATATATTGTATATCTTCAAAGATAGATGTACCGTTAAGGCTGGTGCCTAGAAATGCCTTTCATATAACAAAAGTTTAGTTAAGATATTTCTCCTAGACTGGATTTGACATGGAGGACTTACATTTCTCTGACTGGCCTAATTTAAAATCAGGATGTAAACACTCCTGTCAACAAGACACATTTTAGCTTTTCTTTTCACATCCCCAAGCACCATGTCAATGGCCACAACTTTCTGACCATTTGAATGAAGACTATATGATGCTAAACAAAGCATTAAAGAAGCTTGCAAAAATTCCTGCAATTCCTGCAAACTAAAGTACCCACTCAGCCCTTAGCAAAGTAACATTACTGCAATTGGGATGTGGCTTATGATATTTTCAGGTAGTTGTTTTAAAGGCAGAGAAAAATGACTGAATATTTTAGCTTACACTGTGTGACAAAAATGTGTTTTGATTAGTCTAACATTCAAATCTGGTTTATATTTGCATATTACATGTATTTCAGAGTATTTCTTCTTGAGAGGTTGAAGAACAGATCAATTGGGATGTAGCAAGAGAAGGACCTCCTGATTTCCACATTTTAAATGCCAGTTAGTCAGGAGCAGGCTGGTTACTTTACCCTAGTGACAAGCCAATTAGGATGCTGCAGAGTGTTCCTGCTTGTTTCTAATTTTAGAACTATACAACAGCAAGGCAAAAGTAGGCGATATAATCTCCTCTGGCATTGATCTGCTAGAATCATACTACTGCAATCTAATATGCTTTCAGGAAAAGTAAGAATATTACCACTGTTCTAATGCAGGTATTAGGGACAGTGCAGACCTTTCTAATAAGTGGGCCTGATCAATACTCAGAGGAACGTGCCAGGGAAGCTTTGGAACTGCAGAAAGGGATTTTGATGCTGCACAAGAAGATATTCTTGCCCAAAGCAAGCCATCATCCATTGCATAACATGATACAGCTAAGCCTTACTGTGTTTCCAGATGGATTTAGAATAAAATGTTTAAAAGTGCCTAATTGGTCTGCTGGTGATATGGTATCCTGACCAGATCATAGGAAGGAGATTAATTGAAGAAAGCATGGAATTTATTTCTTAAAGCATATACCTAGGGCATAATGCAGTACCATTTAGGGATATCACAGCTACTAGAAGCAGTACAGTCATATTAGCAAGGTGCTAATGTGCTTAATTAGTCTTGATGACAAGTAGGTTATACTAACCTGGGCGTAACATCATGCTTATATACTTAACTGCTTAAGTTTCCAGAGTCCTTGCAGCTCCCTCTTAGGTTAATGTAATTTAATGATTTAATAAGCATATAACCTATTTCACTGCTGAAGTCATTAATAAAAGTATTGACTAATACCAAATGCAAGGCAGGCTCTTGTGGAACAGTTAATGAGGCACTCTTTCAGGAGATCAGTGAGCTACAGGTAACCACTCCTTTAAGTGTTCCTTGCCACCTATCTTTGCATTCACCTTGCAACAGCTTCACCCAAAGCCCATTTCCTCAGCAGGGTAAAAAAACACTGAATACAAAAGTGTTACGAGCCTTAGAAGAGTCAAGATACAGGATGCCAATTTCTTTATCCACAAGACTTGCTATCCTGCAATAGAAGAAATTAAATTTGACAAGATCATTCCCTGATAAATCCATGTTAGATGTAACTCATCCTGTTTTTTCCTGTTTTTTTCTTCCACGTATTCATTGCAAAGGTTGTTTATTCCCATATGTTCCTGGGAATTAAAGTTTGGCAGAATGATCTGTAACTCTACCAGCTCTATTCTCTTTTCTCATACTCCACCCTCAACCTTTTCTAAACACAGATACAGTGTTTGTCTTTTTTTAATCTTTCTAATCTTCTAAAACTTCTCTTATCCCATGGGTACGAAGATATTGCTTCAGCTTGTTTCTAAACAGTTTATAATTGTTTCAGTAACTTCCATGGATTCAGCTGGTTGGAAAACATCTCTAACTGATTCCTGTTCCATGTCTGGATTTTTACCTCTTTATATAGCTAATGGAGCTAACCATGTGAGCAAATTTGACATTCAAGGTGAAGCAGAAAAGCCATTACAAATTTCAGTCATGGTGTCATCTGTTATAATTTTTCCCTTTCCACTGAGAAGTAAAACAGTGCTTTCTATAGTCCCTTGGTCTTTCTCTACTGCCAACAGCCTTATGGAGTCTCTCCTTGTTTTTAGCTTCAGGCTGTCATTTGAATAAATATTTACTTCACGTGTACCGCTGAAATAATCTTTGGCTCAAAAATGTCTCTAAACTAATTTTTCATCTTAATGGTGGCACTGAGGTAAAGAGCTGTTGAGTGCAGCCAACATTTTAACAGCTTTGAAAAAAAAGTATGAAGATCTTCACAGCGGGAAATTGGCAGTATTACCCACTCTTCGAATAAAATAAGCATATATAAAATAGTGGGGGAAATGTATGCAGATAGCCAGTAAAATAAGGAGGCTAATAAAACCAATAGGCAATAAACAATAGGAGCTTATGCAGAGTAAGTTCTGCCAAGTGTACTTTATTTTTCAGTTAAAAGGGATTACAAGGGAAGGGCAATAGCATTCTGATTTCATTAAAGATTGTGATACTGCATTTTGCAATATGCTGTCCGAAATAGTCCAAGTGGCTTGGACGGAGTCATTGCCATGTGCATTGAAAAGCTTTTGAAAGACAATAATAATGATCAAAATCCAATCTTTAACCATGTTGGAGCAATATTTAGTCACATACGCAATGGATCCTTGTTAGATCCAATTGTATTTAATGGCTTCATTATCTGAAAGAGGCAATAAACATCATGTTAATGAAACTTACAGATTAAGCTAACTAGTTCCAATCACTATTAGCAGTGAAAGAAGCAGGAAATTTATGTGAATGAAAGGATAAGGAGAAGATATCATCTGGGAAAAAACAAGTTACTATATTTGGCAAAAATAACAGTCTCTATAAAGGAGAGAGAACCGTGAGAAATGGTGTGTTGGAAGAGAGATGTTTATTTACAGTGAGAAGAGCCATGAGAATAATTGATTTTTCTGTTGATAGCCAAACTGAAAATAAATTAGGCAAAAAACATAATCAATCAGATATGTTGTTACATTTTCTCATATTTTTACCATTTAGCAACCCTGAACTTAGATCAATTTTAAAATTAAGCACTACCATACAGTAAAAACAAATCTGTACCATTTTGAAAATGTTAAAACTGAATGTTTCTGGTGTTTTTTTTCACCCTTTCTAGGACTATTTAAATGATGAAACACGTGAGTTGAATTTTGGTCGTAATGGGGCTTTTGGAGAAATGAACATAATAGCTTCTTCGCAAGGGAAGGCCTGGAGGCCTCATCCTCCCTTCGCAGGGCTGGAGGAGATGGGACGAGCGGTCGAGGGCCCCCTTGCCAGGGAGCAGGGGCCGGGGGCATCTCTGAGCGCTCGCTGGGCCTGCGCCTCCCCATCACCCTTGCCCCAAGGCTAGGCCGAGGCCGAGGCCAAGGCTACGAGAAGTTCTTGTGGCCATGGCCCCTGCAGGCCCCGGCTGTAGCTCACAAATGCAAACAATCCTGAGTGAAAAATACAGCAGTAATTTCCTTGGCAGGATCCCTTGCTGTGCCTGGCCTGAGGGCCTCCGAGCCGAGGGCAATAACAATCTGTGGCAAGACCCCAAACTAGATTTAGAAAATCCTACAATTCATTTCTTCCGCTGCTTTATTTGCCTAGATTCTGCTTCTAGATATTGGATTTTGTTATACCTCTGTCTAATAGATAAAAGAAATGTAATGCATCAGATGTTATCTTCTTCCCAGCTATGTACCTACAGACTTTGATCACGTTACTCTTGCTCTTTCAAAAAGCCAAGCAGCCAGGGCTCCCTAATCGCTGCCATGTGCAGCTCCCACATTTTGGATTACTGCTCTGCCTCATTTCTGAGCCTTTGCCAATGTATCAATAATCTCTCGACTTTGGGGACAGAAGAAACAATGAGGCCGTCCCACAGCAATATTAATTAGGAACTCCAGAACGAACGACAGCAAAAGCTAAACATCTGGCCCAGGATCACTGAGTTATTTGTTAACCCAGTGGATGTTATCTGAACTGCTCAGGCAAAGAATTATGTTTGCAGTGAGGCTGAATTTTCCTGCTTGCCATCCCGCCTTGCAGTGGCAATGTTGCCATGAGTGCTCGTCTTCAGCTGACTAATCTGCCATGACCCCTGCATATTTTCAGTGCTGTTTTTCCTAATGCAGTGCCCTAGTGCAGCATGCATAAGGTGTTTACAGAGAGTTACCTCTGTCTGACTCTGTTGAAACAAGTCCTGTTAAAACCCTGTCTCTGTCAAGGTCAGCGAGAGATGTGTGATTGACTGCCGTGGGGTTATATTTTTGTCTGCAGTATGCTTTCAGTTTATAAAGCACCCTGGATCACATTGCATAGGTAAGTGCTTATCATGATTTACCATTCTGCTAGGGTGTGATTTTTTTGCAAACTTTATCAGCCTGTTCCTATTTAATGTTAGGAAATAAAAATATTCATCAGCACTGGGCCTGGAACTCATCACTACAAAGCTTTTCAGAAATGCCTTTTTCCATTAGGCATTCTCTTTAAGAAACACTCATATGACACAGTTCTAAATTCACTTCATACTAGCAATATTAATATTAGATAGTGTCAGTTTTTAAATCTAAATGATACACAGGAGGAGGTTAAATGCTATGTAGAATTCCCACTATGGCCAAGTCTGTCAAAGACCCATTTTCTATTCTTTTGCTGGGAATCACTGTAACATTGACTGATCTACAGCTAGCTGATCATCCATTTGCCTTGATTACAAAATGGAACAGCAGTTTTGAGCAACATTTTCATTTTTCCAAGATCTATAAATAAAAGTTAACCTTAGTGGTCTGCAAAGTGTGATGCTTTCTATATGTGCTCAGTAACCTCAAGACTTTTGGGAAAGCTTTGCAAATGTATAATCAAATCCCGACTCTTCTGTAGAGCAGGCAGAATTGAAGCCATCACTACAAAATCACTTCCAATTACTTGCAGACAGCCTCTTTTGTACAGAGCTGTCTTGGATTTGGCCTCCCTCAGTCATGTCCCAGCAATCCGGGATGAATGACAAGGAAGAAGGAATTGAGAAGTCCCGCAGGATGGTCTAGAGAACCTACCATATTGTGTAACTGCTCTTTTGGTTGCATCATGCATGCATAGATTTTCCCCACCACCACCGTGGTCTATACTCATGTGGGGAGAGGAGTTGTTTCTGTGCCAAGTTGTAACAAAAGTAAAAATTCCAAAATCACAAAATAATTCAATTTATATGGGCTGATATGACCTTATTGAACCACTTCATTTTTGCAAAAAAAAAAAAAGAAAAAAAAGAAAAACAGGAAATATGCAATATATTTTCTTTCAAAAAAATGAAACTCACATAGTCTTCCACAACATAACATTCAGCACAATTCTATTTGTAAGAGAAAATCGCTCCTAACATTCTGCAAAATTATTCTGCTTGGACGCCGCCCTGTGCCACGTGCTCTAGGTGACCCTGCGTGAGCAGGGGGGTTGGACTCGATGACCTCTGAGGTCCCTTCCAACCTTAAGCATTCTATGATTCTATGATTCTATGATAACATTATTATATAGCTATTTAAATGAACTGAGGAGCCATTACATTGTTTGGGATCCTGATCTTCTCTTCAAAGATTTAAAAGTGACCAATTGCCCACTTCTATGCGATTACAAAAAAGGGTTGTTGGCCACTGTGTTAAGTTACAAATTCTTTGTTAAACTGCATCAGCTGCACAAAAATATTGCATAGGATTTGCCTTCCTTTCTTATGAGGCACTTCTGAAAAAAAATTGCTTAAATTTGATGAAGGTGTTCATGTAATATGCAGTGGCACCTCCGAACAGGCTGAGCGAGCAGAGGTGCAGAGCTCCTCAGCACTCGAGCCCATTCCCTGTAGTAACTTTGCACCTAGTAACCTTGTACGTGCTACCTCTCCAACTGCACATCTGCTTTTCATCACTCCAGGACATTTCTCCTCTTTTCCAAGGCTGCACTTCCTACCAGAAAAGCTGCTTTTCCTGCTACCAAACCTCTCCCAGGCATCCGAAAGCTCCACAGGGCTGTCTGCCCAGCAAGGTGGGCTCCTCACCTCTGGCTGTGACACACAGGGCAAGCAACACAGGCTTGAGGCTCCTTACTCGTTTCAGATACATCCAGCAGCGTGAAGTGCACATGTCAGAAGGTTTTCCCACCCGAGCTGGACCAGAAGAGCTGTTGTGCTCCAAGCAGCCCCCTTGTGCGGAGCCCCAGCCCTTCCCGGCTCGCGGAACCAGAGCAATATCCAGGGCAGCACAGGGCTCACACTGCAAGCTTTGAGAGGATGGCAGTAGATTTGCTTTTTTTGCTCCTTCTTGAAGACACCTCAGGAGTCATCTCCCATGAGCTGCCTGCAGATCCCAGATGACACTGCTGGCTTACAATTTATTTAACTTCTGCCCTCCAGGAGAAAGCAGAAACCCAACTGATTCCAGGTCTTCACCATGCTAAGCTTTCCACATACGTCCCACAAGAGAGAGTTCCTGCTGTGTCAAACCTGGGTTCTTTACCTTCACCTACAGCTTGCAGCACACTCGCAGGTGGCTCATGCTCCAGCAGAGCCCTGGGGACCTCAAGTGCTCCTGTGCTGTCACCTGCAGGAAGGTGTTCCCCTGGTTGAATACTGCCAGCATTAAGCAGAAACCATGTCCTAGGAGTACAAAGATCTGCTGAGCTGGCCCTCTGGATAGACAGATGACTAAATCTGAGAAAAATTCAGCTGAGTAAAGCTTTCTCCCTCACTCCTTTTTTTTTTAATTATTATTTTTTGGATGGGAGAAGGTTGGAGCAAAGCAGGGAAATTAGTACAGAAATCTTTCTGGAGAGCTATTTCCCTGAAGCTCTTACGTCAGCTGCCTGTTCCTTGTTCTTTTACATGAACACTATAGGATATTATTTGGCCCTCAAGCAGAGGTCTAAATGCCTCCCACAGGAATGCGCTGGATAGATCCTTTTTTCTGGGTTTCAAGTTTGTTCTTGTTTCCTGGATGATACGATGTCTAAACATTTCATCTTGCACAAGAAGGTTACTGAACCCCTTGTAACTACTGTGGTTTGTGCTGTGTGACTGGTAAAGTAAAATTGCGGAAGTTTTTTATTATTATTATTATTTTAAATTTTTAATATTTACGCATGCCAACACAAGGTAAAACCCTAAAAAAGTCTGTAATATTCTGAAAGAAGAGAAAATACTGCTGCAACTGTTCAAATATATACTTAGAAAAGTGACCAAAAAGAGGAAGTCTGTTTCTGCATATCACATGAAAATGAGACATAGCAATATTTGCTAGAATCAGAAATAAATCCATGGCAAATATAGACAGAAAGAGCCATTGCATTTTTCCCTCTTTTCTTTCTTCAGTGCTTGTCTTTTACAATGAGATTTTGAGGGCCCAATTTCTCAGGCAGAGCCTTGCACCTAGAGGTGGCTTTTCCATCAGCTTCAACAAAATCACAGGCTGCCTCTTCTGTAATGCCAGCAGGAGGAAAGCAAGTCCCTGTATCCTATACACAAAAGTTTGTTTTCCTTTTTTAAATTTTTTTAATTTAAGTTTTTATTCCAGGTTGGAAAGAAGAAAAAAACCCAAAAGACTTTGTGGGCACAAGAGCACCATTTTAGCCCTGTTCAGGTGCTACTCTGGCACATTCTCAGCGATTCCCCTGGCCTTTTAAATGTTTGATCAAACTCAGCTGGAAGTTTTCAAGGATGGAATCAGCCTCTAAACACTTAATCTCTCTGCATAGGAAACCTAAAAAAAAAAA
>VZSG01000105.1:912926-961058 GCA_013398315.1 Nothoprocta pentlandii
AAAAAAAAAAAAAAAAAAAAAAAAAAAAAAAAAATCAAATGTAGCCTGACAAATAGAAAGCTTGTAACAACAGTGAAAGGAGATAACTATCATGAGTCTATCTTGTGACAGACTCATACTTTATCCCAAGTCTATCTGATAAACAAAGATAAGGCTCGCTCACTCCACACATACATTCAGAACAGAATTTTAGTACTAGATAAGATGTTGCCATTAGACAAGGGTAGATGAAAGTTCACTGGATGGAAATTGAAGCCAGATAAATGGCTTTAGAGACTGCTCTGGCATGATTTGAGAAGTCCTATGGTGATATTCAGGCACCTTGCACATCAGGAATAGCAGGCTTTCTAAAAAGTATTCTCTCAAATGCAATTAGTTTGCAGCAGTCTTATTGTCTTTAAAATCCAAATCAGGCAAATCCCACCCAGTTTTATAAGCCCAAGTTTGTCCTGGGGTTCATATTGGCTCTTCCAAATAATGCAGTCACTTCCAAAACCATTTTACTTTTTAGTGAACATAGTATAGGATTAGGCATTTGAAATAATATTATTATATTATTTGTATTAAATAAGCCTTCCAGAGTCAAGGACCATGGTACACATACCCTATCTCTCTATATAACATAAAGTTCATTTCAGTTTGTTCTTTAAAAAGTGAGACTCAAGAATGACTGAAAACTCTTTCAGTTTTACTGATAGACAACGTAATCACACAACAACAAAAGCCCCCTCTTCCAGCCCCAGCTCAAACAGAAGAAGGAGCAGCACCTGGAGTGCCAAGATAGATGCTGTGCTGCAAGTCTCTCCTCTCTGGGACTCCCTTTGGGGGACAGCGTTCGCCTCCCTGTAAACCCCATGCCAAACCTTCCAAATTGCAAACAAAACATCCATTTCTGCAAATTCCCCCCTGTCCCAGAGGTGTGCACACACCTTGCTCTCTGACATTTCATCACATTTGAGGAGATCCAGGCACTCCAGCTTTGCCAACTTCCCCTGAACCTCAGAAGCTCAGCAAGTTTGCTGGTGAAACAAAGCAAATGGAAAACAAAAATCTAAAGTTCCTTATTATAAACTAAGTTCTGCAAGGGAAACTATAAACCATAAAACCAGTTCTAATGTACTTGTCACTCTGGATTTCTCTGAGGTGCAGAAACTAGGGAAGCAAATCAGAAGTACTCTGCTGCTTCAATGTTTTCTTAAAGAATCAACCTCTCTCTCATGTTTCTGTCCCCCTCGGGATAGCGACAGTTGTTAAGTTGCCTTCTGACTGCAAACAAAGTACCTAATAATTTCCTGGGGACTTCACTCCCCTTTCCTCTTTATTTTCTAATTTAGGGGAACTTAACCATGCCACAGCTTTGATTAGCTCTTCTTCTCTGTAAGACAGGAAATTTTGGGGTGCTGGGGAGCATGGTGCATTTTCTCTGTGGAGGTTCTTTGGAAGGTGGATTTCTCCTCTCAGATGGTTGGGCATGCAACGGAAATCTTTTCTTCTTTTAAAAATACTTTATAAATCACAATTGATAAAAAGATATTAAGTGTACTGTACCTTGGTTTGTCTTACAGTATGTGAAACTTCACTGGCTTTAAGATAACGTCCAACATTAATTGCAGGGATGACCAATCTGCCCGAATGCCTTTTCCGTTCCACTTTGCTCTTCTTAGATTTTTCTCACAGTTGTTCTCTGTAAAGTTAGAAAAGCTTTAATACATACACCAATGATTATTTGACTTCCAGCTGCCATTTCAGAAGGAGTTTCCCATAGATCTTGAATATTGTCTCCTAGACCCGTTTTAGATGTCCAGCAACCCGCCTGTAGGAAGCTGAATACAGACCCCATATTGTTCATTGCTGCAGAAGAAACCTAAGCAAGCATCTATTTTACAAGATACATGGGAATCCATGTTCTAAAGAAACTCAAAATGCAAAACTTTATTATTATAGACTTTTATGAAAATGATATGTGTGAGTACTTGCAGTGTATTCTATAACTGTGCAGAGGAATGTCCAGGTTGTAAGAAAGGGCAGTTTTTCCATACAATAGTTTTGCTAAGTCTGCCAGGAGTCTGATGGTCAGTGTGCTCAGCGGAGGTGACTCAGAAGCAGCAAGAATGAGGATGAAAAGCTGTGTTAGATCTATGAATCTAAGCTTAAACAGCAGTTGCTGGTGAAACTCCAGCTTATTTCTGTTCAAAGTAGGAATGTACATATATAAAATAATAAAAAATAAAATTGACATTCTAATACTCAGCTTCACAGGCATGTTCACGGGAATTTAGTGCTTCACGAGCACTATAGTGGCAGTAGCTGAGTCAAATTTAGGGCCCATGATTCATACACTTAACAATTTTACATCAAAACAGTCAAAGAAAATATTGAAAAGCAAAAGCTTGATCTTAACAGCACTTCAGCTGCTTTGAACCTTGACAACAGTACAAAACTTCCATTAAGTCAATCTTGCTAGGAGAAATCTTTGGTAATGCATAGGCAGTAAATGGGCTTTTGCATTATTCTCTTCTCTGGCACCATTTAGAGCATAAAGTAAGAAACATCAATCCCCACAATATTGCTGAATCCCACTGATTTAAATAGTTGTAGCTGTGGGGATTAATGGTTCCTGGTCTCATTTCAGCTAGCTTCTCAGCTACTCTGAATTTTGCTAGGAGATGATAATACTAATACTTCCAGATGTAACCTTATCTAACATCTGCTTAAAGTTGCACTGTCACTGCCCTCCACTTAAGCCAAGAACTGGAGCCAAGGTTTCCATCTACAGAGCAAATGATGGTAAAGTCAGAAGCAGAGCAAATAATGAGGAATAATGCAGTCTGCTTCCAGAGGACATGGATCATTAGGCTGATTAGACCAGCAGATGGTAAAGGAAATTCAGTATAGAATTCTGTAATATAATTAGTCCAGGATCAAGGAAACAGCCCAAGAAAAAAAAGGTACTAAATGGAACAACCAAACAAGACTGTAATCAGGTAAAGAATATGGGAATTTGTATGCAAACAGCAATTGGAATCCTAATAATTGGAATCCTAACTAATATCTCAGGAAAAGTAAGTCTATATGCTGTATTGACAAAAGACAAAGGGCGAAAAGGTGATGCTGTTTCTGTGTAAGACACTTGTCAAGCACTATTTCAAATGCTGAGCTCTACATCAATCACTGGACGCATCAATAGGTTATCACCCTGGAGAGGGCACAGGCTGGGTCAACAAAGATCGTACTAGCTCTGCAAAACAGCCTGTAAAGAAAAGTTAAAGAATCTGTATTTATTTTTATTAAAGAGTCTTCAAGGAGACATACAAGAAGTTTCTTCAAGTTGTGAACAAGACCAAAAAGGCAATATAAGTAATGATTTTACAATAGTTTGGAGTTAAAGCTGTTTTAAAATGAAGATGAAACAGGGAACTCACTATTACAAAGGGTAATGTACAAAATGAGTAATAGGAGAAGATGATTGTGTCTGCATTGTTACATCACCATGTCCAAAATAGAATGGCATGATCTTGTCAATATTAGCTATGTAGTTAATGAAAAAAAAAGTTGTGATTCACCGTTTTGTCTCCTCAAAGTAGGCCAGGATCCACCCCAAACTTAATGGTGTTATTAACAGAACTTGCACGACTCATCCTGATGGATCTCCAAGGTTTGGAACAGATCCCAGGAATCAGACTGGGAGTCTGTTTCTGTTTTATCACTAACTAACTGAACAACCTTGGGCAACTAAGTGTGAGCAGCTCACCGTCTGTGCCTGTAGACTGACCTTTGCGAAGAGATAAATAACTGTAAGTTGCTAAATGAGTGCAATTGTAAACTATTCTTCTTCCTGAATCTCTTACTATTGAAATAGCAACAAATTTCTCTGTTAAATCCTTCCACATATTTTTCATATGCTCTTGCTTTTGCCTATCATGGAGGAAAGCATTCCTATGTATATTCCACACCTCTTGCCATCATCCTCTTTGCTGAATTTGCCTCAAAACAGCCAAAACATCATTGCCTTTGCAGAATTTGCCTCAAAGCAGACAAATTGCATAGAAAGTTCATTGCTGATAACATTTTTCCAAGCCACAAAGAAACATCTGTGACCTACTTTTTAAAAAGAAACATGATACTTTTCTGTTTCGGAGTTCTTCATAATACATGATATGCCACATTACTGCTCCAAATGAGTGTGCCAGCACCTCCCCAGATGTTATCACAGGACAAATAACGTTCATGTTTGGCACTTCCAATTTGCATGCTGGAACTCCAAGAAGCGTAAGTGGGAAGAACTCCAACTGCTTCCCGTGTTTTGCTGGAAATTGGATGCATTAGTGAAGCACAGGGATCACTGCACTGTCAACCCTGATCCAAATCTCAGCTAGAGCCAAACACAGCGCACACAACCAAGGCAGGAGAGCAGGGGCTGTGTGATGCCTGCAGACACTGAAGATTTAGGATCAAAGCTAACAGAATGAGAAACAGTATTTGGTAGGGTCTGATCTAGATCTGCTCATAGTTTGCACAGAACCAGTGAGAGAATTAGGAGGCCACAACAAAAATAAGTGGTGCCCTTTGCACTCCTCTGATGCTTAATAGGTATACAAAACAAATATCTTGTATGTTGGAAAGATGGTGTTGCAGAGGTGGAAATCCAACTGAAGAATGTGTCCATTGTGCAAGAACCCAAGGAAGCAATCTGGAGTGGGAATTTGTGCCTGGCAGAGGCAAAGGGCTGCAGCTGGGCCTGTGGGGCAGGCCTCTGCCCCTGGGCAAGAGAAGGTGAAAGGGGAAAGTTTCTTGTGATATGCTCTTCACGTGTAGCAGCTGGTCATGATCTTGGCCTGATTTTGTAAATCTGGCATCCTGCTAAGTCAGTCAGATGCTTTGCGATGCCACTCAGATGTGATTTGCCTCAGAATATTCTTAGCTGAGACGAGGGCCACGCTTTGAGGTACAGGGCACTGGCAGTTCTCTCAGTCTCTGATCTCAGTCAGAGTGGTTGATCCACTCTGGTTTTGCCTTGGCTATACCTTGCCATCACTTATCCAGGAGAAGAGGGATTAGCAGGCACAGGAGTTAGGCCAGGTTTGAATTCCCAGTTACGCGCGAGTGTCACAAAGGCGCCGATTAAGAAGAGAATCCACTCCCAGCTCGTGTGGAAATATCCACCAAAACAAGGCTTCAGGAGATCCCTTCCTTCCCCTCTCCTTGGAATTTATTTGCCTTAATATTCTTTCCTGTAAGCCGGGCTGCTCTTTTAGTAGGGAGCAAAGGGAGGGCTGCATCTCTGCGTATTGCAGGCGTCTAAATGGGTCTCCAAGGTTGCTCCCTTTGTGTCTGCCTCACTTTGCAGGTGAACGTAGAGACTGTTTACCCACTTTGTTCTTTAAACAGTTTTTGCTGTTCTCAGTTCTTCTGCGGATTGACTTTGAAGTTATGGAAAATAATTTAATAAACAGAATATTGCCAAAAATTACACGGAAAACTTGAAGTCTGTTCAAAGGAAAATCCCTTCTATTTCTGAAGCATTTCTTAATATTATCTGCACATCCTCACTTGTGTTATTTACAGCAGGCTTAGCACTTAAGAATGGGGAGGTTTAGGTAGAGAAACAACCTGCATAAAGAAATAAATTATTTTACACACACTCTTACAAATCAGTGCAATCTTGTGGTAGCAGAGTCTGAATTCCTCCTGTTCAGTTTTTGCTTCTGCTGTTGACTCCACGACTGTGAGAATTAATCCCTTAAGACTTTTATGCGATTTTGTTTTGCATAAGCATATTTCATTTTATATTATATGGACCAAATTCAGACTTGGTGAGTTCTGTGCAGTTCCTTTTGAAGTCACTAGGATATTAACCTTAACAGATGTGAGCAGTAAAACCAGATTTTTGTCTTTAGCTCTCAGAATGAGATCTCCACGTTGTAGAAAATGGATAATGAAGTCCAGAAAATAAATAATGAAATCATGTAAGCAATTCAAGTTCTTTGATCTATTCCTTGGCCATTAAAGGAGTCTAAAAGCTGATTTGGATGGTTCAGATTTTTGTAGTGCTTTGCACCAGTTTGACTAATACCAGTGGGAGCTTTACGCACTTCCAGTGGAATCTGCATATTCAGGATCCTGAGTAAAACTCCAGATAGTAATTTTTCCAGTTACTTGTGGCAACAGTCTATGAGCTCCTAAGGTCAAATATCAACCCTCGTCTACCTTCATAGCGAATATTTAATAACAAAAAATATCTTCCAATAGTAAACTCCTATATGCCCTTTATTGGCTGAATATCTCTAAGCACTTTAGAGATATTTAGCACTTTAGAGATGGGGCCACCCATCTATTGTGCTGAGAAAGGTGGGCAAGGAAGTCGGGGGGCATCTTGGTGACTCAGGCCAGAGTAGCTGGTACCCCACAAGGGAAAGGACAAAGAGTGTGAGGAGGAGGAAGAGAAGACTCTTGAGCACTCAAGCTTCAAATGAGCATGGGAGACCCACACCAGCGGCCTCAACACACGCTTATGTTCTGGGTTGTACAAAGTCCCCAGAACCTTCTGAACAGTTTTCCCTTTATAATTTCCAAATCTCTGCAGTGCTCCCAACACGTTCCGTAGAAAGCTCAGCACTTTTCTATGTTGAAACTAAGTTTAGTTTTGGGATGCTGCAGCATTTGCAAAAGCTAGACTTCGGAGGAAATATAAAATCAAGTAATCCTCCAGTCAGCCAGGCATCATAATAACTTTCAGTACCACCATCTTCTGTAATTAAAACCGACTTCAAATGAAGCCACACATAATTCTTGCTGTGAAAGAGAAGGGCAATAGCAATGTAAGGCATTTTATAAGCATTACATGATGAGGAATGGATGTGGAAAAACACCACAGTTTACTTTTCAAGCAGGACCGTAAGATTCAGAGTAAAATCTTGTGCAGTTTTTGTTGTTAACTGCACTTTTACATAACTGCCCCTTGAAATGCCTTTTTTTTCAAGTTTCTAGGTCATCACTGTAAATGTAGAGTTTCTTGATCCTGAGACATAGGGAGTTTAGAGTTGAGACCTAATAAAATGTTTGTGCCATTGCTTTTGTTCTGGTTCATGAGAAAAGAGGAAAGAACAGTCCCCTTAGGCACCTCTTCTCTAACAATTCTAACTTGTCTGTTGAGATTCACTGAGGAATAATTGCTTTGGGAAGTTTCAAAACTAGTTTTTAAGTGAAGAATGTAAAGTTACCTATTACTGGATATGCAACAAATCTAGCTGACATTTTAATATTTTTATTAAAAGATATATGAGGCAAGTCAAACTATAATAAATAACTATACAGAGAAAGTTCATGTCTATCTGCAGGATCCAGTTTATCCAGTTTTTATCCAGTTAAAAGTATCTTTCAAAAATAAGTAAAGATTCATTGGCTTCTGCAAAATTTTATTTTAGATTTATTACCTGGGCATTTTTGTAAAATGACTATCTTTGATATGTGACACAAGCTAAAGGGAAATATATACAAAACAATTTTATTTCTAACTTTAATCTTCATATGTCTGGAAAAGTGCTTGAAGAAATGTTTTGATCTCTCTGTCTTTCATCACGGTGTAATATGTTTTAGGCTTGAGTTTTGTCCTCGTGCTGGTGCTTTTACTGTATTCCTTTCCTCAAACAAACGGATTACTTTCCCCTGTGGCTAGAAAGCAGTAAATAGAGCAAAAGTTCAATTTATTTTTATAAGGCATCATGCATACAAAACCTTAGGAAACACAGTAATTGCAGCAAGGGGAAAACACTGTAAAATGTAGCAATAAAAAATCAGAGGAGACGAGGGGCCATAAACCAGGAATACTTTGGTAACTGGAAGGCACAGCATGGGGCACAGCCTGCAAGGCTATAAACAAAATAGACTGGAGCACTTTTGAGCTGTAATTTTAAAAGGGATGATGTGTTAGTAAGGGAGGGTACAAGAGCATCCAGGATCACACTTGCAGCCTGTGTGACACTGAGGCCTATGATGGAAACGAAGGTCCAAGGTTGGGCAGGCACAAGGAGGGACGAAGGGGAGTAAGAGAAGCAGTACATACAGAGAGGATCCATTAGACCTGTTAAGGGACTTCAGAATGATTACAGGGGTTTTGTAGCTGATAGGAAGGCGAGAGAGGTCTCTTGAGAGAGGCTGGTGGAGAAACATAAATCTGTGACTATATCCAGAGGAGTTGCAATAATCCAGGTGCAAAGTAAGAGTAGACAGGCACACACAGCCTGGGAAAGGTGCTGGGCAGTGGCAGAAATGGTTTATCCTGGGGCAGATTAGTAGGGAATTGTGCAAAATTGAGCAGTTGGCAGTGTGAAGGCCACTTGCAGGGTGAGAGTGACTCCAAGGTGGGAGGACATGGTTTGGAAAGGTGATAGATGAGACAAGAGTTTGGCCGTGCGGATTTCCTTCGCTTGGCAATGTTCCCTTTCTGGATGCTGAAAGCAAGGGAATGAACAGGGTTGTGTTTGCAGTGAGTCTAGTGCAAGAGAGGGGAGCGACCAATCTGCAGAAGATTTCAAATTGACTGGTGCTGGCAACGGTAATGAGAAGTGGAGGTGATAATAGGTACCATGATAAGCAATCTGTCCAAGTGGAGGAAGACAAAAAAAAAAAAAAAGACATTAAGACTCAGGCTACATTTTCTGACCTACCTCAGGCACTTTGTGTCATATGATGGCAAATGAGATGAGGAATTAAACCTCCACTGCACAAAACAGCCACTTGCAAAGAAAACCTGAATTTCTGGAAAGGCAAAAAAAAGCAGCAGAGTTGGGAATGGCACTAGAGACACTGACACGAGACTCAGAGCACTATTATGTTACTCCCTGGAGTGTGACACAGGGAGTGACACAAGCCCCTTATCAGCTGGAGATGTCATCAGACCAGCCTGACGAAAACTTCTAAGCGAAGTTCCTGCTCCTACATCCCGAATAAGATGGATCAGGGATGCAGTGGTACCTCAGGAAGCTGGGAGGATGCAGGGAGGCTTCCCCTCTTGTCTTAGAGAGGCAGGGTACCTTAGTGAGGACAGGGGTACCTAGAGCTCCCTGGCTTGCTCAGATCCCCGGATAGGTGCTCCCTGCTTCCGCCTGCGTTTGGCAGCCACACAGAACATGAAGCAGCAGCTGAACGGGTCTCTCCTGCCGTGACGCCCTGCAGACATGACCGTGAGCAGACAACAGTATGTGCCCCTGCGTGTCCACATGCGTATGCATGCAAAGAAAGCTCATATTCCAGTGGCAACCCAGCTAAGCTTGTCCATCCTTTGTCCATCCAAGCAGCCTGCTCACCTTTGCAATACCCTTCCATCTTTTCCTCTGAAGAGAACTGCAACCAACCAGGTCAGAAGCCTATTCCAGGTGACCACAAGCCATATTTGAGCTGTGAGTGACAGACTCGTGTCCTGCACGTTGCAGCCAGAACTGCAGCAAGGAGCGCCCTCTGAGCAGCCAACACGTTATTAACTCCACAGCCGGTGCAAAGTGGGGAGACCTCTGCTCCTGCAGACCCTGACTTTTATTTTGCATGCAAATGCCTCTTAATACAAGGTGCATATTTGTTACAGAAACCCATTCCACGGCAATTTTAAAGTCAGATTTTCTCCTGAGTTAAGGAGACAGACATGTTCTAACTGGTGTGAGTGAGTGCTGGAGGGGATTCACGGGATGTTTTTCATCCCTAGGGTTTCCTGTACACACTCCTCTCGGCAAGTCAGACCCGACTTGCTGTAGCTCTTATCCAGGGAAGTGGGGCTCTGGGTGGATTACCTCTGTGTACGTCAGCAATACAATTGGATTAAGGAAGCTGCCTGCACACCTGCTGATTTCACTAACCATCTCCTGGCATTAAATGACCCACACGTGTGTCCTAAAATGTTTTTCTTGGGCATTAGACTAAAGGGGCAGCTTATCTTAGAGGCAATAGGGCAGAGGCGCCCAGTGCAGAGGGCAGCAGAGAAGCACAGAGCAGAAAGGACTCCATGTCTTCTCAAACATGGATGATACCCCTGATTTTTTTTTCCTCTCCTGACTCACTTTTGCCCTTTTATCACTTCATACTTTTTGAGAGCTCTATTGCTTTCTTTCCTGGAACATAGTTCCTATGTTTTTTTGCTCCAGAAGGAAAGCCTATCAGCAATTCTAACTTAACTTTCGTTCCACAAAACACCATCTATTCTCACTTCTGCCACTGTCTTTTTCTTTTCCTGACTTCCATTTCTTCATTCTTTTTTCCTTCAACATCTGAATTCACCTCTTCAAAATTAGCAAACTGACTGTCTCTTTTCCTCTTTATTACCCAATCTGTTTCTCCTTCTATATTCTTTTCGTCCTTTTCCATCTTCCTTCATTGTTCATTAATAAGAGATATGGATATTCTTTCAAGGTGCAAAATAGTGCCAATATTGAAGGGAGCCATTACAGTATATGAAATTATTATGATGTTGGGAGCAAGGAGATATAAAAAAGTCATTAACTACATTGATAATTCTATTCTATTAGTAATAAAATTAGAAAGCTGGAAGTCAATGTGCAAATTTACTCTGAGTATACACTGGTGGTGGTCTACTTACATCCAGCTAGACAGGATCCGGCAGTTGTACAACATAGATGTGACTATGCTCAGCTGGAATTTTTAGCTCAAATGTAGCACTTGCAGACAACAAAACAAAAGTGCTGGCATCCTCTCAGAAATATGGTGCTGGCTGGTAAGGAGGCCAAGCAGATCTGAGAAAGGACTTCCTCCAGAGGGACATTACTGCAGTGATCAAGCAGAACGGCAAGTGATCGCTAGCAAAAAAATGCTGCACGTGGGCAAAAAGTGGGCAAGGGGGAGATTAGCAGATAAGGGCAAAAGACAGAATCTGTAAATAAGGTCATATAATTCTTGAACTGGGATGTAGTTCTAGGCGCAGTGAAGAGGAGACAGTAGATGAGCTATCCCAGGCTCTCATGAAGATTGCATAATTTTATTATTTCTACTCAAGACCATAAATACGTATTCAGCCGACTGGGCTGTCACTGATAGTATGGTGAATAAATATTGTTTTGAAACCAAGTGTGAAATTAGAAGAAATTTCAAAATGAAAGGAATGTTAATTTGCATATGAGACAGCAAGTTGTGCCTCGGGAGGGCCAACAGAGTTGCTTGCTGTTTTCATGCCTGCAAGTTAACAAAACAACGTAGGTAATAAGCTGATGTTCTTGGCAAGGCTGAGTCTTCCCTTATCAGGCACTTGAGGGTCGACTCAGCCAACTTGGAAGCAAATTTGACTGTTTGGAAACCAAGCGCCTGCTGGGTCTCTCCCATCAGGAGAGACTCCTCACATCACAGAAACAGAAGGTAGATGGTATCATTTGTGGTGCTGCACCAAGAATATAAACAGTGCTAAAAAAAAAGGACTCTCAAGGACTCTCTTTTCTCTCAGTCTCTCAGTTCTCATGAGCTGGACCAAAATCAGTGCGCCTTTCTCAGCTGAAACTTTGGCCAAGGCAACCCTCTGTGGCCAAAGTTACGTTGCAGAGGAGGCTCTAACTACTGCTGTGTGAAGGCACCCGGGCTACTTGAGAGGCAGGGAGGACCTGGCCATCCCACTCAAACAGGGGCTGTGCTGGCCTTAGGTGTGTGCAAGCAAATCACACCAACATGACCCCGTGGACCTTGTCACTATGGTATCTGAGTACCTACAATTTCAAAAATACAAAAGGCTAATAACAATCTTTGCGTTTCCTGCTCCCAAGTCTGCAGGTGGAACAGCTCGATCCCTTTGTGAAGATTTTAAAGGAAAGTCAGAGCAGACTAAATATCTATTAGCAGCAGTCTTAAAGGGAAAGGGGGAAAAAAAAGTGTTATTTTTACCAATTTGAATGTTACTTGCTGCTGCCAAGAATTACTGTATCATTGATGTCAACTGTAGTCACTGTGTCTCTGTCAAGATCCATCCAAAAATGTCTGATTTTTGATCTTACTGGTGGGAATAAACCTGATTCGAACTGTCTCTTTTTCTCTTCTTCTACATCTAATTGTATGAATTTGTAATGTCGTGCAAGGAAAACTGATCAAATAACCAAACTGTTACAGTTCAAGATCAGACATGAACATGGCTTATCATGAGACACCACTCTGCAGTGCTCTGGATGAATATGTCCCTTAGTGGATGTCTAGAACACTTTATACCCCCAGCTCGAACAGTGGAACCAGAGCCATTATGCCACAAAGCACGATCACCTTCCTGATCTGCAGATGCTCAACAGCCTGGGACATCAGGCAGAGCAGTGCCAGGAGTCTGGGGAAGAGGATTCTTCCCCTCAGCTCAGCTCAGCACTAGTGGGGTTACATCTGGGATGAAACCTGGTCCTACAGCAGAAAGTCCAGCAAAAAGCCACAAAGGAGGTGATTAAGGGACTGGAGAATTTTTCATAAAAGAAGAGGCTGAGACAGAACAGATGTTTAGTCTTAGTCTGAAGAAGGCTCAGAGGAGATCTCATTAATGTGTATAAGTATCTGTTGGGAAGGAGACAAGAAGACAGAGCTAGGTTCTTCTCAGGGCCACAATTAGAGTAGACATGGTCCTCATGGATTTACATTTGGACTTAATGATCTTAAAGGTCTCTTTCAACCATAACCACAGAATCATAGAATCATTAAGGTTAGAAGGGACCCCTAGGGATCATCTAGTCCAACCCCCTGCTCCAGCAGGGACACCCAGAGCACGGGGCACAGGGCGGCATCCAGGCACCTTTGGAAGATCTCCAGAGAAGGAGACTCCACAGCCTCCCTGGGCAGCCTGTGCCAGGGCTCTGGCACCCTCACACCAAACAAGTTCTTCCTCACATGTAGATGGAACTGCCTGGGTTTCAACTTGGACCCATTGGCCCTTGTCCTGTCACTGGCCACCACTGAGAAGAGCTTGGCCCCTTCCTCTCTACATTCTCCCTTCAGGTACTTAGACATTTTGATCAGGTCGCCTCTCAACCTTCTCTTCTCCAGAGAAAGCAGGCACTCAATATCTCCTTGTACAATAGATGCTCCACTCCCTTAATCATCTTTGTTGCCCTTGCCTGGAGAGCATAATGATTCTATGATTCTATGAGGGGAAACACAGAACTGAAACACAGCTGCACAAGCTGAAGTATAGAAAGTTGCTTTTAAACATGAGAAATATTTCTTTTTTTTTTTTTTTTTTATGAAGATGGTCAAACACCACCAATCTCCATGCTTGGAGATACTCAAAACCCAAATGGACAAGGTCCCCAGCAACCTGCCCTAAGTCATTTTGCTGTGAACAGGGGGGCTGAACTAGACTATCTCCACCGGCGCTTCCAAGCTCAGCTATCATCTGAATCTAACATTCTGTGATTGTTTGATTGTTTGCATTTTCAGAGGCCTTAATTAGGAAAAGAAAGGTATTATGTAAGTGTCAGCAAAATAATGCAAATGCTTGGCAAAGGGTGAAAAATATGGTATTTTTAGAGACAAAACTTTTTTTTTGCCAGCTGCATTTGGCTGTAAAAAGGGCTGTGTTAGCTGGGTTTCATCACTTCAGAGTTCTTTCTCAAAAGAATATAAGTAATTCCAATTCAAGCCTCCATCTGGAAACCCGAGGAACTGGTCTGCACTATCTGAGTCCTCCGATAATGAACTTTATTACCCATTCACAGCAGGTCAGACGGGGGGGTTAAACAAACAAGACTTCAAGAAGGGAGAATAAAGAAGAATTTTTACAAATCTAAATTAATAAAATAATAATACCTGCCTAATCCTCTATCCAAGAGCTCAAGTCTCCACTGACTCTCCCTTTGCTGGATGTTTGTAGTCAACAGTTTGCCTACCCAGGCCCCTCTTCTGATAGTTTCCACACATGGGGTTGACAGATTCAAAGACCTCCTGGGCAGATCCCTTCTCCACAGCTAGGAGAAGTGCTACTGTTTATGACAGATTGAGTAATTGTTACTCTAAGACTGAATCTGCCTGCTTTTCCTAGCTCCAAACACAAAGTCTCTTCCTTACTTAGTTTTGACCACTGTCTCAAAGCTATCTGCAAACCCACAAAATTCTCACCTCCCTCTCTCTTCTCTTGAGCAGCTCAAGGACACTTTTCCTTCACCCACTCATGGTGACATCAGTGACTTCCTGACCTTCTGGAGCTCCAGACCAGCAGAGGTGGGTCACAGTGATCAGCAGTTTGCCATGTCTGACACATGGGTTGCATAACCAGAGCTCTGTGAGCCCTGTGTGTGTGTAAAAACTCTCCAAAAGCCTTATTTAGGAGGTATGTGTGGGACATTTTCATAGCTGTTGGAAGCCATCAAAATAGTTTAAGCAACACCTACAGACATTTATTCATTTACTAGAGCAGGGTTTCTCAACTTATTTTTTTTCAGTTAAAGGCCAGAAAGCCCTGTCTGGAAAAGAATTGGCAGACCATCCTGTACAGCACAGTTCTAACTGTGTTGATTTGCTGTCAGTTAAAGGCTAGTTATGTTTTGAATCCTTAACCATCACTTTGTTTAATGCTATTCTGTTTGCTCCTTTGCATATACAGAGATGTCATGGTCGAGGGTGGTCTGCTGTGTTTTTTTAAGTCCATCTCTTGTGTCCTTACAAACAGATAAAGAAAGAAAAGGTCCTAAACTGCCAAGAAAGTGGCTAAAGGACAGATGGTTTCAGTGATATTGGCAACTCTGCACAACTGCCCCCCGCACCCCAAATTCTGCCCTCAGCTGGCTCACAGGGACTGGCTTGCAGGGACAGGGGGTACTAAGCAGCTTCCTGAACAGCTCTCAGTGCCAGCAGCTCTCACAGAAAGCAGCCATTTGAAGCTGTTTTCCTAACAAGCATGAAGGACTTCCATCCAGGACTTCCATCCAGGACTTTTTCCTGGATTCACAGTCCAGGGAGATTGTGGTAATTCTTGTTGTACAGCTAAAATGACACCTGCACCCACCAAAATCCATGCTATGTAAAAGGAAATGCAAGAATTGCTATTTTGTTCTGGGAAGGTAACAGTTTCTTGAGTGTTTTTCCTCTGGAAGTTACACACCATCTGCATCAGCTTAGTTCTGTATATCAATTTCATATGATCATAAAATTTTATATGTTCAAAATGCATTTTCATTTCTTTCTGCATATGCAAGAAGCAAAAACAAGGTGGCACTTAAGTCATCTCAGTATTAGCACCTACTAATACCGTATTTCTCATCATTTCAGTTTTATGTGGTACAAAAGGCTGTGACACCTAGTTGCCTCTGTGTGCTATTGTGTGCTGTTGATGCCACAGGTACTGTCTTTGCTGTGATGGATGTGAGTTATCTGCAGGCAAAGTGCAAGCATTGATTTGTGTGCAGATGAATGGGCTGTGAGGAGGGCTTGTTGTTTGGCAGCATGTCCATACAGAGTGGAGAGAGTCTCCTGTGAAGGAGTTTTTCTTGTCAAGCTCCTCCACTTTAGCCTCAGGCTCACCTAACCAAACTATAATTGATCTCTAGAAGCCGAAGAGGCAACTGTGTCCTGCAAGGATGACTTCTCCCCACTCACGCTATCATAAAAATGTATTTATGTTGCTGCATTTGTTAAGGGTCAACAAACCTGGTATCCCATCTGGTATCCCAACTGACATCCCATAGTGGCTGATTCCCAGGGACTGAGTTGTCTGGGTCTCCTGCTGTTTTTCTTCCGATCCCTGTCTGTTGAAGAGGAGCTAGCCAGAAAAACCTTTAGCTAGGACTCATGGTCTCATACAAGTTTAGGCTTCCCGACCATCTTCAAAAACACTAAGCTATTTGCTCCCATCCCAGCCCAGGTCTAAAGAAAACCAATTGGCTTCACTGGCAGCAATATTTTGATGTGAAAAAAAAAGTGGTCTGAGTTCAGATCTTGCACCTCTAAGCAGTCCAGATGCTACCAGCATTTGAACATCTGAAGCTGTTTTCCCTGCAGTCCTTCAGAGAACTCTTAGCAGTTCTCATCGTCTTGAATATCTCTCTCCTCCCTAATACCAAGCTGCTGCACTGAAAGAGAGGCTCTCATTTCTAAGAAACCTTTTAGTAGAGTGTGTTTAATGTAGTATGTGCATAGAGATCCCTGAAGCTCTTAAGGCCAGAGTTTTAGTCAATATTAAGAAGTTTTCAAAGATGCAAAATTACAGTCAGTTAAGATGAGCTCTTACATACCTAGAGCCAGTCAATGAACACACACAAAGAAAGGTCTGTGCTGGCCAGTGCAGAAGAACAGACTGTTAACCTGGAGCTTCTGCAGCAGCAAATGTCCCAAAGACAGCTCAGTAGGCCTAACCCCATCAGAGACCTCCTAGAGCATCAGAAATCCCAGCCTATCCACACATGCTAGCTTTGCACTCTAACTCTCAAACATGCAAGCAGAGCAAGTTGAAAAATTCAGCCTATCAGATGCTCACAGATAGGCCATCTCTCAGAGGATCTTTTGACCACAAACTCTGACTGTTGATTCCTTGGGGAAGAACACAGAAAACATTTATTTATGGAACCCTGAAATAAAGTATTTTATTGATCCAGGAAAACATTTGTTTATTCCTGGATTCTGTAGAATTGTGGCCATAATCTGCTTGTGTCACTCGATTTTCCTTGTTTTCCTTTGTTTCAGGGACATTCATCTGAATAAATGTACGTGTCCAGACTGTTAACATCTATGTATGAGCATATGACCGTGTCCCTTCATACTTAATAGAAGCCTAGTCAGTGAAGTCCATAGCATAAGCATGTGCTTCTTATCACACTAATTGCCCTCCTGTTTGTCACCTAAGCGGTAGTGGGACCCAGTACCATTAGATCTCTCTATATATGTATGAATCCCACTCTAGATTTCCCTCTTCTCCTTGCAGGCTGTTATTAGCTGCACTGCCATAGTTCCTAGGAGAACATCGTCTCATCACCCGCTGACAATATGTACTATCCTGGCCTCTCAGCTTTCAGACCAGCTTCCCCAGGCCACACTGTGCTGGATTGGGTGAGGACAGACCTCATCGTCTTGTCCGTTCTGCTAAGAACTTGGTAAGGATGCCCATTCCTTGGAGTTTTGTGCACTACGGTGTCTATATGGCACAGTTTGGGTACTGCTCCTTTACAGCTACTGCACAGATATATATAGACCTATCCATTCTGCAGTGAGGCATCAGGCAAAGAGCTCATTTCTCTCTCCTAGCCCTTTCATTTCTCTCTCCTGGCCCTTTCATACCCATTTCTCCTGACCTATCTTTCTCTGCTTTCCAGCAGAGAGTGACTGCTCTTTGTACTCTGACCATTTTTGATGACTCTTCTTGAATGTAGTTTCCCATTTGATATCCTTTTACAGAAACATGTGTAACCTGATATTGTAGATAACTATTGCAATCCTAGCTGTCTGAGCCCTGATTTTGCTGTCTCTGAACTTGTGAACCACATTAAAAATTCAGGATTTATTGCAGTTTTTTCAGGAATTCCTGACAGAAGGTTGAGCATGATTTCAGAGGAAACAGCCTGCTTGTAGTCAGTCTCTTCTGCATTCTCTTTGGCACTCCCTGGAATTGAGAATATTAAAAATGAAAGAAAAATGTCTCACAGTTAACAGGGATTAATGAGAATTCATGACTTTTTAGCAAGCATGAAAATTACATGCAATTGAATAACAGTATGTTCTCATTAGTGCTAAGCAAATCTATTTTGAGATTATTTTCCTTAGATAATTTCCTTAGATATTTTCCCCTGTAGTAGACAGCCTCCTAAACCCATAAAGGTCCTTCACTGCTTATTGCCTGCTTTAATGGTGTGTGCCGACAGCTTTGCAATTACTTTGGATTGCTTCCAGTGAGTGTGACAGAGGGGTATATGTCTGTATCAAAAGGTGAACTCTCTGTAATCCTGTGTGCTGAGCACACATTAGAAGTTGTCTATAGCAGAGCGGTTTATTGCATTGCAAACAGTTCCTTAGCCAGGAAAGATGACTGGCAATTCACTAAACGACCCTCACTTAAGTGTCTTTTGGAAGGTAGTGGCTCGTAGACTCTGAGGCTCTTTTGCTCATGGCTCTGTTCCTGTGGGACATGTGTTTTCCTTAGCTTCAAGGAAAGGATAAGCAGTGCATCTCAGGGCTCATGTTCCTCACGCTCTGAGGGTTCAGCACCCTCAGAAACATCAGGGCTGAAGTAGCAACATCCCTTTGCCCAGCCCATGGTACTTTCTTGCTGGGTGATTACCTGCAAGATAGGAGAGCTCTAACCCAACTAGAGTAGCAGAAGAGCACGTACCAATGCCCAAAATCTCCGATACTGACAGCAAGACTAGGACTGGTTATTTGATAGAACCACTTGCAGCAGTAAATGCAAAGCATTTCTTCTCTTTCTATAGGCTGAATAAGTGCTGCCTTGCCCTACAGAGGCAGCGTTTTCTGAAGAAAAAGAGTGTGAAGAGAAAAAAACTCACAGGGAGATGCACATGGGCATTGGTGGGAGGTAGATGTATGGACTGGGCAGATTTGGGGCTCCAAATTTTCATGTAAAGAAAAAGGGGTTTCAGACTCCTGCCTTGTTTGCTATGCCCTATCTTACTCTAACTGCAGCAAGAAAGAATACTAAGTTTTTCAACAATGTTGGCATGATTTAGTACTATTGATTAATTAGTACTTATTCATGTAAGCCTTATTTTATGATTACAGCTTTAGGTGCCTTATCAGTTTCTGTTTAGATCTGCTTTATAATTGTGACTACTATCTTGGCTGATAGCAATTCCAGTAGCTGCGTCTGACATTTTATAGCTTTCTAATGACAAAAAATAAAAAAATATTGGCAAGACCATGATAGGTTAAGGGAGGCACCAGCAACTATAGGACAAATTGTAAGAAGACATAGGAGAAGGAGAAGAAAGTCACTCTCTGGATATTAGCAACCATGAAGAGTTGAATAAGGTTCATGTCAGAAAGCATTTGCTGAATGTGCCTGCCTTCCTGGTATTCACCTCATCTTGCACTTTTAAATCCATCTTGAAGAATTAAACTTTCACATTGTTATAAGACTGATCAACAGATATGTATGACTAGACCCTGATTATACTGATAAGAAATATCACCAGGCTGAGACCCTTCTTAAGAGAGGAGGATTTCGAATTGGTTTGACTTTTCAGAGCTGGATTATTGCAATTCTTTGTTTGCAGGAGTTACCGAGCGTGTTATCTGCAGAATGCAGCTTATACAGAATGCAGCAGCTCACAGGCTTTTGGGCACTCAGTTGTTTCAACATAATATTCCCAATTTAAAATCTCCCAGTGGCCTTCTGGTGAAATTTCATGTCAAGTTCAAGGTCTTCCTCCTACTTATATAGAGTGTGTTTGGTGTTATACAGATTCCTTTTGCTGTCTTGTAGCATGTTCCTCATTGTTCAGCAAGATCCTAATTACAGTCATACCTACAGGCGACCCCTCTGTGGTAAGGACAGCATAGATGTGTGGTGGACAGTTCCTGCCTGGAAGATTACAGACAAAGCTGGCACTGGGTCATGGAAGAAGTAAAGCAGAAAAGTAGAATAAATAATGCGATGGCATCAAATTTTTCAATTTACTTCCATTTCAGCACCCAGACCGTATGTATTGGTCATGGAAGGAGGTTATGTGGTGTGGCAGAACATGTCCCCTGCCTGTGCACTCCTGTGTTGGGTGCTCTCTGGAAGCTGAGGTTGTGTCTGGGAGAACCACAGCAGCTGCTTTATGGAGGCACCATGTGCTGCTAGACCTAGATACAGGGCACTCTCCCACTATAGCAGAACACATCGTAGTGTCCTGGCTGCTTCTTGATTCCCATGCAGGTTGTAGATGGTCATAGGATGACAGATAGAGTTGATGAGCTGCACACGTCCTGGCTTCACATGAGCAAAAGCGTCAGCCCAGGGGTGATCTGTGAGGTAGGGAGTGGGATCGTGAGGATACCATGGGATTTATCAGCCTCCAGGGGCAAGGAAGGGTGGTGGTTTAGGAGCCACTGGAAAGGAATACAGCTGGAGAGAGGAAAGGTGAGCAAAAGCCTACTGGGACAGGGGACATGAGGGCTGTGAGAGGAGCAACCCCTTCAGGATCCCTCAGCGGTGTGGGAAAGAGCAGGTTGAGTGGGAGCCTGCAAGGAAGTCTGAGAGAGCCTCTTGTCAGCTGTAGCAGGGAGCAAGTGAAGGAATGGCCTGCAGGGAATCGACCTATTTACAAACCAATGTAAGGGAGGAGGTGTTGTCCGTGGTGCAATGGATAAGCAGGTGATATAGACGTGAAAAAAATCATGAGGAAGAGGTGGAGACCTGCTGTATCTGTCTGTCCCCAGCAGCGCTAATCCTCTGTCAGCCTCTGGTTATCCAGGTAGGAGAAGGTTTGGAGCAAAGAGCCCACAGCAGGGAGCAGAGACGTTCCAGGCAGGGTGGAGGGACGGTTCCTGCTGTGGAGAGGCAGGGTCTGCTGCAGCCTCTTTTCTGCAGCCTGGCCCCAAAGCCCTGTGCCAGCACAGAGCTGATGGGCACCACTGAGAGAGGGGATGGCAAAAACACACTCCTTGTTTCTATCTCCATGGTAGCCACAAGCTCCCTGCATGTAACAGCTATCATTTGTCTTTCAAAGTACCTGGAGATCTCAGCTTGCTCTAACTTTCTATCTTTCTTTTGTGTGTGTTTTTTTTTTTTTTTCTTTTTTCTCTCTTTGCTTGTTTTCTTTTTGTTTGCTTTACCACTTTAACATACCAGGAATAGCTTCCCTCAGAGCTCATGTCCATAACCAAAAGTTATCAAAAGATAACTCCCAAAGGCACATTTAAGAGGGAAAGGTCAGAATTGTTCTCCTCTCCTCCCCACCTCTATCAGCAGTTAATTGCTTCTGTAGTGTGCTGCCTGGCTTGGCCATAGATCCTTTATTTGTGTCCTTTGGACCTAACATTTACAAGTAATGACATAGGCCTGCATTATTTAGCTACTCAAACCAGCCAAAACTCAACACAGTCAGCAAAGTACAGTAGAGGCTGAAACCACGTGAAAGCAGAGAAAAACTTGCTCAGAGTTGTTCAGATTTTGCCATGCATGAAGTACCTTTTTATCAGAAAGAACGCCATATCTCCTTTCCCCAAACCCTACAAGAATGGCTATAAATATTGAATTACAGTAAATATGGAAAGTTACCTATGCACTCCAGAGGAACTATCTCCTCTCTCCTTCAATACAACAAAACTGATGAAAGGGAAGCTGAGCCATCTCTTTCAAAATTATTTATCCTAAATTAATTATTTTTGTTTGTTTGTTTTCTTTGCTTTTACGGGAAAGTAGCAAAGCAATTTTGCATATTCACAAATATTCCTAAGCAGGCAAATGTGTAGCCCTCTTAAAAGTGCCAGGGCTGAAAGTGTGAGCTGTTCATGGAGAAACAGTAGGCAATCCTGAGGATAGTTTAGTGTGCACTAGGACTGTCTCTTAAAACATGAAGACAGAGTCTAGCTGATGAAGAAGCTATTTTATACCTAAGAATTTGTTTCAGATTCTATATAAACCCAAATAGTCTTTTCAGATGCCTTCTGAAAATGGAATAAGAAAAGGTGAAAGAAATTAGTATCCTGGAAAAATGAATAGCATATATTGCATTAATACCTGGTCTACAACTTTGTTATGTTTTGAAGTTCTCCTAAGATGATTCTTTGGGCCTAATGACTTTAGTCGCTTTCTCCTCTGGAGATGCAACAGGGAAGTGAAAAGAAATGTTTTGAATTATTCTCATTTGACATTTAGCTGCATATTTTATTTTTGCTTGATACAATGATTTATCTTCTGAAGTAGCTTTCCTCTTTGGTCTGAGGGGAATTGCACTGCAAATTTGTGACCACATACTACTCGGAGGCAGTTTTGTAAATAAGCATAGATGACATAATGATTTACAAGCATAGAGTTGCCCAGTCCAGCCAACCCTATCAGCTAAGGAGAAAATGTGTCTTACTTCATGGGTGTACATGCCATAGGGCTGGAGACAACTGCCACCTCACAGAGCAGTCATATCCCTTGGTCACACGCAGAAAGCAGAACAAAGAGCAGACAGCAAGAGAAGCTGATGTGTAGCCCAAAATAAACATGTCGTTTTCTTAGGTCTGTCTAACAGCAGAAACTCACCAGACTTTTCCTGTCTTGACTTCAGTGAGGCAATACCATCCTCCTCACACAGAGACAGTTTTTATAAACATCATGGAAATAACAGTTCTGGCAGAATAGACACCCACATACTCACAATCCGCATCTATAGTAGGTGTCTAGTGACAAAACTGCATCCATTAAAAAAAAAAAAAAAACATTCCAGTCAATTTAAGTGTTGTCCAAGACCAAGTCTTACTGATATAATTGCTTTGGGAGCTGAAAGCAATGGAAGACAAACTATACTCTAAATATTTTCTGACAGCAAAGATTTCTAACCGTTCAGGAGAAGAGACAGGCATCACCATCTCAGATTATGCACAGTTTCTGAGCAATCACAACAACCCACCAGGGAAGAGAAGTCATTTTCCAGAAAAAGACACCTGAACATCTTTTGATCATTTAGCATGTACTGCTACGTTTCCAATTTTGTCTGGTAAAGAATGCAAATGAAACTTCCTCAAACACTTGTATCCTACAAGTCTGAAAACAGTTTTCTTTTTTTTTTTTTCTTTTTTTTGTCTTAGTATTAGGTAAAGTAGCATGTTTATTAATACTTTCCATAGGAATATCCAACAAAGGTCATAGTTTTAACTGCAAGAGGTGCTATGAGAAGACATTAGATGCAACAGCTCCTGTTCCGATAACTTTAAAATCTCAAATGACCAAGCACGTATGTGAGAGGACACCAGAAAGGACAGTCTTAACTAGCAACACTTTATGTCATCATTAGCAAGCAGATGCAAACTTATTTCAGTTGGGAGTCTGGACTAAAATCTGACCCATGTTAGCACCAAACCTGAGCAAATTTAGCTGTGTCTGCTCAGGGTGCACATGCATGCGGGAGAGCTGTATGTGGAGGTCAAGCTTCTACTTAGACCCAGCTCAGCACGGCCTCCAAAATGCTCGTGTTTGCTCAAGTGGCAAAACTGGTCAGTGACAGATGAGGAACAAAACATGTTTTCTTGTCCCTTGGGTTCATGTCCTACCTGATAATCCATGCTGCCTCTTGAATGGGGCCTTTGGTTAAGCTGAGAGGAAGAATAATATCTCTTTTACTTCAGTAAGAGTAGAAGAGGGACAAATTTCTCTACTCCTGGGGTACTACTGGGTCTTTTAAGTAGTAAAAATCTAGAGGAAAGCAACCTGAGTATTGAGAAATGTACTGTTATATAAAGCTTTCCAAGACAATCAGACAGCAAGAAGAGTTTCCAGAAGCAAATCAACTTACAATGTGATAGCAGTAGCACATCAGAACAAGCAGAGAAAGGTGATATTTCTTAACTTTAGAGAGAAGGTTTGTAGAGTGAGGTTATATCTCATTCTGACTCTACGATATGGCTGGAAACAGAAGAGCTTTCAGGCACAAAAGCTCTTTAGGTAAGATGAAAAGCACATCCATTTTACACAACTTTCTACTGTTCTAATAATATATTTTATTTCTCTCAAAGTCCCACCTTGTTTCTATCCTTAAACCATCACAGATACAACTGTTATTCAAACAAGCCTTCCTTTGAACATTTCACATCAAAGTCTATTGAACCTGAGAGAGGGCTTCTTAAGTCTGAAACAAAGGAGTATCAATTTCTCGGTAGTCTCAAAAATAAGCAGCTTCATTCAGTTACAGATTTTAGCATTTAAGAAGGAAACACTTATTTTTTTTTCTACACATACAAAAAAAAAAAAGAAACCAACAACTGTTGGTTCTGAATACTCCAACTGGGGCTTTCACAGGAAAGGGAAACTTCCACATTTTCAGTTCTCTCATACTATCAAAGATAGGGTGGGAAAAGAAGGTCCTAGTTCCTTGACATCAAGAATACAGGCTGGTTTCTATTTCTTGACTATTGAGTGTGAACCAGAGGTCAATAGGAATATGAGCTATTAAGAACTTTTAAAATATTCAAACACAAATGTGATGACTTTTACTAGAGTAGAAGTTCAGTAGACTGAAACAAAACAGAGAAGTAACGAGTTTTTTTATGTGTTCTTCAACAGCAAGTTAAGGCTCCAAATGCATTTGTCTCCAGAGTTTCTGAATAAATAGCTCTGCATTAAAATGCTGTTGCACGAAGTGCACAAATGGACCAGGCTGCTGAAGCACAAGGCTCTGGCCAGCTGACTCTAGAGCTCTAAAGTCTCTGTGATGAACTTTTGTAGTCTTCATGGTGTCTCTTCAACACAATCACCAGTCATCAGCCCTTCCTTACACTTGTGGTTAGAGAATCATATGAGACAATTTGCAAACTACTATTTCTCTCTCCACATTACTGTGAAAACCAGCCTTTTCTCAAACTGGTATCCATCTTCAGAGGCAAACAAGATGCAAGGATTAATATTTCTACAACTGAACCATACTTAAAATTTCCATTAAAAGCATAGGATTACTGATTATATAAGACTTATATTTTTCTCTTCCTTTCTGTAGATGAAGACAAAACAGTATGTGTGACACCTGCCTTAAGAAGCTTATTTGTTTTTGACTTGAAGTTGTATTTGTTTTGACTCACAGCTACAAAATACACTTGCAGGTAAGACTGCAGGATCTTCCTTGCCAAAATAATCTCCAAATGTTCTAATATAAAAAATAAACTTAAGTCAATACCAAGACTAAATTCTAAATTCTCCATGGTTAAATAGCAAAAGATAAGTAGATTCTCATAGCTGCAATATATCTTACAGCTTTAAATTATTAAATGTGGAAAAGTATTAATCAAAAGCTATTTTAGTTTTAATAATACTAATGCGTTGCTCTTATAATAAGAGTTTTAAGGATAAATGGCTATTGTGCATCTGGCCATTTAGCCTGTTTGTACCCAGTGGGTCTGGCACATACCTGATGTGCAAGACTCGCATGGAAATACGGACACTCCAACTGCACGTGACCAGGCACCGTCTTGCCCTTGTCCGCATCACAGCTCCATTGCTCACAACCATGAGCAGCGAGTGTGTTTTTGAGAGGAAACACTGATTTCTCACCTGCAGAGAAATAGCTAATATGTGTTACAAAATGTCTGGAGAACATAGCAAATACCCTGAAATTTGTCAGCCTTCCTGTCACGTCTTCGCCTCAGAACTCCGTTAAAATGAAACTTCAGTTCTTAGGTACGTTGCCCTTTTGGAGTTTAGGAAGCAGCAGCCTACAAAATGATTTAGTGCCCTGCAAAGGAGACCAGTTCGATGCCTTATCCACCAAAAATCATTGCTTTCCTGCTCTCATGGTGCTGGAAAGCAACAAGAAGTATTTTTCTTAGTGTTTGCTAAGACTCAGTCTTGCATGTTCAGTTACACCAAAATCTTGATGGAACAAGTCACTTCCAGTGCTTTGTGCAAACACACAAAAAGTTGGCTTGACTTCCCTGATCTATTAGTACTTTTAGCTGGAGCTCCTGAGCTGCAGCGTATGGAGCCCGTGCTGATACAGAGACGTGTGGAGGTTCCTTTGATTCTAAAATTACATCTGGAGAGTTTTGTTAGAGATTTGAGGGTTAGCCTAAAACAAGTTGAAGTAAAAATAAGATGCTATTCCTTGTTACAAGGAATTAAACTGCAGTATTATCAGATATTAAGAGAACGGGGAAGGCAGACTCATGTAAATATCAATTCCTTGTGCTGACATAAACTTTATTCACAGACAGAGAAATACAAGATGCCCCAGAACATGCCTATGACAAGCAGTCCAATAACATCCCTGCTGCTAATGGGGAACTTGAATTTCTTAGCGGTAATTTGAAATTTTATGAAGATTTTTTCACCTTTTTTGAGATTTTTAATATCTACCTAGGCTCAGGCCCCTCCAGCAGTATTTGATGAAGCATAGGTTTCAAGAGAAGTGAAAAACTTCATCATAGACTCTTTTTAAATTGCAATATGGAGCTTGGTTTAAGGAAGACTTAAAAGTAGCCATGAAAACATCCTCATTATATTCACCCGTCTCTGTTCATGTTCCCTGAATTTTTTGCTCTGCCTGTGATGCTAACAATATATTCACAAGAACTGATTACTGCTGTTGTGTGGCTGTTGCAGAGAATGGTAAATTATATGCTGCTGAGCGTGTTATTTTTCGTTAGGATTTTTTCCTGGGAGTTGGAAAGGAAGCTGGCCATGGTTCCTGCTACAGAGGTGATCTGTAGAAGATGGTCCCTGTAAAAAAAATTGCTGCCGATAGATACCTGCTCCCTGTGGTGACAAGGAAGAGCACCTGCTGTCAGGTTCGCTCGCTTGCGTGGACACTCGCAGAGAGCTCCCAGCAATTGCGGAGGATGCGTGGGAGCAGACAGCTTCATTTGGGATAAGTTGCCATAGGGATTCTGCAGCCGGAGCTTCGGGAGAGCGGGCTGTCGCTCGCCATTAGCTCTGTTTTGATCGTGCAGGGCCGCGTGCGTCTCGGCGCGTCCCGTGTTAGCTCCTCTGAGACTCAAAGCGAGAAATTATAAGCCTATATTGTAAGGGTTGGCCAGTAAACACTGGGCGCCATGGCTGGGCAGCACAAAATATTTCAGTTATTTTCCTTACATTTCCCTCAGATAGCAGGTTTTAATTAGGCAAAATTACACTGCTATTGACTCAACACTTCTTATATTATGGGAAAAAGTCCTGTCTTCATTCAGCTGTTTGGCAAGTGTAGCCTTTGGGAGAACTTCCTTCGTTTGAGTGAATGGGACAAGACTTGAGGGAAATGACCTAGCAGATACTACCTGCTGTCATGGGCAGAAGCCCAGCTGAACCGCTGCGTGGTGGGACTCACAGCACAGTTTGCTCCTTAGCTGTAGGACCCAAGAAAGCTGCAGGAAATTGGGAATGTGTTGCAGCCAGGCTAAGGCTCCCCAAGGGCCAGGCCTCACTGTCAGGCCTTGGAATAAGAGTCTTGCAGCAAAGTGAGGAGAGAGCTATTAAAGTGCTGTAGTTGGTGTCCACAGGTTGAAAGGGAAGCTGGAAAGGGTTTGCATTATTTTGTTAAATGTTTGTTGCTAAGCCTGACTTCAAAAGCTCTGTTTCCAGGTATGCTCTGAGATGCATGTGCAGAAACTGTATCCCTTTATTAGGTCTGG
Organism: Nothoprocta pentlandii; assembly: GCA_013398315.1. NCBI lineage: Eukaryota > Metazoa > Chordata > Aves > Tinamiformes > Tinamidae > Nothoprocta > Nothoprocta pentlandii. Next base: position 940,134 of record VZSG01000105.1, read on the forward strand.
TAAGAGAAATGCCCACATAATCTAGGAAACAGGCACATGAGCTGCCAAAAGAAACATGGCAGGTAATTAAATTAGCATGGCTGGACTTGCCTTTTACCACTCTCACTTCAGTTCAGTTTAATTGTATTTGACACTCAGCATTTTGCATGTTTCTCCAGACTGGATTGGATGTGTGCTGGACATAAAACGGCCACAAAATCTGGATCTATGGGAACGCTTGCAGGCAGAGAAATCCCAAAGATGATGAAAACTGGAAGTAATATACTTTATTTATTTATTTATTCATTCATTCATAAGACTAACTCTCTGGATGGGAACTCTGCAGGGTTAATCTCTGTTTTCTTGGGTATGGCAAATCAACATATCCATGGATAGACGAGTAAACCCAACGTCATGGGATTTTGGCAGATAGTAAACTGCTCTTGATGACATAAACAACACCTAGACAGTGTATCCATTTTCAAATATCCTGCTAATGCTAAAAACCAATCTCTTCTGAAATATTCCCTCTTCTTCTGAGGTCACTCTAAAAGGGGCAAAGCTGGTGGAAGGCAGGAGCCCTGAGCAGCCTCTGGCTGGAGAACAAGATGGGGAATTCAATGCAAGTTGCTGGGTGAGTAGAGCATGAGGATCTTTCTCATATCACACATACTTCATGCTGGCCTCCTTCCTACAGGATTTAGCAAGAGGAGCAATATTGCTCTTTTAATGCAGTGTAGCACATTAAAAACATGTTCATCACAAGAAGTACTCGTATCAAAGGTGCAAGAAGCACACGGTGGTTTGTGAGTACACGGAAACCACTGTAAGTGCTGTACATCAGCTAGGACTGGTTGGTTTTTCAAGCGAGGGTTTGTTACCATGCAGATGCTCAGTTCTGCAAAAATTTAGGCATCCTGGTGGCATTTAAGCATAGGCTTGCATTAAGCATGCCATTAGGCAGAATAGTCATTCATAGTCATTTACTGAAGATGAAGCAAATGCTTCCCAGTTGACTTGTCTTTAGCCAGTTTTCCTAGGATGAAGCCTTAGGACAAGGAGAAAGAAACAAGAGGAGTTTTCACTCCACTTGAATAGGATTAACAGAATTGGAAAATAAGAGAATAAGGGAGACTGTTTTGCTCTGTGCTCAGCGTAAGCTATTGCCAGCAGGGAGCCAGCACCATCAGGTACCATTGCCCAGAAATCCATGAGCGGAGGGGGAAAACCTGCAGTGTGCCACAGTTTGCAGGAAGCGCATGGATTGCAGCAGAGAGCCTGGAGCAACCTGGGCTAAATCCCCTTTCCTCTCCTGGTTGATTTTAACTGACACAGCTGAGCCAAACGCTTCCGAGCTGGGCATGGGTAGAGCTCCGCTCATGACGAAACGCGGTGACACGTGGCCTCCTGCCACATCTAGGTTTGTTAATGGTGACTACAGCACAAGCCCTGAAATGTCAAACAGTTGCTAAGTGGGCTATCAAGAAGCTGATTGCCATGTAAATGCTATAATAAAAACGTTGGAGAGGTTCTTTCCACTCCCTGCATAAATGCAACTCGAGTGAAATACTGCAGTATTAAAAACTGACTTGCAAATATATTTCTGTGTCAGGGTGAGGATGCTCTATAAGGGAAAATGGCTTGGGGATAAGAATGGGAGCTCTGCATTTCAGGACCTGTAGGTCCTGAAAGGAGCTGCAGCTGGGAGCGCTGCACAGAGATATCATGATACTCTTCAAACTGGCTTTAATAACCCCATTTTAATTTGCTGCTAACAAATCTTTGTCTGCATGCAGGCACTATAAAGCACTGCAACAGGGAGTCAATAGTAGGAGACTTCTCTTTACTCCAGACATACAAAGTCTCTAATTATTTCTGTTCCTTACTGCTTTCTCAGTTCTTGTGGCATTATAAAAGTATCCCCTAATTTCTGAGAAATGGCCTCCACCTGGAGCAGCCCCTCACTAGTCATTGCACTCCTACCTCCCAGTCTATGGGACTGTGTGTTTTGAGAAGCAGCAGCAGGCAGGCAGGTTTCTTTTTAGCCTTTTCCCATCTTCTGGGAATTTGCAGCTATTTATAATCCTGCCAGATGTTGCAAGGAGGTTTTCTTGCAGCATCTGCTCATCTTCTATCAATAATTTTGCATACAGAGCGTGGGATCACCCCTGCAACCTGTGCTAAGGGTTAAATCCCCTGGTTTCTCATTTCTTGATTTATCTCTTTGCATTGTAGAGTCAAACGTGCTTTCCTAAGCCAGCGATGTTTGTGCCGAGACAGCGAAGGACACGAGAAGGCTCCGGTTCTCTGAGGCTGCTCCTCTACAGAAGGCAGCAGGTTGCGGAGCCGGGAGCCTCTGTAGCTTCACATTCCCTCCTGCAGCACCAGCCCAGATCTGTGGGGTGCTGCAACAGGAGAGGAGACTTCATTTAACAGCTTCGTGTCCTCAGGAAGAAGGACAAAAAGAGGCAGTCTCTGGGCTCATGACTACTTTTAATGCATATACTGCAGTATATGATGCTAGAAGATCGTTCCAGGTACTATTAGGCTGCAAGCAGCTAATCTGTGCAGGGTTCTGAAATGTTTACTTACAACTATCTGCATGCTCTTCATTTTTAGTAGATTTCTCAGCACTGTTTCAAAATCAGCTTTTAGAATGAAAGACATAAAGAAAAAACACCGCTAGGAAATGGTCTGACTGGTCTATTAACAGAGAGCTGTCTGCACCTCCTGCCTTCTCGGGAGGTCTCTCCAGCCACCCATGGCTTGAGGAAAAATCTCTGCTTACAGTTCTGTAGTTTAAGTAATGTCTAAAGTGTAATGCAGGTCTTTTTAAAAGACATAAGAAACAGAGAATTGTCTCTACTGGTAAGTAAAATATATTTTTTGATATTTTCTTTTGAAATTCTGAAAAAAAAAATGAAATATGAAAGCCTTGGCTTTCAAATATTGAAGTCAGTAAGTCCAGAGAAGATAAAACCGTAATGCACATTTTGCATATATGACCCAGTAATGAGAGTCGGTTATTGGATGATTACATTTCAGTGTTCCCAGCATGAAACATTTAAGGGTCCTGATTCCTCAAAAAAATCATGTGGAAACTATCCTGAAAATTCAGTTCTTCTGGGCTATCACAAGAAAGCACCAACAATCCTCTTTTTATGATTTTTTTGTTTAACACAGGCCTCAGGATTGGTCATTTGGTAATATCAAAGGGAACAGGATAAGACAGTAGTTTAGCATGACTGAGTTTGTATCTTCCTTCAAGCAATGTAATACAGCAACATCCATGCGTCATCAGATTAGCACATTGCCAAATCAAACTTCATTTAAAAAAAAAAACCCTTTTATTATAATATCAAGATTTAAGCTCAGCTCTATGTAGACAGTCCACGTCCCCTGGTAGGGTATCATTATGATTGTAATGCCAAGGAAGTACCAGATATTGTGAAGGACAATAAATGGTTAGGAGTAAAATTGCAAATAAATTGTGTGATAGACTATTAACAGTCTCTTAACTGAGATAATTTACTTGTAAAAACTGTACACTAATGGAAATTATTTGTTGCTGATTCTCATGGCACCGAAGGAAGTGGATATAAAAATCTGAGGTTTCTCTCATATTTTCCTTTGTTGCAGTTGTGAGAAACCAACACTTGAGACCAAACATTCTGTATAAAACAAGGTAATCAGACGCAGAAAAATAAACCTTGTAAAACTGCAATAAACCCCAAGTGACTGACCATGAGATCAGGTCTTTGTGGAGACTCACGACAGCAGGGGTATATGACTTCATCATTACTCTTATAAATTTACTTATACAAAGCCTACCATGTGCTAACGTACATCACTTGCATCAAATTCTCAAACTAATTAACCAAATGTCTGAAAATAGGTCCCTTAACTCTAAAAGAATTCAACAACAATAACAACAACAAAAGTCACATTTACAACTTTTAATTGGATCCTTGGATGATCTGGCCTTCTTCATAAGCTGGATCGGTGCTTATTGTGATGTAAACTTGAGAAAAATAAAGCTCTAATAAAATAGTCAGAGGCTGTTTCATGTCCTGTCAGCCTGCAGGTGTGCTAACATGGAAGAGCTGTTCTAGGACACTCCAAAAGTGAGTTTTCCGACACTAGGGAATGTCGGTAGTTCCCTTTTGCCGGGAGGGTTTCATCCTTGCTGAGTCTGAGCTGCAGCAACGCTCTAAGCGCTGAGGTTTTCCATGACCGAGGGTCATGCCTGGGAATCTGGGCCAGCTCTTTGTGCTCCCGCTGGGCTGAGGAGCTCAAGCCGGTGGCTCCTCGATGGGGCATGGCGCAAAATGAGACAAAGACAGTTCCTGCCCCGCTGTTTTGCCCTTTCAAAAGTGTGAGATATTGCAGCCTGCTTCCTTGAAAGCGACTGAGACCCCTCTCCCTGAATCCGTCCGAGCTCCGCTTACACCTCCCGTGTGACGATGCCAGAATTGATGTTTTCTAGGTCAGGGCTATTTCACTGCCACTGCCTGAGCTGTCACCAGAATGAGTTATGCCTTTAATTACAGAAACACATGGGATATCATGTCTTCTGTTTGGACTTGCCTCAGAAGTCATGGAAATGTTGTCAAGGTTAGGACCATTCTTACATGTTGCTGTTTCTTCCTGAATTCCAGAAGCAAACTAACGTACTTCATAACAGAGTAACAGTGTTTTGCTGGGTGATTTGCCTCTCCGTTGCTCTAGAGCATTTGTCCTGTTTCTATATTTTTTGTTAAAGAGAGTGTTACAAACTGTAGTGGTACATGTAAAGCTAGTAACTGATGAAGCTAATTATGAGGTTAATTATGTTTATGCACCCTAAGGGTGTCAATGGTAAAGGAGCACTCTTGGGAAGGGGTTTATTAGCTGTATTATACACATGAAAAATCACGGGAAACATTACTTAACAAACATTGAGTCTGGTGATGCCTTTCAACGTACTGTGGTACCTCCCGTGGGTTGATTTACCTCTGGGAACGAAGCTCCTGCTCTGCGAGGTGGAAGGATTTGACGCCTCCTTTCAAACCCTGCCTTAGAAGGGCTCTCTTAGTGGAGTTGACGTCTTCTGATTATCAGAAAAATAATTAAAACTGGATTATGAAATTATCTGAAAATATTTGTTAATTTGGACCAAATTAGGATCAAATTATGTTCGGATCAAATTATGTTTTCGCGGGTTAAAAGATTTTTATGACGGTTTCAAAAAGATTGTATAACAATCCCCTCCAGTAGCTCAATAGGTTGATTTGTGCAGCTTTTTTTTTTTTAAAAAATTGACACTGACAACTGTGATATTTAAAAGTAACTTGTGAGTGCTGAGCTTGTGTTTAAGGTATTGCTGCCAGTGCAAAAGAAGTGGGTTTCCATTCATTGTTCACACCTCCTCTCCCTAACAGATTCTCTATTACTTATATCTTGTACTTAAAAACTATCCTGAGTCCTTCTTATCTTTCCAGTTGTGATGTCTCTCTGGACAGCTAAATAAACTGCATTTTCTAAAGAATGCATAGTAAGCATAATAATGTATATACTTCTGCAAGGAGCCAGGCTGTTTAGTTAGGGGTAGCTTACATTATCCTTGACTCGCACTCCGGAATTCCTTTCATCTGCCAGCCTGGGAGAAGGAAGCAGTCGCAGTTCCCAGGGAGGTGCCAGGGATACCTGTCTGCATCCATCCCTGCACCCACTGCGTAGTCTGTTCCTCATGTGAGGCTCACGTCTGCAGGACTCTCCATCACAGCCCTGTTTCCTGCCCTCTGACCAGCATTCCCGGCCAGGGAGCTATCACTTTCTGCCCCAAAATGTTCTTGCCTGGTACTGCCTGGAGTCCCTCAGACTTTCTTCTTCATGACCCATGCCTATTGCCTATCATAGATGCTCTTTTCCTTGGTGCAATTGTGCTATTCCTACATCAACCAACAAATTGGATATTAAAATACACATAGCGGGCGTAGCAAGCTGTCAGATGTCCATCACTGCTATGGATCTTTTGCAGGTTCATGGGGAAGGCAAAAGCAGCAAAATCTCCAATTCCTAAAATTTCCGTTGGAAGTAACAAAACCACACCAAGCAAGCACATGGCACACACGAGGCCTTTGGAGTATTTTGGGCATGTGGGACAACCAGAAAGGAAGTACGTGAGGTCAACAGTGACGTGAATTTTGCTTCATGCTTAGGTTCAAGAAACACCGATGCAGCTTGGTTTTATTTGCTGTAGCATCCTTGCCAACGAGTGACAATTTAAAAATGAACAGCTCTCCCATATCAGTTTCTGAATTACGCTGGGTTAGAGCAGAGATCAGCGGGTCCCTTTTGAACCACAGCGGTATTTTGATCAAAACAGATTCAATATCGGGACTCGATTTGTGAATAATTTAACTGGCTGTTGCACAGTTTTTCCTTTGATCTTTTCAGAACGACTCGGGACATGCAGTGTTTCTTGACGCAAATAAAGAAATAAAGCTGAGGTTTCAGCAGAATGCATATTGACACAAAGGCAGGTTTGGACAGCTTCATCAGCTTCCCGGAGGAAACACTTAATCTAATCTTAAATTTACTTGTTGAAATGTCCTCAAATCAGAACTGTTGTTTACTCATTGTTGAGAGATTTTTTCTTGATAAAGAATCAATAGACATTTAAATCTTCAAGAAGTCGTAAAAAGATGTCAGAACGAGGTCCGTGAGATACGCAGTTAAACAGAAATGGAATTGTTTGGGTCAGGTTCTGGGGGATGGTAGCAACTATAGCCTGTTGCCTTCCCAAATGTCCAGTAAAAATTTACTGTGTTCAGCATTTTTTTGTTGTTGGTTTGTTTTTTGCATATGGATCCCATCACCTCACATATCTCTTCACACTTCAGAAGGAAATGCTGACCCCATCTCTGGAGGGTCTGGTGCTGGTGTCAGCCAGCACTATCCTTCTGGTCAACACCCCCCATTTAAACAGACTAATATACCTATAAGGAGAGTTTTCTCTTTCCAGGCCCTCCTTAACACTGTCTTTTGCCATGATATCTATCAGGAAAAAGAAAATTAAAAAGGCAGCTGACAGGTTGCTTCTATTTTATGATCATGCTTCATTCTGCTGACCAACCTGATCTCTGTCTGTCTCCAGTCTTTTAGACTGCAAACTGCCACATACATATAGGAACAAAATGTATAGATCATAATTATGAAGCACATGACTACACCTTGGATTGAAATGATAGTATCAAACACTGTGGGGGAAGGTGGAGAGAGTCATCAAGGAGAATTTGTGGTGAGCTCCCAGCAGGAAGCTATAGATAATGGGATGAAAGCACTGGACCTCAAATGGGGAATGTAAAGCAGAAGCAGGAAATCCAAACGTGATGCTCAGTATAAAACATCAGTGAAATACTGCGTTTGGTTTCAAAACTTGTCTTAATTAGTCAGTTTTAACTTCTAAAAAGATAAGAAGCAAAAATACTGTTTACTTGCCACAAGCATAGGCTTTAAGTGAATACGTAACGAAAAAACATAATAAAAAAAGAATAAAGAATTTTAAGGGCAGAAATTCTCAAAGACAGCACTGATTTTTCTTTAGATAAAAAAATGAATATGGATTGCATAGGTTAAATGCTAGGATGCTCTGAGGAACACTACATTTGTTATAAATACTGACAAAGCAGTTAAAAGACAGGAGAGAGAAAGAGATAAGTTCTACTATAGAAGTGAGTGGTCAACTCTTTCTGCCTAAAGGGAAAGCAAGGTGAGGTAAGGAAAGGCCAAAGTAAGGGAAAAGAAACAGTGACTACCCAGCTTTGTACAGTCTTTTTTTCCCCCAAATCACGTATTAGTTACCATAGCTGCATGAAACGACTGTGTTGTAGAGATTAATGCAGTGAGTGAGCTACTACCTAAAATTATCCTGCATTTCTTTGTTTGATTTATCACACCAGAGACCTTTTCATTAGTGTAGTAAATTGGAAATGAGAGATTTTTACATTATTGCTGTAAGTGTTAATGGTTAATCATTTTCATTTTGCAAGTAAATTATTACTGTTCAGTACAAACAGCAAATCTTTTTTTTTTTTTTTTTTTGCTTACTGTCATTAGCACTAATTGATAATTAATTAGGATTATTGAAAATTGTTAGTGCAAATTTTGTCTCTCCTGCACTTATTTAAGCGCAAAATTAATTTTGCTGAAAGGTAGGCATAAGACTGACACAGCTGCAAGCCCACAGAAAATAAGCTAAAGAGAAAGATCAAGCTGAGAGCTAGATAGGCTTTCTTATTAGCCTCAGTAAGCAGTCTGTCTACCCAGGGTAAAATTTAGCTGCTTTCCTACTTCTGTAAATTAAAAATCTGATATTAAGTTTTTGTCCTCAAATGTGACAACTCAGGTGCTGCGTCCTCCTGCAGCCTAGGTGTTCAGTTGATTTTCCACTTAAAGATTAAATTAAATTTCAGTTGCACAGTGACAACATGTGTTGGGATCTGTCTCTCGTAAGTTATTGGAAGCTAGCAAAACAAAGACGAGAACAGGGATGGAGTTGAGCAGGGTACTGCTCTGACTGTGAAACAGCGGCTGACTCTGCTGTTCTTTCTGAAAAATAACAGGGGCACGTGAAAGAAAACTGGCTCCAAATAAGTGTGTCATCATTTACATGCCCAGTTTAAGGACAAGACCACAACTTTCCCAGCAGATTATGCTCTTTAGGAACTTCAATCCCACATTGTGGATGGTAGAAACAAGCACTTTTATGTTCCTGTGTCTAAGGACAAATATTCAGAATAGACTTATGGGGATGGCGGCCTAGCGTAGATTCCACAACCTGTGTAAACAAAATGCCAATTCTGGAAAGTAAAAAAGTATTTCTTGACAGTTATGGGAAGCCTACTGTAAGTGAGAGCAACTCCAGGTGTACTTTAATTTACACAGGAATATAGAAAGCTTCCGCACAACCCCACGGGTGAGGGAATGTGATTCAAGGAGATGCAGTTACAAAACCGCCGAAGGAGTTAAGAGTCTGTAACAGTCACTATTTGCACTCCCCATGCTGGTACAGTGATTAAAATCACTCGATTCAGTCAATGTGTCAGTCAACAACCCTTACCCAGCCCAAGCACAGCGGCAATAACCTGTAAGAGGTGCGGGTTGCAGGTTCTGCACGTCAGAAATACATATAGAGTAACATGCAGTAGCTGGTCTCCACACTCAGCATGTTTAGTTTTAGTTTAGTTAATCCTTTGTTAATCAAGGTGTCTTGCTCTGCTGATGGCACACAGAACAGCTTTTCCTTTTTTTCAAGCCACAACTTAAAAAGTAAGAATGGAAGTTGCTTTTCTAGGTAAAATGTTTTTGACAGGCAGATTCTGTACTATCGTGTGCATTAGCTGGCAGAACTGTCCCTCATAACGTACATACATGGGAACATATAATTATGCATTACTTATGTGTAGTATATCATATAGTACAATCATGAGTAGCGAAACAAGTGTCTTTAACATCTGAGGCAGCACTACACGGGGTTGAATGGCAGCGTGAACCAAACCCTATAGCTGAAAAATATGTTTTTGCTGTTGGAAAACACACTCCTTTTGGCTATTGAAAAACACACTCCTCAGCTGCAGGCTGCTATTTGGCTGCGCGCAGGGAAGGCGCGAGCCCTGGGTGCTGAGGAGGACCCGAGTGCGAGGCTGGCACTTGCCATGGGAGCCCCAACAGGCTGGGTCTGCGCCAGCGTGGGCTCCCCTGCCCCGTTCAGGGCACCTGGAGCTGAGTGCAGGGAGTGACAGACTCGGTCTACGAGCTCCCACTCGCAGCAGCTGCAGCTTTGTGTCTGTTCCCGACAGCGATTCTGCCTCTCTTCCTCGCCAGGGTTTGCCAGCTGTCTGTAGAACAGCAGTCCTGTGTGGAATATGCTCCCAGGAGGCATGTTTGCCGGGAGCAGACCGGCAGCACGGGCCCTGCAGCGATGCGAGACGAGCTGCATCTCCCTCACTGGCTGCCTCGTCCCATCTGGACAGGTGTGTGCTGAACATCAGTCCTCAAATTCCACCTCTGTCATACAGCTCAGCTGTCACATACCACATTTCCAGCAAGTGTGGACATTTGGGAAACTTAATCAATTGTGAATGGATGTTTTTCCTTTATTATGATGTCAATACTTATTGATGATTATTACGATGTCAGTATTTTCTGTGCCAGATTAGAAGAACATACATTGAACTGCATTGGATACCCCCTACAGAAGCCCAGCAAAAATTACTGGATTTCATAGTGGGAATTTTAGAAACCCCACCAGTGAACTATATGGTTATCCAACAAGTGACTTGTTACTGCTCTGAGTTCTGCCACAGAGCAAAACCAACTGTGAGTAATTGAACCATCTCCAAACAGGAAAACTGTTTAGATGTGATTTTGCTGTGTGACTTCTCTAATGAATGACAAGGTACAACCTCAAGTGCAACTTTTCCTGTGGCTGTGCCATTCCCAACTTTTCCATCCTGTGAAGACTCTCCGGTGTCTAAGAGGGAGTAAGGATTTGCTGCAGGCTTGCACTCAATAGGGCTAACAGTAGGACTGCCCTCCTAATGACTGTTTATTCTCAGCAAACTTCTATATAGATATTGTGACAGCTGGGCAGTGTATGTTTACCTCTCTATCAATGATGGGCACGTTGCTAAATGCTCTAGTACAAATCCTGGCGCAGCGATTTTCCCTGGGTAGTTGCACACTGCACTATTTTGAGCAGCAAAAAAAAGGTAAGACATTGCAAATAATGGCATGAAATGGAAAATCCCTTTAATTTATGGCTCCTTAACATGCAAAAGTGTGCCTAATCTTTTTGAAAACTCTGGCAAAAGACACCTGGGAGTGATTTCTATCTCTATGAGTCACAAAAGAGACACATATAATATTCCCATATATGAACTACACTACATCCAGTTAGCCAAGTAACACGAGAAGTGCAGAAACAGAAGAGCAAAGGCCTTTTCAGCTCAAAATGACTCACTGTTTTCAGTGTTTTCCCTCTAACTCTACTACTGCTCTGTGGAAAAAGCAGGTATCCTGATCCTGATCCTATCTAGGCTCCTCTAAGCACAAGAAACAAGGGCACATAAACAATTTTATTTTCCATTTGATTCCAACAGGAAGTAACTGACATCGTCTGCAATAACTAAAAGGACTTTCAGGTAGAACTGACTTCCACTAGAAGTGGTATCACTTTAATAGAACATTCTGAACCTGAGTACGAGATGATAAATACAATTTTTGGTTATGTATGTGTGGCAGCAGCCATCTCCCTCAGCACTCTTGATTTAACAAGAGTAAAACAAGAGGTACAAAAACTCACCAGTTTCATATGCAAAAATGATGTAATGTAATTAAAAATTAAAACATCTCCAGACTTTATTTATTGATGGTTTGCTGAAAGACACCTCTTTTCTCTCCTTCACATCTTACAGCTTGTTCCCCTCAGGGCTTAAAATCTAAGTGTTATGGCATTATGGAACAGATTTCTGTCTGAGCAGCCAGCTGAAATTGTAGCCGTATTTGGTTATGATATATTTATCAAATCACTTTTGAAAATCTGGAACTCTAGACAGCCTATGTTTTTCTGCCTGCAAAATCCTCTCCATTACGTACTATGGAAGTATTTCATCTGTAGAATTACTGTTTTTCATATTAATGAGGTATAAATGAAAGCTTAATTACTACTAATTGCTTGAAAATCCACTGTCGGTGATTATAATCACTAACAATTAGATTGTTATATATTCGTCTTTGTCTATCTTTAGCAAACTTTATGAAAAAGTGTGGATCAGATCGTCAGATCCTAATTGTACTGCTCAGCATGGGTGCGCGAGCAGCGCCTTGTCGCCGTCCTCCTCTCGCATAGAGACGCAGGGCCTGGAAGATAGGCAGGAAAAGATGAGACAGGAATATATTGCATGTATTGCAACCCACATAGAATATATGTGCTATACACACAGTTTTATATTTAGTTCAAATAGATACTTCTGCATGCACGTGGCACTTAATCCTGCAGCTCGCTCAAGCACCTTTTCATAATTTCAAGGAATGAGGAATGCTAGAAATGAGGAATCCCACTGCTCTGAAGGAAATTAATATTAATATTCTAAACAATTACTTTTGCTGAACTGGAGCCATGCGTAAGAACTCTTAAGTGAAAATCATTTATTACTTAAACTGAAAAAAAAATTGTTCTGATGTTTTGATAGACAGAAATGATTGATGTCTAGTATCTGATAATGATCACAATGAGGAAAGGTTCTCTTCTGCTCTATTTCATGCAATATTAAAATCTGTTTACTCTTTCTTCCTCATTTTGAATAGATTTTATATGTAAGCAACCCATAGTCAGAATAAGAAGATAAAAAGATATCTGACAGCTTAGTATAAATTAAGAAGCATTTAAAACTGTGCAGAAATGCATATTCACTGGTAACATCAATGAGATATGTTGTTGAGGAAACTTTTATGCTGAAACAAAATTATTATGCTTCACATTACCAGCAAAATGTTGAGGCATGAATCTAATCCAGTAGCTGCTAGCTAAGAATTCTTACCTTCAGAACAAAAAAGAAAAAACATTCTTGCTAAATTTAAACAGTTTTACTAAGAAGAAGAAACTTCCTGCATGAATCTACGTATACTGGTAGGCATGAGAAATTTGCCAGAAGATCTGCTATTTTCTGTAACAGGCTTCCTCTTGCAAGAGTAAGAGCTCGGGAATCTGTATTTTTTTTCAGATCAGTCCCACAAAGAAATAGCATTGTAGTCTTATAATAATTTTAGTCAATATAGATAGTCTTTATCATTTTAAATTATGAATGTTATACAGATGATATACAGATCCATTTTTCATTTGTTATCCCGTCATGAAATTTTGTGTTAATCAGCATTATCACTGGTTATTCTGAAATCCAGAACTAAGCAAGCATTTTTTTTTTTAAGTGAGATTGTACTTTTAAAATAACTACCATTATTATTGCTATTATTTTTTCCATTTTGATTTGTTTTCAGCTGGACTGGTTCCCTAGGCTTGCTACATAACCACCCAAATGCGAGGGCTGGAAAAACAGTGGAAATGGGGTGGAAGAGGGAGAGCGAGACTCTCCCCTGACAACTACCTGTTTAAAGTTTGAACCCTCATGTTAGGATTCTTGTTGAAATCAAAGCCAGATTGCAGATTTGATCAGTATTTCCTCAGTGGAGGATGAAAATATTGGACATTGTTAAAACTCAGTCCTAAATACTTAATTTTAACACCTGCATAGACTAACTAAATGTAGACTTTCTCAGATATTTTTCATTTGTTTTGTTTGTTTTGTGGGACATTGCATTTATTTTTCTGAAACCTGACACGTCTGTACACAGATCAGTCTGTCCTCACACATTCCACAGTTTCAAGAGCTGGAAAAAAAATTATTTCACTTCATTGGGAAACATAGGGCTGGATACTGTGCTCTAAATAATTCCAAATTAAGAATTTTTAACAAGCGCATATTTTAGCAAGTGGACAGAATTACTATAGATTCTGCCTGCGTATATGCAAACACAGTAACATTGAAAATCACTTCAGATTATGCTTTTGGAAAACTGTGATAAATAATACACCAGTTTTAAACCAAGAATTGAACATAAATTAGTCTAGATAAAAATGAGTCAGTATTTCTTTTCTGCTTTTCTTTCCCTCTTTCCGTTCTGAATAACGGAAACAGTATAACATAACAGTATCCATCTATAGGTGTGAAACTCACAGATCAAGCTATTTTGATCATGTATGTCCATATATATGTGCATGTTAATTAATATTTATTATTTTATATATATTTTTATTAAATTTGATTATCATATATTTATGTATAAACACATGACTATACAAAGCCGCCTGTTCCCAGCGCCGGGACACGGCGGGACACGCGCGCGGCCCGCGCTCCCCTCAGCGCCCTCCGCCCTTTCCCGCCCTTTTCCCCACCCAGGCCTCAGATGCTCCGGGCACCGGCCTCGGCTCCTCTACGGCGCATGCGCGCGCGGCCGGCGCCTGCGCACTGCCGGGGAAGGCGGGGCGGCGCGCGCGTCGTGCGCATGCGCGGGAGCCGGCGCGGGAGCCGGAGTGTGCACGGCGTGGGTGCGTGCGGGGAGCCGGCGGCAGCCGCGCTGAGGGGGAGCGGGGCAGGGAGCGGAGCCGGTCCGGTGCGGTCCGGTCCGGTGCGGTCCGGTTCGGTGCGGTCCGGTTCGGTGCGGTCCGGGTTGCCCCCCCACCAGGTGAGGGGGTGTCCCCGGCGCGAAGCGTCGCTGCGTTTGGTGACGGGGAGGGTGGGCGGCCCGGGACGAGCCCCGGCCGAGGGGCCTGAGGGTGGTTTTAGGGATCAGGGTCGCGCTTCGGAAAGGGGAGCGAGCGAGGCCAGAGTCCCCTTATCCCCCATCCACGCAGCCCTTCCAGCCGCTCCCGAAGCGCCCCCCTCACTGGCCGACCACTTTGGGGGGGTTATAGCTATAAGTTTTCTTTGCCTCTGTTATCCTTGTTTCTTTTACAGGGAGCCGCCTTCACCAACTACTAAGATTTCTACCCTCTCCATGAACTGCTCTTTAAATGGATGTGGTGGCCTGGTCTCTTCCCAGCTGACTGCTGCTCTCATGAAATGACCCAGTGCCTCCCTGTCTGTGCAGTGAGTGCTTCTCTTGGTACATTTGTTCATGCATTTATCTTTTTAATAGCTGAATCTCTTCAATTTCTCATCCTTAATATCTGCCCTCTCTGGTTTTCAGGTTGCTTCACCCTTGTTAGTTCTCAGTATCTAGCTGTAGGGCTTGTTCTTCTCGATGTGGTGCATAGGATTACAGATATGTTTAATTGGAAGTGCTGTTGTGTTTTCAAGGTTATCCATTTTCTTCCTAGGAATTCCACTTGTTTTTGTATTAATGATTACACAACCCCAATTTTGACTTGAGAAAAACACGTGAAGCGAAGTGTGAAAACAGAAGAAAAAAGGGCTTTTACCAAATATATGACTGGAAATATTTAATAGAGAATTGGCCCAGAAAAGTTCTCAAGGGTGGGTTTATGAGCCTTCTTGTTCAGGAGCTCCTTTTATCATTGCAACCCAGTACTGCTCGCTTCTTTACAAAGTTGCATGTTTTTCCTACTATCTCTCCTCTCCTTTTGCTTAAGTGATCATTTCTCATGTGGTATTCAGCTACATTTGGTTGTAAATATATGTGTTTAAATACAGCTTGGTAACTTGCAGATGCAACTGTCTGCTGACATACTTCACTGAGCAACCCAAACTTCCCAATTTTCACTGGTATGAAAATGTCTATATAATTATTTGTAAAGTCTAAATTGCTGAAGCCCCTAAATCCAGCATAATTTTGTCATCATCTTCAACTAGAATGTCAGGTTAGATTTTTCATCAGTTCTTGTTTGTTTTCTTCCTTTATGTATATGACAGTAAATGATAATGAAAACATTAAACATTTTGTTTTCCAGATCGTTTCAGTTGTTTTTTTGTCCCTGCACCTCAGAAGTGTCATGCGTGTTTAGGTGACTGACCAGAGGAGCATCAGTCAAAATGCCCAGCCTGGAACATCCAGCATATCCAGCAGCTACGCTGCTCCGCTTGGAAAACTTGGTGCCTTGCCGTGAATCCCAAGTGTCTATGTTGCTCTCAATATTTGGAGAGGTAGTGCTTTCTATATTGTGTATTTTAGTAGAACACAGGTACTGTTTTAGAAAGGCAATAGAAACTGAGAAGTTTTTATGAGGTCATTATTTTAAGCTCCTCTTGTTATAAAATTGGCATAAAATATACAGCATCAGTACCATTAACAGATGAAGGTTTTATATAAATGCCTTTCTGGCACAGAGCAAACTGTTTTCCTTCTCTTTCCACCAAATCATTTGATTGTATTTTCCTTGATGCTACTGGAAAGGAAAGCAGTTTGTGGCATTTGTAGAAGTTAGGGTGATTTAAAGCAACAAGCTTGTCCTTGCTAGGACAGGCTGTTGTTTCAGTTAATTATTTTGAATTAAAAGCACAGTTGTTCTTTCTCTCACACACTTTTTTTTTTTCTAAACATGAAAAAAATTTCCTCCTCTTGTAGAAGTTTCACTAGTAGCTTTATGTGATGTTTGATTCTCTGGAGATGCTCTCCTAGTATTTGGACAATTATGGAATCAATGTGATAGGTTTTATGTTGCGCCTTAATTGACACTTTATACTTAATGCCTAACTTTAAAAGATAATGTTGCTTTTAGAGGAAAACTTTATTGGCAAATCCTTTATCTGCTAAATAATTAAAAAAAGGAGTAGTAGTAAAATGGCTATTTTTTTATTATTGTTGTAGCGTCAACAGTTTACTTTTCCATCCATTTTTATCTATGGACATACATCTAGTGGAAAGACGTATGTGATGCAAACTCTTCTAAACACGTTACAGGTAAGAATGTTCACACTGGGTAGTGAATTAACATGTATTTGGAAGCAATAGGTAATAAAATATAACGTCTAAACTGGATCCTCCTTTGAAAAAAGTGATTTGTTTCTTTCCCCTTCGTTTCCCCTGTTTAGATTTAAAATCTGTTCCATTTGCTGTCTGATGGACACATCAAATTTTTTTCTCATTGGTACACTTAGAGTGATATGAGATAATACACAACATAATTCAAAGAAATTAAATAATAAAGAAAGCTGAAAAGCTGCCAGCTTTGATTCTGCTCTCTGAAAAGGAGTGAACTTGAAAGAGCCTTCTGTGACAAGTGACTACTTCATTGATAATTCTAATTTAATTTTTTGATATAATTTTTGAATCTCTTAATTCTCCTTTAAGCTTACTTTATTTATATATAACAGAATACCCATGTAAGTTTTTCACATGTAATTCTTGTGGTATCTAGAAGTGCCAGTGTAGTTCAGGGGAACTCATTTTGCAATGTTCTCTAGAATAAGAGACATTCATCCCACTGATCTGTTCTTAGCCTAATGAATGGTAGTAGCCAAGTGCAGGAGAAGCTATGAGGGAAGAGGAGAGTAACAGTGAGATGACTGTGCAGTAGTGGAATTTTATTTATTATTTATTTTGTGTTAACAAGCTGAATTATATTACATTAGATGTGTATGATTTATTTAAATGCCAATTTAAAAGCATGCATGCTAGTATAAACATTAAAAGTAAACAAACATACAATTTGACATGTTTGCTCGAATTTAAAGAAAGTTGAGTTTATGCAATGGTGAAAATCACTAGCTGAATACCAGGCAACTGTGGCTCTTACTGATACTGCTTGTGTCTTTATTTCCATGTACTTGGCTAGTCCCAGTAAGCTCCCTTGTGAAAGCAGATGGGAATTTCTCTTGCTTTGAAGAAAGAAAAAAATCAGGAAGTCTTGAAAATCTTGAAATAATGTTGCCTAGAAACAGCTGATTTATTTCCCAAACAATACATGATATTTATTTTACTCAATAAGTTCTCAATAGCAAAATACGGATAAAGCCTTTCTGTATTATGTTTTCAGAACCTTTTTGGCAATAAGAATTCTGTACATTTTAATTCTACATCCTTAAGCACAACTTGATGTTAACTTATTTGAAAAAAAGGAGACAATGATGTTTTTAATGAGATAAAAATAGACTATTTTTTGTGTTTTTGAGCTATTGAATGGCTTGAATAAACATTTATAGATAGTGTTATAGTTGCATGGAACCAGACAGTGAGTATATCAACTAATGGCAATCAGCATTTTTTTTCTTTAAGATAAGTAGAGTGCAAATGCAAATCTATATGTACATCAAGGATACTTTCTGTTATTTCTATTTAAAATCATTTTATTTTTAAATCAACTTATGCCATGTAGGCAACCACAGAAGATGTAGAGAGGTCCAGCCTTACGTTCATTTCCGTGCCAACAGAGGACTTTGGAGTCCTAAATTTTTGCCTCTTTTGTGGCCCTTTTCTTTTTTCCAGTTAGTAAGTTACTAGTTTTACCCTTTATTTTAATATTTCAGGAAGCAGGGTCTAAATTTCTCCAAAGTTGAAGAGTGTCATCATAAAAACTTCCATCCAAACCCATCAGTGCCTGTGCTTTTGATATCAAAGTCCTTTAGGGACCTAAATCCAACCATGGGTGCCTGCCTCATGCATAAACCTCTGTGTTCACATCTGAACTTGCAGATTTCCACTGCTATGTTCTGATATCTGATAGCCCTGATGCTTTAGGTTTTTTGAGGGGCTTATTTTATGTTTGTGGGACAGAGTTTTATGGAAAACATGGTGCATCTTGTCCCTTCCATTAAAAATTCCACAGGAGGAGACAGGTGGGATGATGGTCATGTTGCTTTTCATGGACCAGTCTTACGTTTGTAACTTTGTGCCACCCAGTTATAAAGCATCCAAACAGGCATTTGAGCCCCAGAAAGGAACAGGATTTAAGCAGCAATTTTTTCTTCAGAGCTTGTTATTGCCAGTCAAGTACAGATGTCGCCTACTTAATGGGCTTAGTCAAATAAACTATTTTTAGAATATACTTGGTGGAAAATTAACTTTTTTTTTTTTTCCTCCTGCGTGGAGGTTTGGCTCCTGGTACTCTTTTGTTGTCCCTGGTGTTTTCTGTTTATAGAGCAAAGAACTTAGGGTTTTAGTTGCAGTGCTAGATTATTTACTAGTGGAAGTTTGAGAAGTCCTTGTTATACAGGTACTGTAATTTGTAGTGGATTGTATTAGGAAACTTCAATGTATTGTGATTGTCTAGATTTACTTTGATCAAAACATTCTTGTGTTTTCTTTCTTTGTATTGCTCTCAAATCTTTAGATGTAATTAAAAGATACACTTCATGTTTCATATTAGATTTTGATCTATTCTTTTGAGGTTTGTGTTACGTAATATTTTGACTAGATACATAAGTAATCAGTCCTTTTGACAGAAATTCGATTTAGATTCTGCTGGTGGGATGTGGTTTTCTTCCAGTGTGTTATCTGGAAGCGAAAGCTGAGCTTTTGATTTTGGAATACATACATATATAGAAAGAGCCAAATTAGGTTGTATCTTGTTTCTTATCCTCTTCAGCTTCCTCATGTGTTTGTGAACTGTGTAGAACACTTTACTTCAAGACTTCTTTTGGAGGAAATTCTCATCCAGCTGCAGAACTGCTCTTCTTCTGAGACAACACCAGCATCTCGTGTGCTTTGTGACACTTTCAATGACTTTGTGCGGCTCTTTAAACAAGCTGTTACTAGTCAAGATCTCCAGGATCAAACATTATACATTGTAAGTAATTTATTTTTTGTGTTCCAGTTTCATTGCGCTTAAGAGAGGGTGAGTAATTATTATCAATAATTTATATGTGAAATTATGCATAATCTATCAGTTTTCATAAAATATCTCCTTGGGCTTTATTCAGAACCAGTTGATGTTAATTAGATTCTTTCAGTTGGTTTACTGGGTTTAGATGTAGTTCTGTGTTCTTTCTGTTTATATAACTTATATGCAAATGCTAGATAACTACCATAACTAACAACTGCCATAAATGACCCTGAATACATATCAGTGATAGTATTAGAAGTTTTTTAAACCTAGAGAAGCCTCATTTTTTTTGATAAGTAGGTAGCAAGTCATGCTCTGCTACTTCTTTGCAAAGAAAAATCAAATAAAAGAGAACAAGGAGGGAAAGAAGGGAGAATGTGAAGCATGTAGCAGACGGGTGACAAGAACAGGTTGAGTAGAATAGGTGCAAGTTGGAAGTCGTATCGAGGAAGTTAAACGCATCATTTCCAGTCCTGCCCAAGGCTTATGTCTTCATCTACACGTGTAGCCTCAGCAACAAGAATTGAGATTTTTGAGCTGAGAGAGGAAGAAAGGAGAGCAATGACAAAGATTGATCTGTTGACATGCTGAATTGAAAGAAACAGGCAGTCCACAAAAAAAATACCCAAATTCAGAACAAAGGACTGGTTGAATAAGTATACTACTGAGGTAATAATATTTTTGCTTCTGTTATAATACATCAGAGAGTCAAAATTTGCAAGGAATAGTAACAGCTTTTGTTGTACCAGCAGATAAAGGTAGAAACATATTTCAAACACATAAGATATTTGAAAAGATGACTCTTCAAAACTTCCGTTATGTTTTTTCTATCTCTGTCACTTGATTGAATAAGATCTGCTCTTATTTCTCCAAAACTTGACCTCCATAGTAACAGTGATATGCAATGATATATGTAGCAGTGACATATCTGAAGTGAACCAACAAAATATGTGGAGTGAATAATCCATTCAGAATTAAGGATTTGTTAAAAGAGGCCAGATTGGTTTTCTTTTTTTTCTTTTTTTCTTTTTTTTTTTTAGCTAAAATTGAAAGTGATTCAAGGTGGAAGGCTTGATGATGCTGATATTCACTTTCGGTATCACAGGAATTGAGCATATTGCTTTCCTTTTTTGTAGACAAACAAGAAGTTCAGAATTATTTTGAAAATTCTTTGTTCTGCTTCACTGGTTATAGTTGCGTATAACTTTTGTATTATTTTTGTTCATATTTTATTCATATTAATATTCTTTTTATTAATATTTTATATTAAAATACTGAATAAAGTAACTTCATGTTATATTTAATGGCAACAGTAGTAATCATAATTTTTTTATAGTTTAGAAAGTTAATAAATCTGATTTACTCTTTAAAAGTGAAACGAGGAAAAATGATACAGCACATAAGAATTTTTTCATAGATGATGCATTTTAATTTATGATCATGAAATGATACTGGTATCCTTCAACAATACCACAAGAATGATGTTTATCATTATAATAGGTAGTAGGGAATTTCACAAAATCCTTTATTAAATAAAGTTTTACATTCAGATTAATATCTGAATTAAAAATAAATGCATTACATCAAAAAAGAATGCTGCATATTACACTAAAAATACCTTCATT
>VZSG01000105.1:961363-1033310 GCA_013398315.1 Nothoprocta pentlandii
GGATTCTAAATGTTCTCTTAAACCAAACCTGGGTCCTGAAAGCTTCTGATTACCTGTGAAGATTTTTTTTTTTTTTTTTTCATTTTAGCTATGTGAAAATCTGGAGCAGGGGCAGCTTGGATTCTTTCTTACATTTGGACTTCCGACGACCACTTTACCCAAGTGTAAACATGCTGTTTTTAATGTAACTTAGCAGCTCAGTTGTGGAATGTAGAGATTTTTGTAACGATTAAAACATGGCAAATCTGTAGTAAATCTGAAGAATGAGGCAGGGGTGCCTTTTTAGGCTGTTGAGTAGACTGTTTCTGCCAAGTGCTGGCAATAGTCCACAAAAGAGCACGCACTTGTGTTGCCCACTTAACTGAGAAACAAGATCTTAAGTCAGGAACATTATGTTCAGTAATTGAATATTACTGAGTCTAATGCCAGTATTTTATTAACAAAATATGAAAGCTCTACTTGCCATTAATTTTGATTATAGCAGATCAGTAAATTAAAGTTGTCTTCATTTATGAAATCAGTTATCATATGAACCAAACACTGGTACTACAGGAAATCCCAAGACATATGAGCTCTCATTACAAGCATATTGTTGCATAACATTTCTTTCTGTACAATTTTGAAGTACTCTTTTTATAAAATATTTGCTATCTGTCTGTATAATATTCTTTTTCTGAACAGGGGCAACAAATGATAGATGTCTTAATATTGCACTGTGGGGAGGAGTTCTAAAATATAATTTCCTAGGCATCTGTAGCATCCCTTTCAACAGCAATAATACAAAATAATGCATTTCAAAACTCAGTTTTATATTGGAGTAAATAAAACATAAAAAGAATATGTTTTTTTATTACCTTTTTTCCAAAGATTTTAAGTCTTCTGGGAATAAGATTATTTTTACTGGAAGGATAAACATTAGTATTTTTTTCTAATTTTTGTAGGCTATAAAGTTCTGCACTCTGTGGCAAGAAAACTTTCTCCTAAAACAAATTTCAACTTTATGAATTCCACATAACAGCTGGGAAATGGAAAATATTAAGTGTCAGCTCTTATTTCTGAAACATAATTTCACTGTGGAAAAAGGGAACTCTTACAGTTCTCTTACTGTTCTAGCAGCTCAAAGTTAAAGTGCACATAAGGATGCAGATTAACATTGTCTGTATAATGAGGGTTTTTTTTTTTTTTTTCTATTTTTTTGCTATAAGGTACTGGATAGAGCAGAGCAGCTAAGGGAAATGGAAGCAAACATCCTGCCAGCCTTTCTTAGGCTTCAAGAATTGGTAAGTATTTGAAAATACGTATTTCCTACACATTGGAGGTAAAATAACATAGTACATCTGCCCACCTAGGCATACTGATAATGAAAAGCAGTTCTTTAATGGAAAAAAAAAGTTGTAGCGTGTCTTTTTGTTTTTCCCTACAGAACCAACTTTCAGGACAGTGGTCCAAACTAGAAAACAAAATAGAATTTGAACACTGGCAGATGGTTGTAATACTCCCTCAAATTTAAACACTCCATTTAATGATAATCTTGTTTTACAATATCTGCTCTTCCCTATATCCTTTTGTGGGTGTTTCAGATGCATAGCTGTATTTTATAGAATATTTTTGATTTTAAGAGGGATATGAAATTCTTCTGCTCTTCATTAAAATTTTATAATCATTGCCTGAAGTCCTCAAAGATAAGTCTCAGGAGGACTATAATCTATAATGAGGAGCTTCAACAGGGCTCCTCTTGGCTTGACATCAAAAAAGGAGAGAGAGAGAAGCCTTTTCAGAGTCTGTCAGATGTTTGTGTGGGTGTCTATAGTCCATTTCTGAGTCAGCTGCTGATTCAGGGAGCTCAATCCAAATTCAGTGAGTTCAGCAGCGGTAGCATGAATTTGCAATTCAGGAGACATCTGTTTTCCTCCAGTTGCTCCTATGTGAAGCTTCAGCTATCTGTGTGATGGCCTTCCTGGCCCCCAGTGCATCACCAGCTCCTTGGTTGCTGCTGGACCTGCAGCTCAAAAGCCGAGAATGTGCTGCGTGATGGCAGGCAGTTTTTGCACTTATATTGTGATAGCAATATTAGTGCTTTTCTGGCTGGAGTAAAACACTGTGTTCCTTCCTCATTTTGAGTGTCATCTGTGCTTTCCTCTGTATGCTCAGGGGAAGAAATCAGCAGTGCATTCTCTGAAAGTAAATTGAAAGCAGAACCAGGAGATGGTGATACTTTAAAATATCTAAGTAACTAAACAGTGTATATTACATTTATTACCTGATATTATCTCAAGATTTCTGAAGGGTTTTCTCTTAGATTTCTGGTCATGTTGACCTCTGCATTGATTTCACTGATTTCACCATTTACTAAATGGAGGCTGATTCACAGCCATGTTTTAAATCCTGTCAAATGATGCAATTTCTGGTCCTTTTAAGCTGTTCTGCCCCTGTTCTGGAGGTTGGTACACCCAAACCAGCAACAACCTACCTGACAGAGACCAAAGGCAGAAAACTTGGGATTGGGATTGCTGTTCAGGGACCAAAAAAGCATAGCTTAAGAATAACATATCCTAAAGCACCCTCAAGTTCTAAATTCCCTTCTAAATAAGTTCATCGACTTTCTAAACTGCTGAGAGTCCAAGTAGATAAGATGTGGATTCTGAAGTGTTTTAAACTGTCCTGCAAGTGAAGTTGCTTAGAAATAGAGGATGTAGAAACGTCACTACTGCATCACATGCTCAGAAGATAACATTTCATTACTGGTAGCAGATTTCATGGGAGTGGGGGGTTCATCTATGAAAATGGGTCATAAGACACTTGACTTCTGTGAGGACTGTGGTAGGAGGTAATTGGCTTGTTCCTACTGGAAGATGTATCAGGAGTTGAACTGAATGCACCTTAGTCATCTTCTCAGCTAAAATTTTAGGAAACTTGGGGTAGGAGCGCAATCAAAAAAAGTCTCCAGGAAAAAAATTCTTCTGACAAAAAGAAATTGGATAAAAACAGAGTAAATGGAACAGTAAAGAGTATGGGTGGTGTTATTCTGAGAAGTGACTAAACTAGGTACAAGATTTTTTTCCCAAATTTCACAAAAAGAGAAGAGAAATAACTTTTTTTTTTTTCTGTTGATTCACCCCTCATGTTAGAAATATTATTATACATCAATCAGTAAATGCATTAAGGGCACCATTTCTGACACGTTCTGTTTAGGAATTTAAACTATAGACTTCAATATTCTCAGAACTCCTAGAAACCTACTTTGGAGCTGTGTGATATGGAGCAAGAGAAGAAGGGCAGTTTTCTAAAATCAGCTGTTCCCACTCACTGAGAAGAAAATTTATCTCCTTTCTAAGTGGCGCAGTTACCTTGTGTAAATTCATGGCTATTTATTTTTACAGATTTGCTGCAGTTAGAAAAGTAACACTTCTTTTTTTTCCTCTTCAAATTATTCTTTGGAGTTCGTGTTACACTTTTTATTTTTGCCTTGAATTTTAAAACTTTGTAATGCTTTGGTATTTTGAAAACTAGTTCTATTGGGTTAGTACTTTTTTTATCTTATGAGTTACTTAAATTGTTCTGAAATTTCTTTCTTGAAGAACATTTGAACACATCTTTTTGTTTTAATGCTCGTCTATTGAATGGTTTCTTTTCCATATGGAACATATGGAACAACATACTCTGAGCCAGTATGTTCTTGTTAATAACTTCTTAAAAATGAATATGCTGCTATGCGTCAGCAGATAGCAAAACAGTTGGTAAAACTACACAATATTGTGTCTGTGGGTTTGTTTGTTTGTTTTTATTTTTAAACACAACTGGCCTCTAAAATAAAATAGGAGTTAGTGGCGTTTCAGAACACACTCATTTTTCTTTGCCATTTTAACTCCTCCTGAGAGCTCTGCCGTAAACCTGGGTTTACAAAGCAAACAATCAGGGCTACCAAAGCAAAACATTCTCTCAGTTTTGGGTGCAAGGCTAGAAGCTGCTTGGTGTTGTCTAATCGCAGAGCTTTATCGTCCCAAATAGCTAAAATGACTACAAAATGGCAAGAGATGCAGGGAAATTTCAGGTAATTATAGAAATTGTAAGTGTATGAGCTTGATTAGGCCAGCTGAAGCCTTATCACTGTGCTAATAATTTGTATTAAACTCTAAATTTTATGGACTTTTCTTTAAAAAAAAAAAAATACTCATGATTATTTTACGGTTGTAAGGTCACACTTTCTCTCTTCCCCTTCCCTCTTTTTTTCCCCTCCTTGTAGACTGACAGGAATGTAACAGTTATCTTGCTCACTGAAATAGTATGGGAGCTGTTCCGTCCCAGTACTGGATGTTTTGAGCCCTTGACCTTATATTTTCCAGATTACAGCATAGGTAAATCTAACTTTTTTTAACCTTTCAGGGGGTTGAATAATGTTTAGACTCTATTAAACACAATTCAGATGCTTTCTCTTATTAACCACTGTACCTTTTACAGAATGGGGTATCTATAGTAGCTGCTGGAATGTAACTTTGTGTTCTCACAAACTTTCCAATTGCCATAATATCCTAAAGAGATGTTTTGGTTCAATTGTATTTGTTGGTCCCTTTTAAAGGATTTGGGGGGCTGGTTTGTTTTCAGTGAGGATTATAGGGTTTTTTTTTTATTTATTTTTCATTTAACTTGTAGAATTTGGTCACTTTATTAGGTTAACTGTAAATAAGCAAAAATTAATTGTATCTAAACAGGGCACCTGCAGAAGATCCTGTCTAACAATCACCCTCCAGAATATTCTGCTGATTTCTATGCTGCCTACATCAATATTCTGCTCGGTGTCTTCTACATGGTCTGCAGGGACCTCAAAGAACTTCAGCATCTGGTGAGAAGAGTTCCTTGAGGCTTTTTGATTTTTGTGTTTTCTTTTTCTGAATGCAAAACTCTGAAGAACGTAGATTTGTTGTTGGGTATAAACAAAGAGCATGTGTGTTGGCTCAAAGTCCAGTGTCCCTACGAATCCAAGGTCCCGCACTGAAGGGTGCAGTTGTTCTGGGGTGCTGAGTGTGCTGTTCCCAGTGCAGGCAGCACATGCTGTCCTGTCACATTCGGCCACCAACCTATCACATTTGGCCACCCAGCCTGGACCTTCTCCTGGGGATTTTCTCATCTTCTCCAGTGTCTTGAACTGAGCACCAGGCTCTGTATTTTCACTGATTAGGATAAGGAGGTATGCTTGATAAAAGCTTAATGCCTACTGGTATTCTACTGATAGATGAGAGAACTTGCAGTAATTGTAGAAAATTTGAAGCGATCAGTGGCTTATGGCTAGTCCACTAAGCTAAAGAAATGATAAATTAATATTCTAAATATGAAAAGTTTTATTTTTAGTGATATATTTTCTTCACCAAATCTAAGGTAAGTGTGGAAGGAAGGCGCACAGGATGACTGTTCTGTTAGATGAGGACTTTCTGTTAAATGAATGTTTATTTCAGTTATGTGTCAACGTCATTGTTTTTTAAGCGTTATCTATATGCATCTCTGTTTTGTTTACAGCACCTTTAGCTCTTTCCCTTTCTATGAATGTTGTAATCAGACCCCTGTAGGTCTAATTAACTTTTGAAACTACGAAAATGATGAGACTGCCTCTTGCTATCTTGATAGCTACAGCACAGAATTGCAGAATACTATTGCATTTCACATTTTTCTTTTTCTTGAAAATATTTATATTGAGCTCTGCTTAAATGGGAGAAATGATAGTGTTTGTGAGTAACCAGTGTTGAACTTAAGTTTGACTTTTAGTTCTTATCACAAACAACATAAACCATGGAAGTAATTCACAGTGAGTGTTAGAACTTACATGTAAAAGACTGACTCAAAAAGTAGGATCTATATTATAATATTCAGTATAAAAAACTGACTCTTAGGATCTTTTTTTATAATATTCAGGTTACTTTTAAGTCCTGTGCATTGGGAAATACCCAAGAATTACCTTTGGGTTGACCATCACAAAATAGCATGATACTGTTTATATTAGCAATATTTCTGCTTTCCATTTACTCAAGGACATTTTACCTATTTCTGTTAATTTGTGCATCTTGGTGTTTTACATCAGGCCTTTGGGGTCGAAGGCTCCGACAAAGGTAGCGATGCTGCCGGGGCCGTCTCCTCCACGACGGCTGATAGAGCAAAGGAGGGGAAGAAAGTTGGAACATTAGAACAAATTAGTACCAGTGAGACAGTCTCAATAGCCTGGCTGCATTCTCTGCAGAAAAAGAAGTAAAAACAGGCACTTGTACCTAAACTTCAGCTTAACTTAGCTGTTAACTGCACAAGTTAACAAGTGGGATTGCTCAAATCTGATGAGAAATACTGAGTAGGGACACAGTCCTTGCAGACATGAACTTGAATTGCTCTGCTTATCAAAATAATTCCATCAGCTTTAGGCAGAGTGATGGTGTGTTTGAGAAATACCAAAATATGAAAGTATTAATAAAATTGGATCTAAATTCTTTTTATCTATGAGAAATCTGTTCTCTGTAAGGTAATGATAGACAAATACGAGTATCTGTAAACTCTACTCTTGTGTTGCCTACTATAGACTCCAAATACTTATGTTATTGTGCATGATAATATAATTTCAAAATACATTATAGTAACATTTGTATCTGGAAATTACTGCTTTAAGTGCTATGTAATAGCATGGAGGATTATAAGGCGTAGTTACGCTGGACAAAAGGAGCGTAAACTGCGAGGATTGTTATTTTATACTTTTATATATTATCGGCACTGTTGGTTTATTCGTTTTTGGAGGAAAAAAAAAAAGTCTGAATTAGATTTGAAACCTCACCAAAAATCCGAGCTTTGTCTGAGACAACAGGAGATTGTTTGAATATGGAATTTGTTAGTAGTTTTCTTTTAATTATTATTATTTCTGTTTGTGTTGGTAATTATCTTTGAACACACTGCACAGCTTCTGAATTGAAAAGTGTGGTTTGAACGTGGATGAAGGAAGTAAAAAAGAAAAAATGCTGAAAATATTTATTCCATTTATGATGTTTAATTATTATGCTAATTTAAAAAAAAAGGCAACCTTTGAGTACAACATACAAATTTTCCTGAGACCAAAGCCAAGCAGTCTAATGATAGATGACTGCTGTTTGATTCGCATCCACAGAAATGATGTGCTGTTTGACAGTGTAATGTTTGGAAGCAAAGCAATATAATTGCTTAATGAAAAATAATTCATTGCTTTTACCAAAGGAGGACTTGTGCTGTATGTCATTTTCTGTAGCTAGATCGAAGGCATAACACCTTCTTAATATCTTGTTCCTTTAATTCGTGTAGGCTGCATTGAATTTTTCTAAATACTGCGAGCCCGTGGTCAGAGGAGAAGGTGAGTAATTGTCCTTAGTTTGAGTGGTAAATAATTGTCCTTAATTTGAGTGGTGAGTAATTGCCCTTACCTTGAGTGAAAGGGCAATGCTGGGCAGCAGCTCAGGGCTGTGTGTTGGTCTCGTTCCTGTGGCCACAACAGGAGAGCTTTGCCACTTGCACCCAGTAGGCAGCATTTGCCCCAGTGCCAATCAATACCTTTGTTGATATTATTTTATAGAAATGAGAAGGAAATACCAAGAAATTTGTTTCTCCCTTGTAAAAACTTTCTCCTCATTCCAATACCGGTGCCTCTGGGAATTAGCAAACCAAGGTATTTTTCTGGTTAGACTAAGAGGAGATTTTGCTAAAATGTCTACAAATAAAATAAAGGCAGAGAATCCTTCCATGGTGGTGTTGCCTGCAAATGGGTGGTGGTGCTGGTGCATCACTGGAATGTGGCATTTCGGAGTCAGGGTGTTGAGCTGCGTGTTTCTTGCCTGTGTGTGTTGTGGTGCTGAGGATAGAGATTTAGTGTTCCATAAATGAAGCATTTAACAGAATTGATTCTGACTTGGTGTAGCAAACGAGCGTGACACCCGCAAACTCTGGAAAAATATTGAACCCCATTTGAAGAAGGCAATGCAGACTGTTTATCTCCGGGAAATATCCAGGTAATCCTCCTCCCCCCATCTTTTATTTATTTATTTTAAACTAGCAGGATTCTTCCCTAAGCACTTACTTAAAATCTCAAATAAGTTTCAAGCGGAGTGTTTCTTTGTAGCAAGGCAGAATATTTTTTGCTCTTTAAACACACATTGCTTTCTAAAAGTTATTAAATAAGTAAATCAGCAAAAGAAGGTTGTCTTCAGAAAAGGTCATGCAGACAGATCAGCCTTGTCATGTGTGGAATTAAGTGTGGGAATGCAGCATCAAAATACATGGTGAAAACATGCAAAGCTGTTTGCTTCTGAATTCCTAATGGATCAGTTTCTTATTAGTATAGTCTTAGTTTATTTAATTTTATCTTGCCAGGGTGTTAGAAAAAAAGACCTTTTTTATGACAATAATGGGCTTAATTTCTTTTCCATTTTTAAGATTTGTGAGTCTGATGTTACAGCATGTAAGTAGAGGCAGTCCATTAGTACTCAGATTCTCTATCTTGATAGAAGCATGATGATTTCTTCCCTTTGGACATGATTTAGGCTGCAGCTGGAAGTGTAGTAAAAGCCTTTGCTAAATTCCTGGGAAAAGGGATTACCCTTTCAAAAAGACAATTGATTTCCCTCCCGGTGAGTTAGCCTTCACTCTATAATGAGGTGTCTTTCTGTTTGCTTTAAACACATATTTACAGTAAGTATTGATCATCATTACAAAGTTTACTCAGGATCTTCTTGACTTGTTATATTCTGTAATTTCCTCCTCTAATGAGGGTGTTATATACAGTACGTTACAAAACAACTTATGAGTTGTTTCAAAATAACTAGTTTCCCTCTTTGATGTTTTCTTTTATTATAAATTTGAGTTTTCTGCGTAAAAAAAAATCTAGAATTTGATCTGAGACTTTAAATACTTGAGGAATTAAAACAACTGTATCAGTTTTTCTGGACACATAACTATAATTACTCTGGGGTTTTCTTCAGTTATAGAATACGACAAGAGAACTTTATCAGCCCTTCTGCTGCTGAAACAGATAAAAATGGAATTTCTACTTTTAAGAAAGATGTTGGATAAAAACTATGTTCATTGATAAGTTGGTTGCTCAATCATTAGGTCTGTGTCAGTTCTCATTGATCTTATGGGTCAGGTCTGATAAAAATATAATACATGAAAAGTAAGTCAGAAGGATTTAGTTGAGATGCTGTGTGTGAAGATCTCCATAAATGAGTGGTGCTTTAACAGAAAAGTTGGCTTCTTCCTTCTGCAGCCCCGAGTGCTGTCTGAATAGGTGAAATAAAATCATGACATTTCTAACCATGTTGTTGGAAGCTGCAAAATGCTCTTTTTCCAACTCTTTAGGGCAGCACCAAACTATTTGCACTTATTTGTTTCTGCTGACAAAACACTTATTTTCATGTCTCCAGAGATGTATAGTGAAGAGTAAACATTTTGGTTTTTACCTAGACTTCAAAATTTCATTATGACATAATTATAACATTGTAGGATAAGTACAGTTATTAGGCCAGCAAAAAAGAATTGAAGCTATCAGTGTTTTTTAATCTAATTCTGCATTGTTCTTGCAACAAACAAGACTCAGCAACAAGCAAGACTCAGTACTTGCTTACTGGTGAGGATTCAATGGAAAAGAATGCTGTTTGATAACTTACTCAAATCTTCAATATTATATTCAATATTATATTAAGATATGCAAATAGAAATATTTTCTGTATTTTCCTCAAATATGCTTGTGTCGAGAAACTGTAGACTTTATGCACAATATAGCAAGACTTAGTATTTTTAATTATTATTTTGTGCACTGTACCATGAAGTTAAAATGGATACTAACTGGATAGTTCTCACTAAAAGAAAGTTTTATCTAGGAATATAGGATACACATCACATAAATGTTTGCTTTATCTGTCTTTCAGCTCACAATGGGAACGTTTACAGCATGATGATAGAGATCCTGGGCAAGTGAAAGGTATCAGCTAGAGCAAACTCTGCATGGACTTGTAACATAAAATATGTACTTTCCAGATTGATTTGCTTGCTGTAATCTGGTAATATGTGAATGAAATCTATACGAACTAGACAGTCTGTTAGCATTGAATTTCTGTCTAGGGAAATTAGATTTTTTGAGACAATGTTCTCCAAAGGACGTGACTGCCTTTTCCTTTAGCACGTTTCCTGGGAGCTGTCTCTTACAGCCCAATGTGGGCAAAATCAGGTTTCCATAAAATCAGTATTCTCATGTGAGAATGCCCAAGTGTTTATATAATATACTCAAGAGTAAGGAATGTCTTGGAGTTGCCTGAATGTGGAGAAGGGGACAATAAACCTGGTCATAGAATCATTATGGTTAGAAAAGACCTTTAAGATCTGAGTCCAGGCATAGCCCATCACCCCCATCCCTGCTGAACCATGCCCCTGAGCTCCTCATCCACACGTTTCCTGAGCACTGTTAGAGATGGCGACTCCACCACTTCCCTGGGCAGCCCGTTCCAGTGTTTCATCCCTCTTTCCATGTAGAAGTTCTTCCTGCTATCTAACCTGATCCTCCCTTTGAGAAATTTAAGGCCGTTTCCTCTTGTCCTGTCGTAGTTATTCTGGAGAACAATAACCGACCTCATTCCAACCTCCTTTCAGGCAGCTGTAGAGAGCGATGAGGTCTCCCCGGAGCCTCCTCTTCTCCAGACTAAATAACCAGCTCCCCCGGCCTCCTCGTGAGGCCGGAGCTCCAGCCCCTTCCCCAGCTCCGCTGCCTTCTCTGGACACGCTCCAGCCCCTCCACGTCCCCCTTACAGCCGGGGCCCAAACCTGAGCTCAGTGTTGGCTGAGCGGCCTCCCCAGCGCCGCGGGCAGGGGGACCATCACGTCCCTGCTCCTGCTGGCCACGCTGCTCCTCACACAGCCAGGAGGCCCTGGGCCTTGCTGCCCACCTGGGCTCGCTGCTGCCTTGTGCTCAGCCAGCACCTCCAGGTCCTTGTGCAGCGCAGCTCTCTGGTCACCCTGCCCCACGGATGCATCATGCTGGCTTAGACATTCCTAAACGTGGGACATGTCTCCTTGCTCCTTGGTGAAGGAATTGGCCAAATTGAAAGAATTCTTTTTCTATGCCTTCCTGAAAGCAGAACAGCTTTGGGGGTTTTATGTTCTGCAGAGGACTGTCTCTCTTAGCATTCATTTACACCATAGGAAGGATTACTGACTCATAGCTCAGGTGTTAATCAGGTTTTAATTTGGGGGCCACTTTTTCCATATTATCTACCATGATAAACAACTTCTTCATTAGATAGATTAAATAGCCACCTTTTTAAAAGCTATCCCTTAAGATAATTGCAGTCATTGGAGTGTGCATCCTATATTTGCTTTGTAATTGGTATTTCTTCTTCACTGTTGACCAAAGAAGTTTGATTCAAAGTGTTCTTGTTAAATTCGCTCTCCCGCCGTACCCAGATGACTGTAAAATACTTTTGCAGCTAACAGCTACCAAAAGAGAGATTTTTATTCAAAATAAGTTTTCTTGTTTTTTAGCTATATGCAGTAGGAAAAAAATGTTACCATTTCGTAATGATGTTGTGCTTAAAAAGCCATTGTAATAAATTGTACTCATTGTAATTAAGCCAGTTGTTCTGTGCATAATGCTAATATTGGCAGATCACGAAAAAAAAGAGGAAAAGCCACAGGCATTTCTGTGTTAAGATGAATTATCCATCCAGGAGTCTCTTTAGTTTGGTATTGCATTTTGTCTCTTTAATATGGTATTGCATTTTGTAATTAACATGCAGTACCGAACATCCTCTTGATTGTAAATGAAAGCCCAAACTGCAGCTTCTTTTGTGACTATCTGAAAGGGATTTATCAGTAACTGTCATCTAGGATGCTTCTTGTCACACTAAAGCCTCTGAGTCTAATTTTAACTTTAAGATGTTTAACGCCTTGATCTGTGTTTGCTGGTATTTGTGAATTAAAGCATGAAAGTGCTGCTGCTTCCCAGAACAAAAAATAATTCAGGTGGAATCTTGTCGCAGAAGAGACCTTTGGGGGTTCTCCCTCGTTACACAACTGATGAAATAAGGTGGCTTGATCATCCTAAGCTTGTGCATAAGTTGGGCAAAAGAAGCGGCTACAGTGATCAGAGTGGGTAAAATGTAAAAGGAAAAACTAAGAAGTCAAAGTGAAAAGAGAAGGAAGACACTCAGTAATCTGTATTTCTTATATGCTTGTAAAATATGACAATTTAATAATTATGGACTATACATATAGCAGATTAAATTGCCTGGATGGAGATTAACATTTTGAAAGCACTTCTGTAGGAAATACAAGTCTTTAAGAACGATGAGATGCTGAACTGCAGAAATCCCCAAAAATCCCAGAAATCCCAAAGCGACGGTGGCGACTCCTGCTCTGTGGTTCCTGTGCTGAGCTGTGTCTGGCAGAGGCCAGAGCAGCCTGCAGGTTGGGTCTTGGAGGAGAGCTTTGCAATGGTGTATAAATATAGCTCTATTTGCCATCCAAATCACCTTAAATGAAAATGCTGCAAATATTACATATTGCAAATACATAGGGAGATAACAGCTTAGTGATTTATTAATCCCTGATGATTAAATATAGGTTCTGAGAAAAGGCCAGGCGGGATTTAGAGCACTAATTTTATTTTGATTGAAGAGTCACAGCTACATATCATCATTCCTTGCCCCTGAACTGATTATATTGCCGTCGTAACAGGATTATAGTAAGCATCTGATTTACAGGAATACATCAGGAAAAAGACGAGGGAAAATGGAATTCAGGGAAGTCTAATTTTAAACTAGAGTGCGTTTCAGGACTCATAAAGTGTTTTATTTTCTAGGACTTTCTGCACATGCACATGTGGAACTTCCCTACTACTCCAAATTCCTTCTGATAGCTGCTTACCTTGCCTCCTACAATCCTGTTAGGACAGACAAGAGATTCTTTCTTAAGGTAATGGCTGTGGCTTTTATTTTCTTTTTCTGGATTCCTGCAAACTGTTTTTTCCAGTTGAAAACTCTTAGCAGAAATAATGGAGGGGTAAGAAAGCAGAACCAAAACAGCATGCTCTTGTAAGACATATAATGCACAATTCTTTGACGTTTTTCTTTGATCCTGTCATCACTAAAGAATGAACAAAATATTTTGTGTGTCACATGTGATTTTGTCTTTTATTGTTTACAGCACCATGGGAAAATTAAGAAGACCAACTTTATGAAGAAGCATGAAAAGGTACATATTTTACCCTTCTGAGATAATAACCAAGATTTTTTTCTTCTGCTGTTAATGCTGGTTTAGTGTTTTGGTTTGCCTTGTGTATTCTTGACTGTAGAAGAAATAGTATTTTGTGAAGTAACCAGTACCAGTGCATTTGTTCATGAAATTATTCAGTTTCTGTTTGATGCTTATGTTTGTACTTGGTTAGATTTTAACTGTAGCATTAATTTGTCTCCTAGAGCCATTTTTTTTTTTTTTGTATCACTAAATTAGCACTAAAGCTAATTAAACAGCATCATATGTGGAGGAGCCAGATCTCAGAATTTCTCTCAGGGATGTTAGAGGTGATTAAAAGGTTTGGTTTATCATAACAATAGCAGCAATTAGATGATTAACAGTTTTGAGAATCAAGTCACTTAAGTTCCTAGGGATGCAATGAAATATAGGAGCTTAAATGCAGGTTTTGTGGATTGGCAACTCTGCAGTCCTATGTATCGTTTATGGAGAAAGAAAAAAGGGATGAGAAATGTTGCTATTCCATCAGACTAACACGGATAATAGCATGTTCATGGATGTAGCTAAACATCATTGATTTCTGGGGAGCTGCACCAGCTTACGCTGACAGAAGCCTGATACACTAGAAAAAGCAAGTACATGTATTATGTGTATTTCTAATTTAATGAAAAAAACATTTTTAATATTCACAACTTGTTGATCTATGTGCAGCAGGTTGGACTGGATGGTCTCTAAAGG
Organism: Nothoprocta pentlandii; assembly: GCA_013398315.1. NCBI lineage: Eukaryota > Metazoa > Chordata > Aves > Tinamiformes > Tinamidae > Nothoprocta > Nothoprocta pentlandii. Next base: position 975,335 of record VZSG01000105.1, read on the forward strand.
TCCCTTCCACCTTTAATGATTCTATGATTCTATGAAATATGGTCACCTAAAAGTAGATTGTAGTACTACAGTTTTACAGTCAAAGCAGTTGAAATACAGGGATAGAGGATGACGTAGGTAATATTTTCAGTGCAGGCTCATTTTCTTCAGGTTGTATCTCAGTTTATATCAGTCTACAAAAGTGATATAAAAGTATCCTCAGGAAAACTTGTTTCAAGTCAAATTTGTAGATCAGATTCACCTAATTCAACGTAGCCATAGAAGCTGATGGGCTTGTGTGGGCAGCGCAGAGCAGGTTGTTGCAGGCACGGGAGTGCAGGGTGTGATTCATCTCACCTGAGCAGCTTCTCCACTTGGGCAGAAGCGTCGCACCATCAGCTGTATCTGCTGTCTGTAATGGGAGCCTAGAAAACTAGTTGGGTTGTGCGTTGTTGCACTTGGCAGGCAGCTAACATTAGATGAAATAAATCCTACCTTAAAAGTTTAGGCACAACCAACCTAAAAATCTGTTTCTTGATTCTCAACTCTTTGTTGAGTCCAGAGTCTAACCCTTTCTTATTAGAGAAAGTGAATCTTAGGAATTCCTCAAGAGAAGGATGATGTCTTTATTGTTCCGCTAATTGTCCTCATGCTGGTAAGGGCAGAATTTGCTGCCCATTTCTTCGCATGGTTGATGTGGAACAATGTTTTGCCAGGGTAGTGACAAGCAATTGGAGATGTCTCCCTGGTAAAGCTGCTTTTGCAGAACAAGGGGCTTCCCCAGGAGTGAGTCCTCCAGTAGATCATATTTGTTGCTGTGGTTTTTTTGCTTCTTTTTTTTTTTTTTTCTTCTTGAAAGAGTTTAGCCTATTTGCCTCAGTCCTGACGTAACACTCTGAATTTCTAGCTTACAACTTGAGATGCTTCATTTAACAACCAGGCAAGAACTTTCTACTCAAAAAAATGTGTGTTCAATCTTTACCACAATGATAAAAAGATTGAAAATTTAGCCGGCTCAGCTTAAGAACTTGGTCTCTTTTGTAAAGGTAATTAAGTTTGGGTTAAGTTTTACTCTTCAAAGAACACTTCTGACTTTTGTGTAAGACATTTGGCAGTGTGAATACGTGGCTCAAGTTGTGGGACTGTTGAGACGTGGGCCAGTTAAATAGTGGGAACACAGGATGCTCACACTGTAGATAAAGGGCTCAAACACAATGAGTGCCTGTTGGTGAGAAGTCATGTTGAACTAAACATGGAAGAGAACTTCCTTTGATTTAAAGTGAAGTGAAGAGCCCCTTGGATTTTATAAACCTCTTTTTTCAGGGTTGTGCTGCCTTAACTCCTTGCAGAAGGTTCTTATGGACTTAATTCTTGACTGTTGTCACTGTAGAGACGTTTCTAAACTATTCTCATTCTTACGGGTGTTCGTTTCTGCTTAAGATTTCTAATAAAATATATCTGCTGGAAGAAGAACTCCAGTGTTATTTAACTATTCTGGCTTTTCCTCAAGAACAATTTCTAACAAGTAATTTGAAAATTCAAATCACTATTCCACCAAAGCAGAGAGCTGGTGGTAGCAAGAACAAGAAATTTGTGAAGTAACTGTCTTGAATGTAGTCTCAGGGATTGCTCCATGCTAACTGTGCTTGCCAGCTGCTCAGTGTGGACACATTATGTATTTGTTCCCTTTTTTTATTTTATAACAAAGAATATGCTTCACAGTCCTGGCATTTTTAGAGCCAGAAATGCAATCCACAGCTTATACGATGCTTGCATTCTGGCTGAGATTTTTGTGCTGAAGTGGATTATATTGTTAGGACAAGGGGCAGTGGGTCCAAGTTGAAATCCAGGCAGTTCCATGTGCATGTGAAGAAGAACTTCTTTGCTGGGAGGGTGCCAGAGCCCTGGCACAGGCTGCCCAGGGAGGCTGTGGAGTCTCCTTCTCTGGAGATCTTCCAAAGGTGCCTGGCTGCCGCCCTGTGCCCCGTGCTCTGGGTGTCCCTGTTGGAGCAGGAGGCTGGACTAGATGAGCTCTAGAGGTCCCTTGAGCCTCAACCATTCTGGGATTCTGGGATCCTCTGTAAATAAGTTTTTGGTGATGTTTGGACCGCATATTTCCAATATTTTCCACATTGCTTTGTTTGTTAACCAAGGGATAGATTTGGGGACACCTCCTGGATTTTTAAAGCTAAAACATGCACTGCAAGTGGCTTTTTGTTTTGTAAAGAAACGAGGAGTTGTGTCTGACTGATAACTACTGGCACTGCAGGAGTGCTGCGTGGCATGTCTGAGATGTCCCTTTCTCCACCTCATTTTGAAACAAGCTTTCTCTTTGATTTTTTTCTTTAATCTTGCCTGTGCTGCTAGGAAGAGTAAATTAATGTATTCTGCAAAAACAGAAGGTGAGTGTGTCAATGTGGAGAGAATGAAATACAAACTTTAAAGGAAACAAGTAATTCTTGCATCCCAAGTGTCAGACGGGGCCATAACTAAATCACTGTGGTCCCAACAGCCTGCAGGGAGCAAAGTCTGATACTGCCCAGGTCTGCTCTGAGCTGCATTTCTCCTTTTTAGGAGATTGTTGTTTAGAAGGTATTTAACCTGGCAAATCAGGAACATAATTCCTATGAAATTCAATGTTACTACATATAATAGTCTATAATGCTTAGAGCATCCACTAGTGTCAGCTGACTTGTAAATAAAAATGTATGTGGCGTGAGGAAGGATGAAGAAGAGGAAAGCTCCATAAATGTCAAGTTCAGTAACTACACAGTGTTCTGGGAAAGCAGTTTTAGTTTTTTAAACTTCATTCTAACTTGGGAATCTAGTAAAACGTTTCAGTAAGCAATTGTCGTTGCTACTGTATGAATTGCTTAGTCACTATTTCTTTTTAAAGCAGACTTTAAAATCAGGAAATAATTATGCTAAACTCTGCCTCCTGGCAGCAGAATGTCCATGTCTGGATTCATTAAATTTTCAACAAACGTTAAAGATTTTCTTGCTTAGCTTTGTTTTTTTTTTGTAAATCAGATTGCTGCAGGGTTAGCCTTAACCTCTTCCCATATTGACAGGCATCAGAGTTCTCCTGCAACCTTCCCTGCCACGTAGTTGCCGTCAACACCGGTGTCAACTACTGACCCTGATTTTATATTCATTAATTTAGATGTCTAGAGAGCATTACAGATTCTTGGGTAGGCTCCTACTTAAAAAAAAAAAAAAAAAATCTAAATAACTGTAGGCTTTTGGCAGTAGTTTTTAGTACAACTTTGCCCAATGATCTCAGCACAGTAGTCGGAGGAGCTGGTGCATTTGCTGACTGAGGAGCTAATCCTGCTCCCCAGGAGAAGCTGAAGGCTTTAGATGCAGCCTAGGCCAGGCAATTACAGGGCTCTCTTGTGAGCGCCGTGCTGTGAGCGTCTTGCTTTTTTGAAGGTGTTAAAGTAGGAGCTATGATACCGAATTTATTCAAATCCATGGAAAGCAGATACAGATTTGGCAGCTGAAAATTAGGGGAGCTCTGCTGCACGGAAACAGACCTAACCTGCCAAGTTATTCGAGTCATGTTCTAGACTGTCGGTTTATGTGCTGGAGGAGTTTAATATGGTATTTGAGGCCAGGAGCTCCTGTTCTGAATTTGCATATGATACTTTTCCAAGCAAGTCATTTGATTACTATTTCTCAATTCTTTTTTGACAAAATAGTGTTAAAATTAGCAGTAAAACACCACACACATACTATTATGATACAATTGAAAATTAATTTTACATGAGCCAATTTGTATTATGTGGAGGTTTTGGTTTTCTAAATGGAATTTAAAAGAGCTTTGTACAAATACCATTACAGAAACTAGTACTGTGTCTATGAGAGGGAGAGAGAGACGCCTAGCAGTAGTCTCTGTCTTCTGGTTGAATCTTCTCTTAATAGAATTCTCCTCAAAATGTACATGCTCATAACCCATTTGTGTTCAGGAAGCCAAACACACAGAGAGTTATTCTAAAAATGCTTGATGCCTTTATAGATTTTTAAATGCCACTGTTTTATGTACCCTGTTGTAGGTGCTTTTGGGTTATAGACAGGCTATAGGCAGTGGAATAAATCTAAACCTTTATATCTTCACTAGCAATTCTGGGTGCTTTTAAGATGTTTGACCTGTCTTACTGTTGATAAACTGTGAGCCAACCTTGAGAATGCTATGAAATATAGTCTTTCCTCTTTAATCCTTGGACTGGACAGGGTAATTCATGGGACAAACCTATCTATAAATCTGGTGGCAGATAGGAAATTTGGCTCTAGGTTCTCTGATACAACTCGAAATGTTCTTACTTATTATGCATCATGCAGTTTGGACTCTTGCCATGGTAGAGCTGTATATCTGTATCATTATATTGATCAATGAGCATATATTCAGTGTTTTCTGTGATATATAAGTAGGCTTTGGGAAAGAATACTGTAAATTATTATGCCTCCCCAGAGAATGAAAAGATATGAGGAGAGCATCTTGTGGTACTCCAGAAAAATGGGTTGAATGTTAACCTTTCTTTCTATTGCAGACCAGCAATCATCTCCTTGGGCCAAAGCCATTCCCCCTGGACAGATTGTTAGCAATATTATATAGTATTGTGGACAGCAGAGTTGCTCCTACTGCAAATATATTTTCCCAGGTAAGTATATACTTATTTTCTTTACTTCATTTTTACTTTCCAGAATGCATGAAAAGATTTTACGTTGTCTTTGGTAAGTCACAATTCTAATCGAATGTTACAAGAAAATAACCATGCCAGTAATTTAAGTCTTATGCTCAGGATAATGTTCCTCTGTATTATTAGCTATGAATTTAGTGTTATATATGTGTGATGGTCTGAAACTCTTAATAGGTCATATTTTTCCTGGTCCTGGAATGTGATCCACGTTGATGAGTTCCATGGTTTCTGATTGAAGTCTATTTGCCAACTTGCATTTCAAGTTATGAGTTTAAGTATTCACACTCCAGCATACCAAACCAGGCAGCTATTAGTGCATAGTTTAATAATCTGATGGTCTAGAGAAAAAGAGGGATAAGTTCTTTGGAGGTGAAAGCTTTTTCCCATGTTATACCCATCTTGGGGTAATATTTCTGATTTGTACCTGCTCGAAGTGTTCACTTGCATTCTAAGAAGAGTCCTGAGTACCATATTTCACTAGATGGCAGCATAACCTTGGTTTTGAGGGAAATTCAGTAAATCCAAAGTTTTCCTCTGGAGTTTTGGGTTTCTCAAGTGTAATTATGTATTCTGTATAAGTAAAGATAGTTTCCTGTTGTCAGCTTTATTCTTTTATCTTTCACATCTGTCTGCAGGGATTTATGTTTCTTTTTGCTCTCCAGTTGTACTCAACTTCTGTTTATAGAAGTATTTTCTACTTCTTGTTAGGGCTGAAATTCAACCACAATTTAAATAAAGCTCCCATCTTGTGTTCAAATAAAGTTCTAGCAAAACATGCTCAAGATACCCCAAGAGTGTTGTTAATGCTTTAATCATTCATCACAGCTTTCATAAACATTCAAGTTTCTAGAATTCAACATCTGTATCTGCAGAACAGTGCATCACAACTAGACAGAACAGTGCATCACAACTAGACACACCTTATAACTGAAAAATACAAGACCTAAAGCATTGTGGCACTGTATTTAATCAATGATACATGAATATCTTTGTTGTTAATAGTGGTTGGGACTCGGTTGCTTTACGGATGGAGTAGAGAGCTATCAGGTCGCCTGCCTTCAATTGATGTTTTCTCTCAAGCTCCTTTAGTTAAAAGTCATTGTGTGATCTGGCTGCTATCAGAGGTAGCCTGAGATAATTGCTTTAGTGGGAATGTTGTATTGATCTTTTAATTCCCTTTATCACTACAGTGGTGCTGTGAAGCCTCTCTGTCTGGGCTGTCAGGGCGTTAGTTACCTGCCTTTCCTTACAGGGTGCCTTGCAGCAGGCAGCAGTTTTCTCACCTAAGATGCAAAGTGTTGATGCTGGGGCTCAGATTGCCAGGGCAAAAAGAGATTTTCTTGCTCCATGAGCAGAGCTTGTATCAATAGGAGCAGAACGGAGTTTACTCCAGTAAGAAGTGAAAAGGAGCCTTGTGAGACCTAGCGGAAGATACTGGAAGATTGCTGGTGTGATCCCAGCAATGCTGGAAATGGTTTCATTTGGTGCAGTTATGCTCATGATCCCCCACATAGGCATTTTCTGTATCAAGCCTTTCCTTGTAAGTGTTTGAAGCCAGATCTCACTGTGGTCCTTGAACATAACAATTTTGCCTGGAACCTTTTCCAAGTTTCAAGGAACAAACTGAGTTTGGACCCATGGTTTAGGCAACTGATGTGAAAGTGAGTAATAGTGACCAGAGTGAGGAGCATTAATATAATATATATATTATATTAAATTATCTTTTTTTTTTTTTTTGGTCTGCAATTATTTTCAGAAACTTTTGGGTGCATTTATGGCCTTAAACGTTGTGTGTTTATGTAACAGAATTTTACTCTGTAGTTTTAAAATTAATTAATTTACCTACATAACACGCTGATTTTTTTTAATAAAACCAAGAGAACAAATGTCATTATTCCACTACATGGTTAGGCAGCACTGGAGACATACAGCATCGTGTACAATGGTTTGTAATTCCCATTTCTATCCTTGTCAATTAAACTGCAAAATGAAAATTTCAAGTATTTCTGCTAATTTAGAGTGCCCGCTAGATGGCAGTATTATCTAACAATATCTGTACTGCTTCTTTCTTTGAATATATCCAGTTATTGATCTATAAGAATACAATAAAAAGGCTATATTAAATGTAGCACAGGTTACCACAAAGAAGTTGAGATGAATCTGCTGCTATCAAAATAAAATATTATAAATGATGACTATTTTGCCTTTTCTCCAATTTTGAAAGTAATTCTTCATTAATCTTAATTTGAAGTTCTTGAACTGTCCAGTATAAAATAACATGAAATGTAATAGAGTTTAAAATAAATAAACTTTCATAACTAACTAAATAAATAAATATTTACATAGACTATATTGATGTATTCGTGGAAATTATTCTTGAAACTATATTGTATACAGTTTAAAATGTTTTATATCAAATATTTGACTTCTTGACTGATTCAGCTCATCACTTCCACTGAGTCAGCTGCTTCAATAATCATTTTGTGCCTCAGCAATCTGAGTCTACTGATTCAACAGGCATTTTATGTACTCTTTCATTTGTAGACTCAGGAGCTGTGCATGAGCCAAATATTATGTTCATTTTCTCATGTATGCTCAGAAAATAGCCCCACTGCAGCTCTAAAACAGACTGACAATCTCAGTGAAGATTCAGGAAGTGTCAGACCTGGCACGTTGCTAATTTCTTGATATTTCTTCTTATTGTTTCCGTGTGTAGTTCTTAGCCACAAAAATTCTACTTCCTAGCTTTTCAAGATAGAACTTCTGCTTTAATAAGTAGCATTCTGTTAATGTGCTAGGATTTAGTAAAAATACTTCATTTGTGCAATATAAAATCTCAATATTTGAATCTTGATCTAATTTTTGCCTTCTAATGGTAATTAGTCCTTAAAATGGTATTATGGTATTAAAACTCAGAAGCTGAAGTTTCTGGATTTTGTGTCATGGTTTTAAGAAGGAAGAGAAGAGAGAAGTGGCGTAGGAATGTTTGAGAGGGATTTAAAATGAGATTTTTCCTTCTGTAGAATATTGCTCTTAGTACACATAGTACACAGTACCTACGGATACGTATTCACTTGAGTTATCATTGCCTGAGAAGTTTGCTCTGTCAGAAAGTTCATGGATTTCTTGTTAGTTCTGACTGGTTAGCTAATATTTTTAACACATTTGTGGGTTACCTTTCCCTGTCGCAAAACTTATTTGAACTTGCCTGTTCCGTTTATTTATTTACGTATTAAACCAAGAGATAATGGAACCTTTTTTTTGGACTTCTGTAACCACTTAAAGGTCAAAATCCTTAAAATCTTTAAATGTTTTTTTCCTTTGGATTCACCTTGTGCAGTAGTTGAACACATTAGCTGCCAGTATGATAGAGCTCTGTTAAAAGTGCCCAAGCCTGTGATGCAGGTAGCATGCTGGCAGCTGGAGGGAGCTAGAGGAGCATAATTTCATTTAAAGACTAAAGGAAAGAGAAAGCCTTTACCTAGCACATAGAAATGTGACAGATTTGAGTTCTTTTTTCTTTGCTTTCCTTTTTTGTTTTGTCCCATGGAATAGGTAAAGAAGTAACTAATATTATTTGCACAAACTCAAGCTGTATGTAGCAGTTCATGTGCAATATTCCTTCCGCTGTTGTATTCTAGAAGAATACTTTATACCTGGCGTTTCTTAGAGGAAAATGTGATATTCTTGGATTTGATATATAATCTGTCTTTTTTCATAATTAAACTATAGTGAAATTCTTGCAAGATTGCTAAGAAATGTGATTTTGTTATCCACTTCTTTCATAAATTGCTTTTTATTGGCTTTCTGGGACACTAAGCATCTCAACTATAATACTAACTCTGTTAATGCCTTATGTTTAGATCCCCTTGATGTATCAGTTCTGACTAAATAGGAGTAGTGTCAACTTAATGCTGCTGTGATGGGACTGCTTAGTGAGTATTTTACATCTGACCTGTTTAGTAGACCTGTAGAGTGTTGATCACCTGTTTATCTACGGGTTTTAGAGTAGACCTGTAGAGTGTTTGTCACTAATAATAATAATAATAACAATAATAATAAAAATCTGGTGAAAAGTTAGAGCAGGTAAACACACGCACACACACAAAGAAGTCTTTTTAGAAATGTATATTGTGCTAAATATTCTCATAGAAGCCTTATTTTGGAGCAGAACATAGAGGGGTGGGAATTGTTTTTATTTTGGAGGGTATTAAACATATAGGACATGCTTTCGCAATGGTCCTATGCCCTTAAATAGATTATTGTTGTAATGACAACGAGTCTTGCTTAGAGCAAGCAAAATATGGAAAATTACAGTTATTGATTCTACTTTTTCTTCTCCTTAACTTTTTTTGCATACTCTCTACTGTAGAAGTCCAGAAATATTGTACTTGTCCTTTCTCTTGACAAACAGCGAGGATCAATGATCAGTTTTTAAGAAACTAATTTTAAGAAAAAAGTTAAATTAAAGGTTTTGTAAGAAGTGGTGGATTTAAGCACGTGTTGGACTTCTTTCCTGGCAGAAAATCTCTCTCCTGTTCTCAGCTGTGCTTTGCATTCACTGTGATTATAAATTAATCTGTGCTTTTGTGGCATTCCTTGTTTTTATGTTGAGTATCTTTTTAAAAGCTTGTTAATCTCAAGGATGATACTGCAAGCTGGTTCAAGACATAGCTACAATATATTCTGTGTTTGAATTTGGAGCGTTTTGTAGAGTTTTATTGCTCCCTCTAGGTAGTAGTGAGCAGGAGTACCTTAAAATAAGTTAGCAATTTTACCAGTTATATAGATGCAAGGATGTGGATGTATTTGCACTTTTTTTTTTAATTAAAAAGTGAAATTATTATTGAAAAGTCGTTACAATCATCTCACTTATGAGAGTTTAAGTGGCCAAAAGTTCAAGTGGCTTTTGGAGTTGATTAGTCATAAAGGTAGTGCAGGTTATTTTAGGGGTTTTGTTTGTTTGGGGGGATATAAGCAAACATGTTGTCCTGTATTTCTCTATTTTTATAATTTCTCAAGTTCTGGACTTAGATACTTGAAATTACAAGAGACTCTTGTGTCATCAGCCTCTGTCTCTGCCTGTTTGCATTTCACTGTTGGCTTGTTCCAGAGGACAGTAAATATAAATAAGCAGCTTGGTGCAGTCTGGCAGGAGGGTTGTCTGCCCCAGAATAGTGCTGCTAGAATTTCATGGTGGGAAGAGCATCAAATCCGACCAAAAAAACGACATGCAAAATGTTTTTCAAGGGCTTTTTCTTGGACTTTATGAAAACTATGAGTTTTATGATGCACCCTCTGTTTAGCCAGTCAGAAAGCATTTGCTTCACAGCCTCTTTATGGTAAGAATGATGGGATCCAAACCACAGACCCTGCGGTTGCCTGATGTGTATTACAGAACCAGATAAACTTTTCCTCCTCTTCCAGTGCATTTGAAGGTACATGGCCCTATCTTGCCAACGCAGAGTGTCAGCAGTCTTGTCTAAATGATATTGTGTAAATACATCATGCATAAAAAGTCCTAGCTAATTGGGTCGTAGCCTGCAGGTGTTCTGTCCATGCAGGGCTGAAAATGCAGCCCTTTGATCCACGGGCTTCATGGCTGCTGATGCTGAAGAGACTTCTGGTATTATTAGAATGGCTTTCTTAGCTCTTGGCAGATTTATACAGCTACAGGCTAATATTAGCACCGTTGAATATGACCATATTGTCTGTGTGTTTCTGCAGATACCCGTGCGTAAGATGTGCTGTATTTTGCTTGATTGATCTATTGATTAAAAAGGATAGCAATCTGTTCATTGGTAATTCCCTAACTTTCAGTACCTTTGGGTAGATGATGATGATAATGATGGGAGAAAGGTAACCAATATAAGAAAAAATCTTCTTTTTTTCCCCCTTCTCATTTTCTGTTATTGTTCATGGGCCTAATCTTTCAGAAATTCACAGGCTGAAATAGGAATGTAATGGGATGCACAGCGTGATAACACAGGTTAGCACTTTAGCACTGACGATGGCAGCTTGAGAGAGCCTGCTGGTATCTGAAAGAAAAGGAGCAAACGTTACTTTCATCCAACTAGCTGACTATATATATATATTTTTTTAAGTCTCAGCATGCCTGTGAAAAATAAAACTATTTTTAATTCTCAGCTTAAGTCCTCCTTTGTAATTAAAATTGTGAATAGGCAGACTAATATGCTTGATTCTTTCTAGTTGTAATTGGTACAAAGAAGTTTTCTTCAAGGTAGAAATAATTTTGTTTCAGCTTCATTTTGTTGCTTGACCTAATTGGATTTTATTTGATTGTTTTGAGTGAATATTTTTAATTTGGTTTTGCAACTTGGGCTATTTTCTTAATGTAAAAATTCTTTCTTAATCATATTCTATTTGTTTTCTCTTTATTCTGTTTAATTCTTTTCTTCAGTAATTCCAGGTGGAAAAACTTTCATTACTTATTTCTACAAAGAGCTGCTGGTAACAGTACCCACCTTGGCACTAAACTGATGTGTTAAAAATAGCATAATGCATTGAAAAGAAAAAATTATCATGAACGTTTGGAAATTAATTTTATGGACGAAGAGGTACTGAGAGAACTTTAGAGATGATTCAATTCAAGGAAAGTGAAGTTAATTCCTAAGTTTGTTCTGTCATGTTTGTAAAAATTGACTAATTCCAAACCTTCTTGTTGTTTAATTTTTTTTTTTTTAATCTTAGGATATGTCTCTAAGAATTTGCTGATTCCTATAAACCAGCATTTAGCTATATGTGTTCTTTATAGATTTACAATAGATATGATCTTTTCAAATATGATCAGGTAAGAAGATGTGATTTTGAGGCAGATCATACAGTGTGACTAGAGCAGTGATAAAGTGTTCTATATACACAGAAATTTTCACAAACAAGATTTGATTTGTGGCCCTGTGAACATAATGTTAGATATTCCTGTGTTCTGAACACCTCCGAGATTGCAGGGTGTTTAATATAGGGAATTCATTGCATTAACTGAGTTTTTCACCTCTCTTTATCTCCCGTTCTCTCAGAATTTTATTTATTGTTACAAATTTTATCTAGGAAAATTTGTCAGCGTATGAAAGAACTAAGTCTGGTGCGACATGAAAGACCAAACAATTTCTCTTCTCCCAAGCTCTTTCCAGCTCTGTCTTTACACACTTCCTTACAAATTGCTTTCCTGTCCTTAGTGGAAGGAACGTCACCATTTAGGACTCCAGGAGCAAGTTTGGGCTGTGTTTACATGAAGCAGTTGCAGCTGACGCTTGTTAAGTGACTGCCTAGGAGCTTAAAAACAAATCTTCCCTCTGCTACATGAACTTCTATTGTTTGGAGAGAAATAATCGGCTCAGCCCCTCTTTAGAAAAGAACAAAGAACATAATAGTACATCTGGTTCATCTGTTAAGACAGCAAGGATTCATTAAGCAAGTAATGCACAACCGCTGTTAATAATATATATATCTAAAACCCGCCTGTATACGATAAGTTTTTTAATCACTTTCCTTTGACCATTTAATATATGCACATAATCTCCTCCAGAATCATCAGCTATTCACAGTTTGTACACAGTGTTAGGAGAGAGTTGGTTCTTGTCTTTGGATCAAGTAAATTGGAGAGTTAAACAGAGTTTTGTTTCTCTCTTGCAAATTCTTGTGATGTGATATATGACATAAGACTAGAAAGAACCTACTGAGTCCTCAGATCATCACAGATAGAATTGTTAGCCTCTGCTTCTAAATGATATCAGTCTCTTTAAGTATGTTGGTTTCTTTTGCAACCTTGATTGCAAACTATTTGTTTTGCATTTGTGAAGGGGCTTGGTGCAATAAAATCTAATTTTCAGACTAGGACTAGGCTCTGCAGTCAAGAAATTGTATCGAGTGTCCAAATTTTCTCACTCCCCTGGTGACTGGAATTAATTTTTAGTTTTTGGTTTACAATTAGGCAAGACCAGTTTTGCCTGTTTTACTTAGTGCTGTGATTGTCTTTTAGCTTAAACTTGCTCACCTCAATGGAGTTTAACACAATATCCTTGTTGCATGAACAACATGTGTTCCCTGCACATAGTCATCTATTTGCCACTTCCAGTTATGCCCTGAGAAAGGTTCAGTATCACCAGTTAGTTGACCATAATTTGTGTTAGTTGTGCCCCTGAGGCCGGCTCTGATGTGGTTCCTGTCCTCCTCTCCCTGTTGACATGTCATGACATCTCCTTGCCTTGATTAAGTTCTCTTCACCTACTTAACAACCCATCAATAATTTCACTACAAGTGCTTTCTTCATATTATATATCCAATACATTTGGAGCATTTTATGCATATCAGGAGACCCTTGGCAGTTTTTGACAGGGTCAGAAAGCACCAAGGCTTTGGTGTGTGCATGCAGAGGTAATGCACAAGGTAGCAAAATGAGTAGCAAAATTCCTGTTAAGGAATATACAGAATCTCTTCAGTGCATATTTGTAGTGTTTCTGCTCTGCCAACTGCAATCAGTTTTAGTCACTGACTTTGTACTTGACATCCCTCCTCCCCCAAAGCCCCTCTGCTGCTTTCAGTCATTTGCTAGGGAATAGCTGGGCTCGCCAGAGCATCTTGGACTAAAGAGGCAGCTGCATCACAGTTGATTTGCAAGGCAGGACTTCAAAATATGAAACATGTTGACAAGGGAATGCCTCTTGATAGACGGGGATTAGTATGAATTGGTACAGTATCTTTTTTCTGTCCGTGGAAATGAAAATTGGCAAATATTTGGGGAAGGCCAATGTGGAAGACTGATAGGACAGTATGAGCAAATGTCACATAGGAAAAGTTTATATTCTTGGTAAACATCACCATCTTTGCAAGTATTCAAAATACAGAAAAGTGACAGAATACGAAGCCAAAACATATGCTAGCCTAACTCAGGCTAGGAAAAGCTTGATTCAGAAAAACAGGTTTTAGTAAAAGTCTCAGCAATTTGGATAATCCGCAGGTTTACTGTGAAATTACTCTTTTAAGGAATGAAGATACTGATGAATATCCCAAGATACATGAAGTTCTGCACAAAATCTCCATCCTTACTTTACTTGCAGTTTAATTTCTTACATGGGTGAAGGAGACATGAAGAAGAAATGATGTGGCTATTTTGGGAGAGTTTGGTCTTGGCATATTTAGATGTCTCCTGGTTAAAAGTATACCCGAGCTAGTCACCTAATATCCTTTTCTAGTTGAAGAAATAGGCATGCGAACAACATCGTGCCTGCCAATAGAGACACGAGCATCTAAATGCACTCTCGTTATGACAACTGTTTCTATCTGTATTAAGTTTCAGCGAGCCTGAAAGTACCCATTTTTCTCCATCAACTAAACGTGGAGTCAAGTCAGATACAAATATTTATATTGTGGACAATGACAGAACCCCAGAATTGTTGAGGTTCAAGGGATCCCTAGAGCTCATCCAGTCCAAGCCCCTGCTCCAGCAGGGACACCCAGAGCACGGGGCACAGGGTGACATCCAGGCGCCTTTGGAAGATCTCCAGAGAAGGAGATTCCACAGCCTCCCTGGGCAGCCTGGCACCCTCACAGCAAAGAAGTTCCTCCTCGCATGCAGATGAAGCTGCCTGGGTTTCAACTTGGACCCATTGGCCCTTGTCCTGCCACTGGCCACCCCTGAGAAGAGCTTGGCCCCTTCCTCCCTACATTCCCCCCTCAGGTACTTAGACATACTGATCAGATCCCCTCTCACCTTTCTTGCATCTCTTCTTGGCAGCCACAAAAAACTTCAGATATCCCTCTGGAGATCTCCTGTTCCTCACCAAAACTGAGCCAGCAGTGCCTGATTCTGCGCCCTGTTCCTCCTCTGCCTCCTATGCCTGGCTGGTGTTGCAAAGCAGGCAGCTAGTGCCAGCCTTCCCTCCCTTTGCAAGGTTGCTTACGATTTCTTCTGGAGAACAAGTGCTGAAATTCCGTTATTTTAATGACAGGATTTCCTAGGGAGAAAGTTAGTTTGCAGGGTTCTGGGAGGATGGTCTGTCATTTTGTGTCCTTTAAATGGTAGATTGAACTGTGTGTCTCCCAAGCGGATTCCAGTGCGAGCAGCTATAGAGCAGCCCGGTGCCTCTCAGAAGGTGCTTTCGGAAAGGGCTCTTATTTCACAGGAGAAGGCTCCATGCGACAAGAGAGGTAGGACTTCACGTCCCTGCTGCTTGGAAACAACAAGCCTGGGTATAATTTCTGCAAGTGGAAGTGGAATTCACAGAATACTGCGAACATGGAAAAGGCTCTCAGCTGTTTAAAATTCAAAAAGTTTTGAAGGTAAAACATAAAAACACAACTTATTTAGAGTGAATATTTCTTCATAGCTTATCAACTAAAATTAAAACCCAAGTACTTGGAGGCAGATCTATTTGGTGGGCAGAGTGTGGGTGTCAACTGGGAGATGCTTGGTCACCATGTGATGGGGCAACCTCTAACTTCCTTCAGATGCTCCTCTGTTACCCTCCTAGAGAAATCTTAGATAATACCTATTATTTGTAGTTTAATCTTTAAATTATTATGTCATATTTTCTAAGTAGTAGTAGTTTTTCTGAATAAGATTCTAAATATTATTTATTCCATTTCCAATGGGACATGATGCTTGATCGTTACAATAATTCACATGGAATATGGGAAAGTACCTTTCAATGTGTGGATGTTTCTAACACACGTTATTTCTTTTTTTACCTGCTCCCCTTTCACACAGGCTTCTTGAGACATGGCACAAGCAAAGTGCATAAAACATCACTGTTTTATGAATGTTCCAATAAGAGAATATACAGGTGGAGTGTCTGTGTCTTTAGAAGGCTCAGAGTTCAAATTCTGTCAAATTGTAGTGAGTCTGAGGAAAGCAGGAGGGATGGGAGCTGGAGGATCTGCTAAAAGGCAAAAGATGGAGACCCGAGTTGATCTAGCTTAATAATCAAGGAGCGCTTGATGTCTCTCAGACCATCTGTGACCTACATAGGAAGGACAAGAGGGCATTTTGTATTCCAGATATCATGGCAAGAAAGGTGAAAGGGAAAGTCCGAAGATGGACTCAAGAATTATGTAGCTCTAAAAAAATATGTTATAATTGGTACTGAAAGTAAGCAGATTGATTTAAGGGACTAGCACAGAGACATGAGAAGAAAACTGAAGATTGTTGATAGAAAATGTTCTTTTTCAGCCTTTCTTATTTATTACTAGCATATGGCCCAGGAAACCGTTTTCCAACAGCTATTTTCTAGCTTGGAGTGGCCTCTAATGGATGTGTAACCCTGATGGTGTAGGGAAAAGCTTTTAATAATTTGTGGGGCTGTAGTGCTTGTAAAAGATGCTAGACTGGCAGTCCTGAAGATGGGGAGACTGAAGTAATGGTTTCTGACTCGCTGAACAGCGGGCTCTGCAGCATTTTTTTAATTGTATCCTGAATAATTCAACTTTCATGGCTTTTTTTTCCTTTTTTTTTTTTTTCCTAACTGTTGAACAATGATAGACGGTTGCCGTTTAGCGTGATTCTGGACCCCTACCTTTTACAAGGAGTCTTTTGATATACTGAGGCCACTTTTCTTGTTTACCAGCCTTTCCCATGAAACGTGTCAGGAAATCAGAGCGAAGGAAGGGGGATGGTGCCTCGCTCGGAGGCACCTGGTGGTTGCCTGGAGTGTTGGGGTGGCTGCCTGGCCAGGCAATGCAAAAAGAGGTTCAGATGGAAAGTTAGCACTTTAGCCTAAAATCTACTCCTACTTTTATCACTTTCATGGTTCAGTTTACACCTTCTCAAACTGATACATTGTTCTCATTGTCAAATTTTTAAGTTCTGCTCAGCATCTGGGATTTACTTCCAGGAGCAGAACTGCCGTCCCCTGGGCAGAACTGCCCCGTTGGGCTCCAGAGAGGCCTCGTACACACGTTGGGCTCCGGCACTGGGGATAACTCAGTGCCTTGCAGCTGTTGGGAAGGAGGAGAGCAAACCTCTGGAAAGCAAGCAAGTTTGGTAGGGGGTGAAAGAGGCAGCTTGAAGTCCTTATTAATCATTTTTGGTGAAAGCGTCACACAGATAAAGAGACAAGTGGGCCTAAAAAAAAAAAAAGTAATACAAATAATAAGCATACATAGGGTGCTTAGGCTTATGATGTTTTTAATGCATGAAACTGCTAGGCTTTAATGCAATGACTTTTTTTTTTTTTTGGTGGTTATGTTTGAAATGAATGCAAGACATGAGTTTAAGCCTGATGCTTTATTAAAGAAAATGCATCCATCAAAGAGAAAAATCGGGATGAACTTGTAAAATCAAGCTAATGGGCATGAGGGAAAACAACCTGAAACAAAGCTGCTCAGAGGAAGGAAAATAGTCAGAGACTAGTAATGCTGAAAAGGTGTAAGCATCAAGAGCAGCAAAAAATGGAGTCTAGAGGGAGATTAAAGGAAATGAGACGCACGTAATTATTACTTATAGCTACCTGTGTGCTCGGTGATGCTCGAATGGAGAGAGATGATCCCTACACCGAGTTGGCTAAATAGCTGCCAGGGAATGATGAGAAGTCTGTGCCTATATATAGCCTGCAAGTATCAAAAATAGGGATTCTTTCAGAAGAGGCTGAAGAGGTCTAGGTAGGAGTAATGAAGTCATATGAGGGAATATGAATATTGGGGGAGAAAAGAAAAATAAATAAAAAAAGCAAGCTTTCAGTTGGGCAGCTGATCAAGTTTGAATGTTTAGCAGTCTCCTGTGAAGTTTAGCAGTGTGTCCTATTCCTTAAACTATT
Organism: Nothoprocta pentlandii; assembly: GCA_013398315.1. Taxonomy (NCBI): domain Eukaryota; kingdom Metazoa; phylum Chordata; class Aves; order Tinamiformes; family Tinamidae; genus Nothoprocta; species Nothoprocta pentlandii. Next base: position 992,784 of record VZSG01000105.1, read on the forward strand.
TAAAAGATCACATTTTTCTGAAAATAAACCTGAGGGAAGAATTCTGCGTTGGAGGGAAGGCAGAGCTGATTACTAAATAGCAATTTCCCATTCCTAATTTCTGTGGTCTAGCATGGTCTAAACTAGCAAAATAAGCCTTGTGGCACACCAGTGAAACATAATTTATGTAAATTCTCCTCAGAATAGGCATTAACCTTGATCCTTACTTCAATTATCCGTTAGGTCTTGCCTTTGATACAATAATCATCTTGAATATTTCATGATTTAAGTCCCCTTGCCTTGTTGGAGGAACAATGCTCTTATCTGTATAATCCATAAAATGCCATCCATATAAGTATGTACTGCCTCGTATGATAGACTTGCTTGAGATCATATGAACCAAAAAATACTGAAAACTAGAATTTATTTAAAAATCATTCATATTTTACAAACTAGATAGCAAAAAAGCTAGTTATACAACTTTTCTTACGTGTTGAATTTGGAAATGTAATTCTAATACATATCACATCCTTCTAGAAAATATATTAAATGTACATGAATGAGGAGAATAGCAAATGACTTCGGTCTTGATATGGACAGTGGGTCAACATGTGGCTGCCAGTCAGCGTCATCTTCACAGCTCGTTGATCTTGACTTGCTTAGGTGAGAGGGGGCCTTTCTCTGAAGCGTTGAACGGTAAGACTTTCTAAAGAAGAAGAGACCAGAATTTGGGAGCACAGGCATAAATACTTGCCTGTGGATAAGAACACTTCAGACATCATGTGGAGGGTTGTTTGTTCTGTTTATTTTGCAGTAATTTAGGGGAAACTAGCGCTCTTTGGAAGCGTCGGAACCAGTCCTGGATTCTAGGCATGTGTTTGCACAGACACATATGAGATGTGCTTGATATTGGGGGCATTTTGCAGTTGAAGTCGCTTATAAAATAGAAGCATTTTGCACCAGATTGCACCCTGGTCTTAGTGACAATTGGGAATTGTCATTTTCCGACTTCTAAATATATGTGAAGTAATCTTAATTATTTTGTAGTGCTATGTAAATTGTTTTCTTTTTCTTTTCTTGCTTATGTCTTTCGGAGTCAGGTTTTACTATGTATTCGGAGGTGAGTACATTGTAGAAAATGGTAGTCATCAACCTGATCAATCTGATAAATAACTAGAACACTTGAGTTGCTGCATGAACATACAGCAGAGGTTGCTTAAGGAAGGAACATGTAATATTAAGCACTAATACTGAGAAAACAAAATGCACCAGTTGTATAAGGCAAGGAAACATTTCAGAATCCTTCTTGAAATCCATTTAAATTGTTCTGTAGAAATATGTTTGCTTTTTCTGAAGTGATGTGATTCCATATTGCAGTTAAGATGACAGACTGTTCAGGTGAGGTAATGCTGCGATAAATCCCAGTATCTGGGCGTATCTTAGGCCTAAGGGCCTTTTCTTCACACAATTATTTCATATTTAATTCAGTTTAAGTGTTAATTACTGCAATTTCCATCTGCTGACATTTGTAATACGCAGAATTTCTGTAGCTCAGTAAGTAACACTATAAAAAATAACAAAATTCAAAGTGGGCTCTGTGGAGAGCGGCTGCCCAGAGAGGCTGCCAGTTCAGATGCCATCTCAGTAGTTGTGCATTGCCATATATTCGTTGTTGCCTTTCTAAACTTGTCGTTAGTCAAACATTAAGACTTCTAGAATACACTACTGCAGCAAAAAAAGTTGTGTTATAGTTAAGGTAAAACTGTTTTTGCACCTAGTGGCTGTGGTTCGTTTCTTCTAGCGGTTTTATCTGTTTCAAGAAAGATGTGCAGGAGTGTTTTTCTCTCTTTGAGGATACAGTACTTATTTCACATGAATTATGACCATTTAACAAGCTTGAAGTAAAACATTTAACTAGCTGCATGCTAAAACTTAACGCATTTTTCTCTATTTCTACTAAAAAAAGAATCGCTGCTTTAGTTGCTCTTGAACTGGGGGGTGGAAAGTGTCTAAACAGAAACTACTGTCATATGCAAAAATAAATTCTTCTATAATAATTATTTATTTCTCTCTACAGTTATAGTTTGCTTGGGATTTGTTAAACCACTGTATGCAAAACATATGGAGCTGATGTTTTACTTTTATACAGAATATATTTTAAATGGTAAACTGCTAGTTGCCTTATTAAGTGAAAACCAGGACTTGGTTGTTGAGGTTTTGGGAAAAGAGAAAAAGGATTCATATATAGCCGTGAATAACTTTTTTAAAAACACATAATTGTTCAACTGTTGGAATTATGCTTCTGTTTTCTCTGAGAAATTCCCATGAAAATATCACGTGTTGGGACAGTTGCATTTCTGGAAAGGCAGGGCTCTGAACTAAGAAATTTGCACAGCCTCTGATATAGGGTGCAGATGAATGTGTGTGGATGTAAATTGTTTGTAATAAAAGAACTCTGCCAGAAGAGTCAAAACCAAAACTGTTTTTTGTGGTTTTTTTTTTTTTTGGCTAAAATCAGGCAAGAGTAATTTCATTTATATTTTTAGGTTTTGAATTTAAGGGAACTAAAGAAAGTAAGGACAGTGTGTGGCAGATGATATCCTTTTAAAGAATACTTCTAATTCACTTCTTTAATGTGGCCTTTAAAAGCACGAATTTTATATATCCCAAACACATCCTCTTGGCAATCCTGTAACTGAAGAGGATTAAATTTGTTCTTGAACATTTTTTTGTTAGGCAGATCCATTGCGAATGAAGTAAAACCATTGAAATGGGAGATAAAATAAGAATCATTTATCCAACTAATACATATATGTGCTTAGTTCTTTTCACACAGAGGCTACAGCATAATACTGATGATTTTTTTGGTGAAATAGAATTTTGTAAAAATTCTTGCATGCTTTGCTAGGAATTTGGTTTTCATGGGAAAGCCCCATAAATGTTTGTTGACATCTGTAGGTACCTTTGTACTCTTTTATCTCTCTGAGAGAGAGCAGAGTTTTGTATAATACATATTCACTGCTCCTAAAACCTCCCCCACAGCTTCCAAAATTTCAAAGCTGAGCACAGGGATTTAGCCATGCAACTTCTATTGACATTAATTGGATTTGTATGGCTAAATCCCATGCAGTTCTTCTGGAAATGTTATGGGCCCTTTGTATATAAAATATACTCACAAATATAACTTCACAAAGAATATGTGGACAGAACATTAAAATCAAGTTTAATTTATATTTGGAGATGGATAACTTTTGGTTTACTATAAATGTAAGGGTTTCTGTTCAGGTATGCTGAGTGAATACCAAACGTGCTATTCTTGCCTAAGGGCTTGCGTTGTTTTTTTTTAATGTGCAAACCATTTACCATTTACATAGGAGTCTTCTGTACTTAACTCGGGAGGGGGAAGAGCATTTCTGATTCACTAATCCCCTTTTCTTCTTGTAAGTGACTGGGTCCTTCACATCATGCACTCAAGAGGTGTAAAATATATCAGGAAGTGGGAGGGGAAAGGCAAAATGGAACCTGGTTTGCTCTAATGTATAGATTCAAAATCTTTTTTTTTTTTTTTTCCAAGAGGAAAAAAAAACACAAAGGGGAAAAGGACAGCACTAAATTTGCTGCCTGTGCTTGCGTGATGTGCAGGTTTGGGATCAGTATTTTCTCTCTTGCTCAATAAAGTGAGTAGTTGCCATGGTAGCATCCGTATTGCGCAGTCTCTCCGTTATGAAATAAACCGAGAACAGTTTTTAGAGAGAGAAGAGTTTTCTTGGCGTGAATATTTATTCTGCTAATTTCTTTTCTTCTTAGTGCAAGGTTGCGTTTTAGAAACGGAGTCACCAAGATGGGTGCCTTAAAATTCTTCTCGAAGAAGCCTCAAAAGGCTTCCCCAATAGGTGCTGATAGGCAATGCTTCTTCAGGAGTAAGTGTGCAAGCACAGAAGTAGTTTTGGGGAGGTGAGTTTGGCTCACTGGTTAAGTTAAATGTTCCTTCTGGTAGTACAATTGCATATAGCCTTTGGAGAGCACGAGCTTCCAGGCACCTCCAAGGGTGTCTCGAAGAGCCTGGCTGTCCTGATCCAGTGGCCAGTTCTGGGCAGGAAAGGCCTTGCCTCTGTTTTGTCCCTGATGCACCTCCTGGGACAGATGTATCTTGAAAACTTCTTTTAAAGAATGTCTGAGTGGCAGAGAAGGAAGGAGGGGCCTTCATGTTAAGTGGTTTTGACTAGAGAATACCCTCTAGAGTGTTTATTCCCTGCTGCTTGAGCTTCTTTTAATAAGGATGACAGACATCCATGCCAGTGCTTCCTGAGCAGTAGATTCCTTGATACCTTTTTTCTTTATTATTAATTTTAACATTTTTTGACTGCAGTCGGTGTTCTGGGGTGGGTAGGTTAAAATGTGCTGAGCACTTCTGTTTCTGCTCACTAAGGAGCTGCCGTAGTGGATAAATACCTCCCAAAACTGCTTTCTGGAAAGCCTAAGTGAAAGTGGTCAGGATATAACACACTTGGTTGGGATGACAGGAGCGTTTTCATTAGGCCCTAACAGGCTCTTTGCCAACTTACAGAGTAGTTATGGTTGGAAAAGACTTAAATGATCAGAGAGTCCACCCCTAAACCCATCACCCCATCCCTGCTTAACCATGTCCCTAAGCATCTCATCCACACGTTTCCTGAGCACTGCCAGGGACGGTGGCTCCACCACTTCCCTGGGCAGCCCATTCCAGGGCTTCACCGCTCTTCCCGTGCAGAAATTCTTCCTAATAACCAACCTGAACCTCCCCTGGTGCAACTTGAGGCCGTTTCCTCTTGTTCTGTGTGTAACAACTGCTGCTTTTCTTGTTTCATTTCTTCCTGAGTTGTCCCATGATGGCTTTGAGTTTGGTCATCACTTTAGTAAACCTTTTTATGGTGATTTGTGCTTATTATTCAGGAATTCATATATATTTATTTACTGATCATTGCAAAAAAAAATCTGAAAATTGTCACAATGATTATTTCAAAAATAAAGCAGATATCACAACCATCACGTGCAGATACAAGTAGTTAGGCACCTGAACCTGACACGTGCATTCCTTGGTTGTGTTGTATTACACAGGAACTAAAATAACTCACCTTGTGTTGGTGGTTCTGTGCTTTTCAATCCATTCCTGGATTATCTGCTGCAATTGCCTTGTTTAGCATATAAGTGTTTTATTCTTGATTCCTTATTGCTCCATAAAGTGCACGTGATGAGTTAGGAGCCACATTGACTATGTTTTTTTTAACTTCACACCTTTTAATTTAATGTATGCAGCAAGATGTTTTTAAGAATTGCGAGGGGGAGGAAAGGTGTCTTTGTTTCTATCCATCCAAATGTTACCATCACTGAATGCCATAGAAGCAGGACAAATACTAATTAGCTGCATACTGTCTCTGAGCAGTACAGTGCTAATAAACCAGGCATCAGTTTTGCAGCTATTTAAATGAAATTCATTTTTTATGAATTCACTGTTTCAAAGAACTAAACAATCAAAATAATTTGTTTAGAATGTAATAACTTATGTTATAAAATTAATCCCCCACCATTTAAACCTGAGCATATCCTCCCTGCGTGTTACTCTTCCACTGGCACAGTGCAGTTAAAATTCATTGACCCATCAGTCACTTATTGACAAGTGTAACAGCTCTCTTATTCACTAGTTCATCTGTTGTCTTTCTTGATTGCTAACTTTCTTACCCCCCAAACACGTACTTAGCATTTGGAGCAGCACTTTTTTTCCAAGTTTGGAAAGGTGAGTGGTGTGGGGCATAACTAGCAGAATTTCACAGTTGTGTTAAATGATGACAGAAGTTGAAAATGCAAACAGTGAAAATGCAAAGGAGGGGTTGGGTCCCCCTTGCAGATAAATTGCTGATAGATGATGTTTCACATTCTTTATCTCATAAAACAAAGACCAGCTGAAGAAAAGATTGAAGGAAAATTGGTAGGTATGACCACTTTACAGAATCATCTGTTTAAGAGGCTTAAGGTATCTCTAAATATCCTCATGCAGTTGCAAAAGGAACATATTTAACAGGTCATTGAATCTAAATTTTTAATATTTCATGACTTATCAATGCACGGATGACTGGAAGCTTTATATTCCGTAGAATGACTTGCACAAGTGGATGCTATAAATGTATAGTCTCTGTCGTACATCTAAATACTTAAATTTTGGTTACAGATTCTTTTTTTGTTTAATGAAACTTGTCACTGTACGTTAGAACCATCCGTTTTGTGTTATGTTACAGCAAGAAACGTTCATGTTTTCATTGCTCGTCAAGGACCTTGATGGCTGGACTGGCTTCCTGAGACATCATCCTTATCCTCTTCTTTCTTTTGCTCCTGGCAGGACTAAATTAAGATCCACCAGTGCAGAGCAGAATCTTCTCTTCCATGTGCTAGTGTTGCTGTTTGGCAGGATGTTCTGGGAAGGACATTCCCAATCTGCCCCTTCCCTGCTGCTTGGAAGAGCGACCTTGTGGCATCTCCTTTTGTGCTGCGTGGTGGCTCTAGTGACACAGAGGGTGTTCCCTCTGGTTCCTCCTTGGATTGTGTCTGTTCTGCTCCTGTGAAACATGTTGGAGTATCTTCTATAAGCAAAGATTTTTAACAGGAGAATAACTTACTCTGAATTACTCTTGAGTATGAATTGCTCTCGAGTAAGAACTTTCTTTTTAACTTTTTGTCAGCCAAGGATCTAAAGTCAGATATGAAATCAAATTTTAAGGAGAATGTCACTTATGTGGAAGTGTCGCTCTCAAATCAGGAGAGTTCTTTCACAGCTTCCCTTTTTGAGGGTATAAAACCCAGTGTGACTCAGTGCTGCGTATGCAGTTCTTGCTGTGAGCTGCACAGTACCATCATGTCTGATTTCTTTGCGTGTACATGCAGCCCCGTGGTGAACTTCAGTTCATTGATCAGGTACATTAACTTCAGAGTTCAACAGTCTTTTTAGCTCCAGTTTTACAATAGGAAAGGAGCTTAAACTGTCATATTTGAGCTAGTCAGGTCCATCTATGTGTATGATTTCTTACCTATATTTAAATCTGTCATACACAGATTGCTAAAGTCAGAAGTTAGAACAGGGAAAGGATTTCTCTGTACTTAAAGTTTTCTTATATGCTTTCCCTCCTAAGGTCAGGAGGGATCTTTGATTTGTGTGATAGTGCTGATGTACTTCGGTGCTGTGAGTCATTCCTATTTTTGTTTCTGTTGCTATTTATTCTTATTACAGAACCACTAAAATGTGCACACCTGAATGTAGTCGCAAGTAAGGGTTAGCTTCTGTCTTCTGCAGTGCCCGTCTTGAGAAGCAGCCTTGCAGCATGGTACTAGGGTCCTGTCCATCTTTAATGATGAGCTTTTGTGCATTATGTGTGCGTGCACCTTGCATGCTAAATAAACTTTATTAGAGATAGATCATATACTAGGATGAACCTCTCTTAAATTGCAGGAGATTTTAAGATGAAGAAAACTCAAGGAAAAATATTTTTACATATAAACAGCGTATTGGATTTGATTTAATAGTGATTTTTCAGAGCCAGCTCCCACATCAGACTACCATGTGTTATCATTTGTCTAGCCTTGTGAGTACTATGTCTGTTTCTTGTATTTCAAAAGTATTTAGGTCGAATCCTCCTGGGTGGTGGTATTAATTAAAAATACCCAATGTCTTGTTTCCTTCTACCAGCTTTGGATCAATATTCATTCAACACTTAAATTATCATAATCGTCCAAAAATAGACTGCAGTTAACACACACATTGAAAATATTTTTCCTTACTGAAGGAAGCACGGTAATTTGGTCTCAGAAAGACCAAAAAGTCTCTCAAACATCCAATTCTGAGAAGTATCCTTCAATTTCATGAATTCTGTTCATGGCATGTACACAGTGCAGATTTGTCCTCAAGACAGGTTAGAAATCCTAATTGCTTTAATTACTTGCGAATGCATAATTGTATTTGCAAACAAAAAATGCCTCCTTTATGTAGGAACAAGAGGGTAGTTACTACCCTCCACACTAAATTAAATCATTGTTTACACTCATATATTTTACTGATATATCATTAGAAATTTAGAGACCTTTTGCAAATGTGAGTATCAAATCCTATAATTAAGGTTCAATATATAGTTAGAAATATATTTAAGATTACTTTTTTTCTGGTTTGATTTTGTACTTCTCTTGTAATATCTAGAAATGCTGCCCTTGTGGGACAGAAATGTTAAACAGGTGTTTTTTTTTTCTTTTTCATATAAAATTTCACTTCAAGAAGATCTTTGTGTCTCTTTTTTTGGCTTCTAAAAAAAAACCCTGGAACTTGAAGCCTTTGATACAGAAAGGTACCTTCAGAAAAAAAGAACACTTCTTTTGGCTAGATGCTGCCCACGTCTTGAAAAATAGCCAGCTTTTGTCTGGTGTCTGCTGCATGAAACTACCTGACTTAAGGAATCAATCTAATTGTAAGCATCATTTCCCAAGTGTTTCTTTGACCATCTGTTCTTATCTGTGGTTGCTTTGATTTTGAGGTATGTAATAGAAAAGGGAGCACTTGTGAATTACCTGCCTGCAGTTACTAACTGTCCTCCTTGTAAGTAGTGGTGCCTCTCCCAGGGAGCCTGAAATAACCAAGGTGCAGGCACCTCCCGCAAGTTTCAAGCAAAGGGAGTTCTTGGTTTTGTGTCTCCTAGAGAATCAAAACAAATTCCCCCGATCAGTTCCAGGAGTCTTACAAATTTCTGAGAAGTTTTTTAAATATACCTTCAAGTTGGGGATTAATTTGATCCTCTCACAAAAAAACGTGTTAAACAAATTGCTAGCATGTCTTTCAAAGTAGATCTCGAAGTATTTTAATTGATCCTCAGAGTAAAGGAACTATCTCAGAAATACTGATTTATCCTGGCATCGCTCCCTGGAGATTTTATCCTTCTTTTAAGTGATGAGCAAGCCTAGAGTATTATGAATTGCCTTTTAGATTCCTCCTCCTCCTTGTGCAAACTGAGTTAATGGTAAAGTAAATGTGCTAAGAGGAAAAAGGGACTTTTTCCCAATGAATAACATCCCAAAAAAGAAAGGTTAGCCTGAACAGCCACAGCTTCTAAAAGACAAATGGTATCAGAGGGGTAGGCAGTTGTTGCTGTTATAAAACATTTAGTGAAGATAATGTCACATGTGGGACTTGTCAGCATCTTTGGGACTTGAAAGTTTGTTCAGGTTAGCTTGGATTGCTAACTTACTGTCACTGGCTTTATTCTTTAAAATACTGCTGTCTCAAGTAACCATAGCTGCAACTGGTACCAAACTGTTCGACCTAATCTGAAAAAGTCATCCAGAAAAGATACATCAACACTGACAAAAATGCCAGGAGATGGTTAAATGACCTGTGCTCCTGCTGAAATGGAGGGGTAATGCCCAAGGTCCTGGAGAGTCATTATAAAGTGACAAAGTAATGCTGACGTTAGAGATGCAAAAATAAATAATAACTTAATATCTGATAAAATGTTAGGCCTTTATCTGACACGGTCACATCTGCTGTGTTTTTTGTGTGCCTTAAAGCTGTATACAGAACATAATTCAGAAGCAAAAATCAATTGTTAAATCTAAACATACAGGAAAGGGTTTATTTTTAAGATTTTTTAAAACTATTTTGTGTAATTTCTGGCTTATATATAATTATAATGTTTTTCTAGTTAACTTTCTGCTTGTGAGCTTTTTTTAACAAGCCTATCATACTGTCCATACTCCAGATAAAATTTGGACTGAAATAACTTTGAGCAGGTTTTTTTTACCCTACCATAATTTGTACTAGGGTCATTGAATTTAACGGCAGGAGGCTTGTTCTGCAGTCATTTTGACTGAATTGTGTTTTCTAAATGGCATCTGCTTTTCAAACTGTCTTTGGCAGTGTGGCAGTGCTTTTAACATCTGTATGGATTTAAACACCAGCAGCAGTGGGTTTGGAGCAAGTGTGGTGGGTTGTGTTTTTTCTTGAAAAGAGCTGTGGGCCGGTGCTGCAAGGCACTAGGGTACATATAAAATTTAATATGACCATGAAAGAATATAGCCCCGCTGTGTGAGAATATTATAAGCCGAATAATGGAAGTTCTTAATATCCTCGTAGGTTTGAGGCTCAGAATCACTGAGCAGGTTCAAGCTGTGGTTGAAAGCAGGCCAGACTGCGGAGTTACAATTAACAGCACCTTTTGGGCAAGATAATTGAAAATTACAGACTGTGGAGATGCAAAATCCCTCCCAGACCATCTAGTACATCTGCGCCAGCTCGAGATGGTTCCTGCCAGTGTCTTTTATTCGTATTTTGTCTAGTCCAGTTTGAAACATCCCCTGGGACTTGATCACGTCCCTTTTCCAGCGGCTGCCATCTTTCCTCCTTGTGGTTTTATCTGACGGATTGAGTAGGAGCCCTGTGGTTCCAAGGTGCCTACGGCCCCGCTCCTCCAGAATTTCTGCAGACTTTTTCCCCTCGTGGTCGTCACCATTGACCCAAACTGCACCCGTGTGTCTTGGGCTTCCAAAGGCTGGTGCGGCCGCCGAGGGCCCCTCTGGGGGCCTTGTCCTCAGGCCTCTCTGGCAGCCCGAGGTGGCAGCAGGAGGTAGAGGCAGCCCCCGAGGAGCTCTCACACAATTAGGCTGCAGGGGAGCTCAGGCCTGACCCGTTCTTAAACATATCAATGAGCCCTGTTGCTTCATCTCCTTCAGATCAATGGTTTTTCTTCAAGCCTTCCCATTATTCCTGCAGAAAATCCCATATACTTAGGCTGGTGTTCTTTAACTAAGATGAAATTACTACCTCATTAATTTTTATTCCCTAAATAGTTGTAGAATATTTATTCCAACCACAGTATCTTTTGTTCAGCAGATTAATACACTTTTTTTTTTTAATGTTGCCCACACTGTTTTTTAGCTAGTTCTTGCAAGAGTGGCGCTTGGGCCTGAAGCATTAGGAGAACATGAAAATGATATTGGGGACCTTTTTATTTTGCGCATATTTCCCACAGCTTTTTCCTTCTTTCCTGTCCTACTCCAGCTTCCTGTTAGACAAGCTAAAAGGGGCTCAAATCCTGTATATCCAGAGGGAATTGAATTATCTGTGTCCTACAAAGCTTTCTAACTATTTGGCTACTCTGCTGAAGCATGAAGAGACAACCACTTACGAATCTCATCTAAAATGATAGTTTGGACATAAAATATGTCATGAACTTGTTGATTATTCCAGATCTAAGGAAGCTGAATATTTACTTTTAACGAGTCAGGTTACGGCAAAGAGAGTCATCCTGTGACTGACCCGTCAGCATGAGAAAGATCCCTGCCTGTCTGTCAGTACAGGACAGGTATCTGTAGGTAGGTTTTAAAATCTGCTCCAAAGACTCCCAAGTCAAGTATTATTACCTTAAAAATTTTACCTTAAATTTATTACCTTAATTTATTTTTAAAATTTACCTAAGTATTTTACCTTGGGTAAGCTGCATTTTAGCAGCTTTTATGTAGGCTGGCTGTAGTAGAACTGGTCACTCTTTACTCCCCTTAGCTAAGTATCCTTTGCCTCTATTGGAGCACTTTGGAGATGAAACCATTTCTTAACTTGCATCAGTGGAAAATGACAGTTCTATCTATTGCTTTCTTGAGCAATCTCAGTGCCAGGGTGCGCTGTTTAAGCGCTCATTTAGCTGCCCTGACATTTTTATTAAGCTAAATAAATAGAGCATTTGTGAAAGAAATGAGTGAAGAGTTACAGTTTGCTAAGGAAATAACTGTTCTACTCTAACTGAAGATCAAAACCTTCATATATTTTGTGACATTGATCCCACAACATTAATGAAACACAGCATTTAGTCTGACGCTATCTGAGATTTGTAGAGTCAGCTTTTAGTAAGCAGTTTTGCACTGCAAACCTTAGGTTTCCTTTACAGCATCTACTGGGAGCTGGAAAAAATGGTTACTATTTGTTGTTAAAGGGGAGCTGTAACATTTGTAATGTACCATCCCACACAAAATTTGGGTCTGGCTCCAAGCTCTCTAGGCTTTTGGTGTGTTCATTGGAAGCTTTTATGAGCCTGATGCCTTTCCTTCTGTGGGACATAATCTGCTTTCGTTGGTAGTTGCTGGAAACAGGTTCAGCTGCGAGCGTAGATTGCAGAAATGATGAACCAATGATAGTGCCCTGGGGTGTAAAATGGATGTTGTAATAACACGTCCCACCCTTGTGTGTCTTCACTGATTGGAGACATTTATTGAATGAGGGTGGAGAAAGTGTTCTCTAAGTACTAAATATATAAATAAGTTTTAAAAAACAGCAAATTTGTGGTTAATTTCACGTCAATGATGGTTATTCAGTGATTCCTGAAGTGCAATTTGAGTAATTTGCCACACACAGAGTTTAGTTTCCTTAAGTACTGTTAAATTACATTATTTGTTACTTTTACTGTGATTTAGACCTGAATTATTTACACAGTATTCGTCTTTGTCAGCACAAGTTGGCCAATATTTCATAACCAAACTCCACATACTTTGCAGAATAGTGACATTCAAACTTTTGTTGTCTAATGCCATACAAAAGAAAGTTTAACACAGGCTTCCATTCAAAATTAGTCCATCTTGACTATCGTGACTTTATTCCATAGGTAGATGTCTCTTTATAGCATTGTTACTTAAGGAAACACTTATTAAAGTGTTCTTACCTCCTGCAAGGTATGGGTGAAGTTCACTTTAAGCAAAAGGGTAAGGATATAACTGATGTAGATGCATTTTTTAATACTGGTCAGAACTTACTGCTGCTTCACAGTAACATGCATTCTTGAAGATTTGAATTGAGGCTGTCCTTTCTGATGTATTTATTCTTCAGAAATTTCTCTTTGAATAAGTATTACACAGAGCTGGCTTTATAGCTGGCTGTTTTTTGAAAGAAGGACTGTGGTCAGATGCTTCAAGGAATCAGTGTTACATGGAGTGTAACCTTGTTACATTGAATTGACAGCAACTCTAGCACAGGCAAGAAAAATTCTCTCCTCCTCTTTTCCCTCTTTCCTTCCCCTGGGGCCAAGTGGAGGTAGGGAGACAGAAGAATCTGCACCATTTCTTCTGAGAAAGAACAGACTGGTTGCACTTAATGCTGACGTCCATGATTGCACTTTGTTGATACCACAGTCATTTAATGGAAAGATAGTTAAAAATAAACTTGTACCTTGCTATACTGGCAAAATGGCTTTATCAAGGCACTCTGTGTGTGTGTGTGTGTATACAGGCAAGCGTGTGTCAGGCCCTGCTGTCTCTGCCTATGAAATCTTCAGGCCTTTTGCAACCCAACCTTCCAACCTCAAAAGTCTCTTCAGCTGAGTAGGGTGATTCTGTCCATCTGCTCAAAATGCATATGAGTTGGCACAAGAGTATCCAACTTTGAATTGAAAAAATCAAGAAGAGTTTTTGGATTTGAAGGGAAGAGGCTCAAACTCTGTCTTAGCTGTCAGAGATATGATAAATGTTCACCTCGTGCTATTATACTCCACCTCTACCTCCCACCAGCCTTTCTCTGATCAGAACTCCTCAAGGGAGGCTAACCCATGATGTAAAGGGTCAGGTGTGTCTCTGCCTGTGCTGGAGATGCAGTGGTGTAAATATAAATAAATAAATATGGTTATACTTGCTGCAGAACTGCATGAAAATCAGTGAGAAAGTACCAGTGATATTGCAAAGAAATATGTCCATGTGATGATTTAGGAAAGATGTGTTGATGACAAGTGGGGAAAGAAAAGTAATTGGCTATTGCTAATCATCTTTGCAAAAATGTGTAATGTTACTCGTGTTTCTTGTTCATAGATCACCTCACTTGTGACACTCCAGCTGTTATCCTTGGTTGGCCATAATGACCAGCTTGATGGACCCAGGTACAAATGTACTGTATCTCTGGACTTCATCAGAGCTATTGCAAGGTGAGCCCATCAGACACTGTTTAGTGTTTCATGTGCTGATTTGAATGAGATTTCAGAAGCAGTATTTGCTTAATCTTTCTTTTAACTGTCTGCCTGCCACAATAGGAATCAATAGACACTTTCTAAGAATGGAGAAAAAGCTACTGAAAAATGTATTGCTTATTTGTGTATGTTCCAGTAGTTGAGTGAGATCTTTCTAAAATAGATCTTTATCACATGATTATCCCTGCAAGCAAATAGAAGAATCCTTGTTTTCAAGAACTTACCATTTTTAAATAAAAGAAATATCTTTCCGAGGAGTGAAGACAATGACATTCAAGCGTCCTCTGTCGTACAAGGTGGCTGTGAAGTTCTCCTGTCTCTCTTTTAGTGATTTAGAAATCTGGAACTACCCTTGCTCTTTTCCGGACTAGTTTTAATGAGGAGGTGTGTGCTGTAATGAAACTGCTGCCACGAAGGAGTGAGGAATGAGAATGCCCTTTGCCAAGTTCAGGCAGATTTTGATCAGATTTCATTTGATCAGTCTACAGGAGGGGATATATATGGTGCAGTTGCCTGTGATTTCAGGGACCTCAGGAAATCCCTTTCAGCTCTAACACCCTAGAATTTATTCTTTGTGTGGAAACATGGTAGTGAAAGTTGGTGTCCTGGATTTTAATGTTGTGGAAACTGTCTGCAGATGCTGTGAAGTGCTAAGTCTTTGAAAGCTGTTTTTTTCTTTTTTCTATTTGCACTATTTACCTAAATTACACACATGGTAATACAGTAGCACAAGATAGTGCTTTTAATAGTGATATTTTAATGTGGTGAATGAAGGTACCCTGTGGCTGCTCTTGATTACATTAGCTGGCTATAATTCAGCAGTTTGCTATGTTGTTCATGAAATGGGGTGAGTATTCCTCATACTTTTGGAGCTTTGTTTTTTTGCTTATGAGGTTACTTATTTTTTCAGGGAAAAGCTTTTGCTTGGCAGGAGTGGCTCAAACTTCTTAGCTCTAGTTTTTATATCACAGAGTTTTACAGAATTTCCTGGGAAGGTCTGCTGGTGTGTGAGATACTAAGGCTAGCTCATTTATTAGTACTTTTCCAAAGTAACTCAAAAGTAGATTAGGTTTCCAAGCAATAAGCACGTAGAGAAGTCTTTAAATACTGAGTTAGACTTATCTAGAAGAGCAATAGAGAAATTACTAGCGTAATTGTAGTACTTGAATGCAGTTTCTCTTAATTTGGTTTTCTTAGTTTCAAATATAAAACAACACCCCAAAGACTTTCAGGAGCAGCTCGTTAGCATTCTAAATTTCTGCTCCTTATTTCTGATCTGTCACATAATTGTGTCCAAGCGTTCCTCTGGGCTCAACAAATACTTGTTAATTGAGAATTTCATTGGATGGCCCTTTTACCTAAGATTTTCTCCGCTTTTGGGAATGGGCAGGGAATTGATACTGTTCTATCAGATCACAAAGTGGGTATTTCACCAGAAGAGAAGTCTACATGATTTGAGTATGAAGCATTTTAAACTATATTGCCAAGCTTCAACGCATCGGTGACGCCCTCGACCTGTTAAGTGTCCAAGAGACATCTCAGGAAACCCCACAGACACTTAATTTCTGTTGGCAATTGGACAGGGTGAGGAATGAAACTTGCTCTGATTACAGCCTGGCCGGACCATCCTGCCGTGACCTCTAGGGCTTCACTCGCCCAGTTTGCCCTTCCCAGCAAAGGGAAGTCTCATGTGAATGAAGCTCCCCAAAATTCGTTCCCTGCTACCAGATACAGAGAGCCCCCTGCCAAGCACCACCCATCGTGTTCAGACCTGCCCCTCTGCTCTAACTCCTACTGGGAATACAGAGACCAGTTCATGATCTGTTCTGACTTCGTGAGTCTTTCCTTAAATTGAACAAAGATACTGGAAGTGACATCCCACGCCCCACAACTTTAACCCTCAGAAGTTTCACCGAGAAGTTTCAGCTGCTAAAAGTTAGAGCTGGCCAAAACCCAGGAGCAAGTCTTGTGCTGTGGATAGAGTAATCAAGTGACCTGACAGATTTTAAAGTCAGCCTATGGTTCTTCTCCTTTTCCTCTTGTTCTTTTTTTCTCTTGTGTTTTCTTTTGTTACATTTTTTTATTTAGTTTCTTTTCCAGGAAAATTTTATTCAGTTTCTTTTTACTGAGTGTATTTTATTTGTTGGAAGGACACTCTATAGATAAGATGAAGAATTTCATGAACCCGTGTTTAGTGGATTTCCTCTTGGCTAGGTGGGGCCAAATGAAGGCTGACTCTGTAATCTCTTGTGCTTTAAGTTTCATTTTCTACCTGTATTGTGACATTGCAGCTGCCTGTAGCTTTTACCCAGGTGTGGGAGAGAAGTTTTTGCTGCAGAGAAGAGGGATCCACTTTGCCATTTCAACCAAAATACACCTCAGTTAAGCAGACCAGCTCCTGATTCTCTTCTTCTCCATTATGGTACTGGTGCTAAATTTCAGCCACCTGAATCCTCCGATACCTCATCCTTGTTACCATCTCTCCTTACTCCCTCATGTAATTCCTAATGAGAAGCTGAAGAGCACAGAGAGCAGCACAGAGAAGTAGGCGCTCTCTGCCCTTCTTTAGAGCACCTCATTCAAGGTGTTCAGCTGGTATTTAAATTTTCTATTTTTTTATAAAGCAAAAATGAAATGTGCTCTTCTTTTTAAAAAAGTGAACACTGGAAAAAAAAGGTACTATGGGATGTAATGAATCCTGGGAAGTTTTAGTGTGTAACTTCTGCCCATCCGCTGCTGCTCTTTTTAATATGACAGAACATCAGGTCTAGCTCTGTTTTATTCCTTATATTCAGCCTCTGCAGAGGTATTCCTGTGCTTTTTACAGCATGCTGTTCACACTTTGGGCTGAAGATAAGGCTAGATATTTCTTCACTAGAAACCTTAAATTTGTGTTTAAAGAATTTTAGATGTAAGCTCAACAATTTTCTGAAATAAGAATCGCGTAGTGTTCGTTGAATGGCCTGGAACTCTTAATATAGACTCTGGTGATCCTAGCTGTTATGACAGGGTCATTGTACTGCATTTAGTTGATAAGGTCAGCAGTTTTTAGAGAGCATGAGGTTGTTTCTGCATATTCTGTTTTATAACTTGTTCTGGAGTGACACAACTTAACGTGCTCCTAACGGCAGCAGTTAATTTTCTTTAACTTGGTCATTGGGTTATTAAGTGTTTAACTTTGTCACTGAGTTAAGTGGGCTTCAACGCAGTATCTCCTGCTGTGTATCTTGGGAATTTCTGAACTTTTTCTCTGTTTGCTACAATGTTATCCAGAAACTTTTAAAAAGTAGGTTACAAAATGATGCAGGAACAAAGAATATTAAATGATTGCAGTCTAACAAAAAGGAAATTCAGCCAGTTAATCTCACTTAGCATTGTGAGTGGTTATTTTTGCATCATTGAATACTTAAAAAAAAAAAAAAAAAAAACCTTTTAATTTTATACTTGTCATTATATGCAGTAATTTGTGTGTTATTTATTCAAACAGTAAACCCTAAAGTCTGAATGTTAGATTGTACAGCAGAATGAATTCGGAGACAAAAAAAAATAATTACATGTTTTATTCCACTGCCATTTCGTTCTGCCTACCATCAAAGTACAAAAGTATACATTAAAATCTTCTATTGAGTGGCATTCTTGGGATTTTTTCAAATTTAGTTCTGAACGTGGGTCAAGCAGTGTCAAGACTGAAAGAACGCAGACTGCAAATGAGTACAGATGAAGGAGTTAGGCAGTACACGCTAAAACAGGTGGTTTGGAAGATGAACAAAACAGTCAATAGCATGAAAGATTGCTGCTTTGCATCTCCAACTAGGGTATAATGCTTAGCAGATGAAGATTTATCAGCTTTGATTTAAGTTTTACTGCTTTATGATAAGGAATCTTTCACTTTTTTTTTCTAGAAAACTTCTTAATTTTGAAAAGTCTTACAAAGTTGAAATAATCAAAAGATAGATTCTGTCAATAACATTAGAAATTAGAAATTGTCTTTCATGTCTGAATGCATTTGGAGGGGGGAAGGTGTTGCTTGCTGTTGACTGTGCAGAACCTCCCACGTGTGCTGTCTCCAAACAGGTTAAAGTCTTAGCACTGCTAAGATGATTGTTCTGATATACTGTGTTTTTGCTTATAGGACCGTGAACTTCGACATAATAAAGTACTTGTACGATTTCTTGTGAAAAGAAGCTTCCCAGCCATATGGACACTGTGACAATGACTAAGGCAAGCTGTGTTCATCTCTCTACTTAGCTGGCCAGAAAGAAGAGCATTTTGGCTCTTTCGGATTTGTCCAGACAGGTGCTGGCCCAGCATGGAACCTGGTGGAAATACTCTGATTGGTCTAGGTGGATCGGAGCGGAGGACTATTTACCAGGGACCCCGGCGTATTTGGAAGCAATGTGTTAATTATAAACAGCGGGGTTTGAGCACAATCTGTTCTACTCTTAATGATGTTATCTTAACACTGAAATTGCCTGAAACCCATTTACTTAGGCCTGCATTTTGCTCTATGAACTCTCCCCGGTGCTTTGAACATGGCAGCAGCCCTTGTTTGTATGCCCAGTCTTTTCACTTCCTCTCCACAGGAATCTCTCTCTGCAATTGCCTGCCAAGGCAGCTTTTCCGAGGCCACCATTTTAGGAGAGCAGAGTGGCAAAATACAATAAACATGAGAACATGTTTAAAATCAAGCTGATAGCCTCCTTTCTCTTCAGGCATATGTAGGCAGACTGTTACACTGTTGCAGACGGATCACAATGATAGGAAGCTCCCCAATTTATCAGCACACTGTCTCTTTTCAGACCATTCATAAATTCTAGCTGGGAATCTATTTTTACTGAGGCTTTTTTATTTAAAAAAATCATTAACTGTGATGATTCTAACCACATATCCAACTCTAAAGGTTCTCTTTTTGTTTTAAGACTTGATAATCCTTTATAGCTCCTCTGGTTTTACTGACTATGAATCAAAGTGTTTTGATTTGATCACACAGATGCTGTTAGGTTTTTGTAACAGCATCTAGTCTGTAGGGGAGGGCAGCACAGCTACCTGTCCATCAGGAGGGTAGAAATTCAACAGGTGATGGAGGGGCCCTGCAGCAGTGCCCTGGAAGAGACAGAATAGTGAATAATCAATGTGTTGCCATACCCTAAAGCTTTGACTGCAGCACACAGGTAAGAGGAAGACGTAGCATTAATTTGAAATTGTATATCAGGCTATAAACTTGATCTGCGTGGAAAACATTCTCCAGTTATACGTTGTGTCCTGCCACTATTGCCTATTAAGGACTGTTTTGGATAAAGAGCGTGGAGACCTGTTCTTCTTGAATCTGAAGGGTTTTGTCTCCCTCTTAAAAAAAAAAATTATGGTTTCACAGTGTTTTCCTCAGATACTTTGCTCTTAAATGCTGACCTCCAGCAGCCTGGCGGTGCAAGACCGTGCTACATTGACTGTTCTGTCTTTTTGAAAGGAAAAATGCTCCCCTTGATCTCAGGTAATGGAAATGGTCAAATAGCCCAGAGTACACGTAGTGTTTTTCTTCAGCCATGGTTGTGTGGCTGGGCTTCCGAGCCTGGATTCGGACCCAAACATGTGAGTTCCAGGTGAGTCAAAGCAACAAAAGGCTCTTTCTGGCCCAGCTGTCATTTCCCTCCGGCAGGAGCCCGCAGAAGGGCAGGAATGACTCATCTCCGGGATCCTCTTCCCTTCCTACCGCTGAGCTGAATCAAACCCTGCACCTGTCCGTGAGGTGGCAACATTTGTCACGCTTGCTCAAGTGCTCGGATGCAGATACTTGACCTGTTTCAAAATGTTTATTGTCTCCTTTTGTTTTCCTAATAAAAACGTTCTTAAGTTGAACTGTGACTTGGTCTGAACTTCATGGCTGTGTCCCCTTTTGGAGACAGCGATGGGCTGAGCTCAGCATCTCCAGCATGGAGACCACCTAGGGCTGGAAGCAGGAAAGTCTGAGCTTTTCTCAGCCAGGAACTAGTCCCACTGCGCAGTGCTTCAGCTGGCCCGCATAGCTCTCTGTGATAGCCCATCTTGGCTGGGAGTTGCTATTACGAAGCACAATGGGCTCAACACCAGTTTTCGGAGTCCTGCAGGTCCAGGAATTGTGTGCATTTCCAGAATGCTCTTTTTTCAACAATATAGTTAAATAAGCACTCAGGTTTGATTTGAGAAGTACCTAATGAAATACAATCCCTCTTGGTTTGTTTTGTGAAATTTAAGTGGTTACTAGAAATGAGTCCATACCTACGGCTAGGTGATTTTTCGCTATTGCCATAGCTTTTCTTAAAAGGATTAAGAGCAGAAGCAGTCCAAGACCTTGGTGTCTACACAACCACACAGGCAGTATATATGGAAAAGGCAAAATATGATGTGTTTCAGGACTGATGTTCAGTATAGGTCTTTGCAGGTAAGTATTTCATATAAGTTCTGTTTCAGGTTGTGGGTTTAGTTTTGTTTTCCCCACACTAGCCTGGTGATTATTTCTTACATGAATTGAAAGGGGTGACACTAATTTTGCATTGTGCAGGTAATTAGATAAAATGAGGTAAATTGGAGGAAGAATAGTTATCAAGGAACCATTAGACTGAAACCGTGTCCTTACATCGAACACACTTCTGTGCCCTTTTTGAACGATACCCATCAGTGATATAAAATTTAAAGCTGAATCAGCAGATTAGGAGAAGGGACAAGGTGACTGAGGTGTGGATGACTGATTTAGGCTATAACCAAGCTGATGATGAATAGCAGGATCTGTTCTGACAAACTAGAAATGCTTCTATATATCCATGTCAATGAATTTATAAATTACTGCCAAGTGCCTTATTAAGTGCCCTCGCAATATTATATTTTGGAGACTGGGCTTCCGTGGGTGAAGTCTGGCCTCCTTTAGCCTCCCTGGAGCCAGGAGTACCGCTGCTCTACAGGTGGTTTTAAGAACTCCGAGGTGCAGAGCAAGATGGTTGTTAATCAGAAAATCTCTCGTACTCCGTTGCAGTAGAGTGTAAGTACTTAAATTCCTAATTCATCAGTCACAAAACATTATAACACCTTAAAAATTCTATAAACTGACACTTTCTGTCCCAGCTATTCCAGACATTTGCAGTGGTTGGGCTTGTTCTTAGAGGAAACAAATGGAGGAAGAAGTTTATTTCATATTTTTATACATACAGCCTGCATATTTCCATTTTCAAAAAAGGGTTGCAGGAGTGCATTGTGTGCAGGTCCCTTTTCAGCAGTGGTTTACCTCTGCCTCTCCCAGGACCTACTGCTTCTGCCACAATAATCCTCCTACTATTGCAATTTGTGCAGATTCAGCACTTTGCGAATTGTGCAAATTTGCACTTGTGCAAATTCAGCACTTCTAGGACTTCTACACACCATGAGTTATAGCTGGGAGAATGCATCAGGTTTTAGCACCGGTTAATTTTTAGTGTGTCCACCAGCTTGTTTTGCCCAGACCGTTCAGACACTGACCATCATCTCCAGGCGTGGACCATAGGGCCGTGCCAGGACGGTGGTGTGAAGCACAGGATTCCCAAAAGGAAAGTAGGAGAAACCACATGTCTGTGACATTACCTGATGATAACAGTTTGATTAGCAAGTCTAACCAAATGCAATACCAAATTTTATGTGTTCTCAGCCATTTTGGTTGGCTCTGCTAGAGTATTTGATGGATAGATGATTAATAGCAGAAACTGCGATTTTTCTTTTTTTTTATCTCAGCTCTCTTGGGCATATCCTTAACTCTGAACAGGCAGATGCATGTAAGTTGTGTGCAGTACTAGGACAGAAGACATAGACTATATTCAGCTTTGCTTTTTGTTTTTTTGTTCAAAAAATTGAAGCAAATTAAATCTGAAAAGAGTACGAGAATAGTTTGTGTATTCGTGTGTTTGTGTAGGCTGTAGCCAGCAGATTTCAAATCACAGAAGTACAGTCCTTGTCATGAAGATGTCCTGAATGCTCGGCATGGGAATATGTCTTGAGAAATTATAGTCCAATGGCAGAGTCTGGAATACAACAAAACTTTGGAAAATAGCATATTGCCGATGATTTGGCATTAACAATAGTCATGTAATTGCACTTGTATAGTCATATAATTGTAAACCATATGCTTTTTAATATCTAGGCTCCTAATGTCACGAAGCTTTCAAGTAGCAAAATAAGACCAAGACACTTTAGGAGCCTGTGAAAATTGGTGGCTTTCTGATGTTTGTGACAAGTGGCATTGCGATCTACAAAGTGGTCTTGGGCTAAGAAATACCCATCTTTACCAGCTCTCTTAACCACGTGTGGTCTGAGAATATAATACACAAAGTGCTCTAGGTGGATTTGGTGTTTGCTGTGACTCTTTCAAGGGAGTAATCTCCACCAGAGAGTAAAGCACTGAAAGAAAAATCATTGTTCAGTGGTTGCCATTTGGGAAAGTATAGGACAACTAGGGGACCAGCTTTGAAAGGGGCCAGGCTTCTCTTTGAGGTGAAGTGTGGAACTTAGCTGTATGGTTGCCTTTGGTGTCTGCAGGTATCCAGAAATCCACAGACGTTTCTATATTACCTCCTTCTTGCACCGTCCTGTTAAAATTCTTTATTTTTTTCAAAATGGATTTGACAGAGAATTGATCTACAGTCACGACTAAGTTCCTCTTGGAGAAGGCCTTCCAAGAGATGAAAACCAAGAAACAAGCTCTGGCTGTAACACGGGTATCACCCACCTTACACAGGTGTCTAAGTAGCCTGTTGCCCCATATGTTTAGCTATGTCAGTGCTTTTTTTGGATGTTCATCACATCCTTCCAGGTGGTTGGTGTGTTGGGTACCTGAGGGTCAGTGTCCTCAATGCTCTTTTCCAAATCCCAGTAAAATATGTTGGACCATGGATGTCGTATTTGCAGTATTTTGTTCTTGGTGTTGGTTTTTCAGCATCTATTGGATTTTGAGGAAATGATAATGGAAGGTCAGGACAAACTCAGTGTAGTAAATGTGATTTTTTCATTATCAGGACAGCAAAGGTTGGGATTTGCCTAAATTCATTCACTGTGCTCTGGGTGTCCCTGCTTGAGCAGGGGGGATGGACTAGATGATCTCTAGAGATCCCTTCCAACCTCAACCATTCTATGATTCTGTGTCTCTATATATTCCATTTTCCTGATATATACTGAATTTCTACAGGAAAAGGATTTTTAATATGCAACTACTCCTCAGTGTGTTTGATCCTTGCTGAGAGAAGTATGTGCTGCTTGTTATTTTGTGTGCCTTGCCGAGCCAGGGGAAGGTGGAGGCACTAGAATAGAAGCAAGGAGAAGGGTTAAGAAATACAAGATGTGCCAGAAAATGAGTTGTCTTCTAATGCATCTGAAAGAAGGAGCAGGGGAGGACACTGGTAGTTCAAAAGCCGAGTGCTTCCTCCATCTCCACATAGTTCTAATAAAAATAATAATGAGGACTTCTACATCTATCCACGTCTCCTAAATCCTGTGAATTGGAGCACAGAAGGAAAGAGAGAATAGCAAGCAGCGAGGAACACAGCCCCTCTCATTAAGACATCCCTGCTAGATGGCAGAGCAGCTTCCTACGAGAGTCAGAGAGAGAAGAAAGTCCCCAAGAGAGGGCGGTGGGGATGAAATTGTCTGCCATGCTGAGAGCAGGAACCTTGGCTGAGCACATCCTGTTTTCTTTGCTTCTCATTAATAGATTTTTAGAGCATTTATCATGGTTTTGATACCCGTGGTTTTGATGCCACCTTCCCCATCAGCAGCAAATCAGTAGGAAGAGCTGAAGTCTGCGACGTTTGCTAGGGTTTGTGAGAGCCCTGTCATGTTGAGATTTGGTAGTTTGAGAGAAAATGAGAGTAACAGCCAAAGCCAGACTCACGGGTTCTGCAGCCGGTGTACATGAACCTGTGGCTCCTACTCTCCCAGGGAGAAGGGAACTTCCTCTCCCATCAACACGGGCCCTTTCATGTAACTTAGCCTTGTTTGGGGCCACGTGCAGTTAGCTCCTTCAGCATCACTGCTCGCTTCAGGCGAGACAGAGCAGGTTTGGAGCTACCCTCATGTATCCTACTGTTATATATCCTGGGTGTGCTCCTTTGTGATGCCTTAGAAACCTTTAAAAATGTTCATCTAATTCCAGTAATTCCAGAAGTGCTTTTTTTTTTTTTTTTTTTTTTTTTTTTTTTTTTTTTTNTTTTTTTTTTTTTTTTTTTTTTTTTTTTTTTTTTTTTTTTTTTTTTTTTTTTTTTTTTTTTTTTTTTTTTTTTTTTTTTTTTTTTTTTGGTAATAGGAGCAAGAAATATGATGCTAGTGCAAATAAGTCACAGTTATTGTCTGCAAAGTTTTGTCCTCTGCAATACCTCTGTTAGCACCTCTGCATTTAAAATGAAAGCAGGCTGTTTCTTTTCTAGATTTTTTTAAAAATTATGTTGGCTGTGTGCATAAACTGGCCCTAGACTTGGTTCCACTTTTCCTCCTTCTTGTCTAATCTTAATCCTTCCTCCAAAGCACAGAAGTGACAAAACCTTTTATTGAAATAGTCGCAATGTTTTTGGTGTCAGCATTAAAAGAGAAAACTGGCCTTATTTTTCTGTCACACAATTAACTGAACTTAGCAGTGAACTGCTAAAATTCCTTTACCCTTGAAATAGAAATTATACAATAGAAGATAGACTTGTCATGGGAAAATTGAGCTGAAACTGTTAATCTCTGGCAAAGTTCTGTGTGGCTAAGGAGAGGAGTTTTATCATTAAAAAGTCAAATAATTCTGATTTTCATGTCAGCTATAATACTGAATAACATGTTAGCTGTTGCTGGTATATCGAAGTATCCTGATGTGCAGTTGTGCATCTAGAGTAAGTGCTCCTGGTAGCAGCTTTTTAATTAGCCAGGCATCATCTTGTTTGAAGATCGGACCCCTGAAGAGACTGAAGCTGATTCCTCTGATGCAGTTGGGAATTATTTGCAGAACCAAATCGATCTTTTCGCTAAAACAAAAATGGGGAAGCAGGGGATTAGAGTGGAGATTCAAAGTGATCTGTAGTGAGCTGTCTGTGATAACTGTAATCTTCCTGGTGATTCGGGAGCCCTCACACGGGAAGAGCCAGAAGTCCTTATTCAGGAAAGTATATAAATGACTGAGGGCAGTTCATTTCCTTCACATGGATAGCTGTTTTCCGTCGGTAACTAAAGAATAGCCCATCTGTCAGAACAGTCGGCATTGATTCTGTTCGTGTTTCACAGCTAAAAAAGATAGGAAGATACTGAAGATGCTGAGTTTGGTCTGTTCCTTCCTACCCTATACCCTTTCCTGGGAAAGACAGGATGGAGACGGAGTATAATGAGGCCGAGAGTGTAAAATGATAATCCCAGGTCAGCCGTGGATCACCACGAGTTTCTGATGATCCGGAGCCTCTAACTGCAAGTTCTTTTCAGAGCTTTTGAAGTCTCCTTTAAGAGTATCCTCCTTGATCCTGCCCAAAATGCCAAATCATGTGGAGCGGGGGGAAGAGAGCCCTTTTCCCGGGTGTCCTGCTGGGAGGCTGCTGCGCTTCCCATGAAGCAGGACAGGAAACGGGGGCACCAGGAGCCCCGGGATTGCAGCTCGGACCCCAGGACCCGGGACCACAACATGGGGTAGGTGGATCACAACGCAGAGCAGATCTGCTAATCGCTCAGCTTGCTTAAATACAGGAGAAAAGCAGCCCCAGCAGGGACTGGGGCAATCCTCTCTACTGTTCGGGTTGAACAGTCCTCGCTCATTTAGAACTGGAATTTCTTTTTGTATGAAACGAGCAAGTCAGTGTAGGCTGTTCTAAGAATTCCCACTTTGACCGCCAAGAAAGTGCTGCTTTTATTTTTAGTAGGTTAAGGAACATCGTTTTTATGCTAACCTTTTTTTCCTTTGAATTCTTTTCTACAGATGCCTTCCAGAAATCTTTGGATGTTCGATAGGTTACTATAGATATATAGTAAAATTTTGACAGCTTTCTTATTGCTGAAAACCTGCAGTTCCCTGCAGAGACCTTTTCTTCACTGGAGCCTTATTGCCAAGTTGTCAGAGCATTAATTAAACTAGAAGAATAAGGCATTGCATGTCATTTCCTATACTGGATGCCTTCATGTCAGAGACATATCTCCATGGCAAGAACCAGTATATAAACAAAAAAATAAGCCTGGCAACAGTACAAAAGCTCGTGCAGGCTTTTAAGCAAGAAATGTGGCACAGGAAAATATGGAATTTAAAACAAAGTATTCCTAGGGAAGAGTTTCTTGAATACTTAATTTCTTAAGAACAAATGTGATGATTTCATTTAGGCGCTATGTGTACGCCGGTATTTTTTTAATCTTCTTATTTTAAATGTGGTAGGTTTTTATTACCCCAAACCTTCAAAGCTTTCTCATTCTAAAAACTCATTCATTATAGGTAGACTGGATGTTCCTTAATGGAATTAGGGATTCTCTGCACCAGCGCATAAAATCATGGGTAGTAAAACTTTATTCTGTGTAGACTGCTAATAATTTGCATATCTGTTTCATTTTGTTGCATGGATCGGAATTTCTTCATTTCCCATATTATATTCATCTCTCAATTTTATGTACATTTACTCAACTGTTTAGAAACAAAAAAAAAAATACAGCACACATGTTGATGTTTTTCCTGCAATAAAATGAATAGATGCTTAAACTATAATTGCAATCTGCTGTTTGCTAATCCTGCAGGCAGAGCCACCATGTTTAAAAATAAAGTGCGGGAGTATTTTTTCCTGTTTTTTTCTGACATATTTTCAGTGGTGGGTTGTACAGTAGCGGACGTTGTGACAAAATTTGGTCGCTCATATTAAAAAAAAAAGGATAGAAATATTTCCAAGAGCTTGGAGGAAAGAACTGTGTTAGAAGAACTGCAGGATTCAGAAGTGGTGACTAGAGAGGGTGTTTGAAACTGTCGCGGGTGCCCAGGGCTCTTCCCTTGCAGCTCCTCATGGATAATTTACAGAGATGGAGGGACGTTTAACTCTCATTGCCAGGTTGAACCTTGCCATGCTCCAGGTTCAGCACCCTGAAGGTCCTGAGGGAGCAGGAGAACCTCCTGCTGCTTCCTGGTGCTTGGTGGCCGGCGCAGAGACAGACGCATCCCAGTAATTAATTCGGTGTTGCTGGAATTTTAGCTTTTATTTCTCATTAAAAGTTTATGGAATGATAAAGTTTAACAGCATTTGAGGGGCAGATCCGAAGCATGTTAAAGTCTATGGGAAGTCTCTGTCTGGCTCCTGTGCATTTTGGAGGGAGCCCTAAGTACTCTTAAAGCTCCTGATACAAGGTCCCACCTCTAGCTTGATCCCTGGAAATGGAATTGACCTTTTCACAGCTTAAGTAGGGGTAAGTTTATATAAATATATACTAATGTTCAACCCTAATCTCCTCCGCATGCCCTGGTTCAGTCCAGCCTATGGATAATACGACCTCCTGTCAGCAAATGGGGACCTGACACTTGTTCAAGCATCCATAGCACCACCATGGAGCTGGTGCCGGCTTGGCCTCTGACTGGAGTGGACTGGAAAGCTCAGACTAGCTGAGCAAAGCTTTCTGCTTTAATTAAAAGATTTATTAATCTTAAGGTGTGCTAGTGCCAGAGCTGGTCTCACCCCCAAGAGCTGAAAACTAATGCAGCCCCAAAACTGGATGGGATTTTGTCAAGGGCACCCTTGAAACAAGAGGGTTTCATGGGCACCAGGACTGACCAAAGGAGAGGTGGGATCTGCCTCCCAGGATGGGAGCGGAACAGGAGCAGGAGCAGAGAGGGGGGAATGGGACCATCCCCATGGTCACAGTGCATCGCATCAGCTGCCCCCAAACCTGCCCTGAAATTGTATGTAGCCACTAATATTTCCACATATCCAGATGTTCATCCCAACTGGGCACTGCCTCAGCCTGTGAGCTTTTAGCCAGCGTCAATAGACAGAAAGGTCATTTAGGAAAACTAGCTAAAATTAATCACCCCCGGAGTCCAGCAAAGCAGGGACTCTAATCCAGGAGCTGTGGGGAAGCTTATGCTGTAGGAAGCAACCACACTTACTACATTGCTAAGCAATGTACATTAATGATGTCAGCCTACTCATTCCAGAGCTTTCAATTGTTTGCAAACAGTTATATATTTCCAACATATATATATATATATATGTTGGAAATTACACTACAGTCTTTTGGCAAACAGAGAACAAAAGAGATATGATTCCAAGGAGAGCCAGCAACCCTCTGAAGTGTCCTCTTGATTTATAGCTGCAGCAGCATGAATTCCATACAGCGTGATAATATCCTATAAAGTCTGCGAGCTCCACGCCAAGCCCTGCACAGATAACCGCTTGGGCAGCACACCGAGCCGGAGCGTGATAAGGTCTTCCCATCAGCACAAAGTGATGCCCGTTTGGAGGTAGGAGCAGTAATCCCGTTATCAGCCATCGGCAACAGACGGCGCCGCTGTCGAGACCCGTTGGCCGGGACCGATACACAGGCACGATGAGAAAGCAGCCTCGGTGGCACGGGGGGGTTTCTCCTGCGTTTCTCTCCCACTTGCCCATCTGCAGGGTTTTTAATCACTGTAAATAAGAGGATATTTGCGTTATCCTAGTGGATCTGCTATTATTTCAAGGCGGCAGCTGTACTTGGGCGTTGATCTGGGCGATCCCTCTTTCTCAGGGATGTGAGGGGAGTCAAAGTGCTTTGAGACCCTCCGGGAAGCAGGGAGCAGAGTAGCTCTCCCATAGACACGTGGGGGACTCCAGCCAGGGGCTGCATGGTGAAACCTGCCCCCGTTATTTCCTGCTGAATCTCAAGAAAGGTCTCACTGATACCACCAAGCAAGTAAAGGAGTTCTCGTTGACTTCACACCTACCCTAGCCTTCCAGACATAGCGTATTTTTGGATTGCATTGTGTTATTTTGCACCTCCAGGGAAATATTGAGGGTTTCTGGGCTGTTCTGGGGATCAGCACCGAAGCACCTACCCTGTAGGTGACCACTTCTGTCATGGGACATTAGAGCACCTTCGTCACAGGGGAATGGGAGCCTGGCCAGGAAGGGCAGACAGTGTTTGAGTCCCAACCTGCCCTGGACACCTGCCGTGTTGACCCTGGGAATTCCTCTGCAGGATGACTTTTCAGAATGACATCTTTGTAAAATCCGCGGTTGCCAATCGTTCAAAAATACACACGGGATCAAAGTGTGTTTGCGCCGGGATTAAGGGTTATCTCACTGGCGCGAAGCGGAGCCCACCGACACAAAGGAACCGTGCGGGCAGCTCGGCGCACTGTATGTTTAGGAGCTATTGACTCATAACTTCAGTCACTGTTTACAAATATTGGCTGGGAGGTCATTATAGATCAAAATAAATGGTGTTATCTGGAGAGATAAGATGGGGGAATCCTACAAAATTGACACTAACCTACGTGATGGAAATGAAAATATCCTCAAAAGTAAAAAAAAAAAAAAAAGTGGTGAAACGAAGCATCTCTTTCCATATTTTGCTTCTTTGTGACCAAGGAAAGGAAGGGTTTACGTTTGTCTGAGCCTAAGGATTCATTACTATATATATGCTTTAGATGCAACCTGCAAAGCACTATGAAGGGGTGAAACTGGGGTCACTATTTAACTTACAGATCGATAAATCTTTTCCATCCTTGAACTGTAATGTCAAATGGGACTGCCTAAAAATTCCTCACACAGCAAACCAATGTATATCCCCTATAGTTATATTCTTCTCTTAGTGTGAAAATAGCATGCACATAACTTCAATTAGACTTATCAACTGTATATGCAAATGCTTGCTCTTAAAGTTAAAAATATACTCTAATTTCCATATATAAAAATAAACATGCTCTAATTCATTTTAAAATCCATAAGTTTCCCATTGTTGATGGATTCATTATTATCCCACTCTTTCATTTCTTAATCAAAATGAAATCTTTGCCTAAACCCCTCTTTTTCACAGTGACTACGCAACGTTCACATCTTTGTAATTCAAATAAGTGAGATCTTCTCTAAGAAATGCAGGGGGAAAATATGCAACCTGCCAGAGCAGCGTGAAGCTCCCATATGAAAACCCTGGGAGGAAGTGTCTACATATTTCAGAGTCAAATCAAAGGAAGCCATTGAAAAGGGGCACATTGTCTAAAATGTGTTGAAATGAGACGTGTATTTATTCTTTCCCGGAGGTAAAAACCTGTACAACTTTGGGTTTACAGCTCATAAATTATCGAGTCGTTTCTCACTTGTGGCATAAATAGCAACCCAGAGTGTCTGCAGCCACACATCAGCTGAAGCTGGGGAGAGCTGACTTTACCCAACAGAGCACCAGGAGGAACGTGAGCCTCGGTGAACAGCACAGAATCCACAGCCCCGACAAGGAGCAGTACAGCTCGGGAGCTGTTTTCCCACTTTTTCAGGAAGTTTCCAGCAGAGCTCACAGGGACCTGGCCAGCTTGGCGGTGGGACACGCGCCCAGCGAGGAGAGAGGCGGGCAGCTCCATCATGCTGAGCTGGTGCAGGCGCCCGGCGCGCGGGCAAGGGGACACCCAGCTCCCACAGAGCCTCTCTGGAAAACAGATCCACACAGAATCCCAGAATGGTTGAGGTTGGAAGGGACCTCTAGAGCTCATCCAGTCCAACCTCCTGCTCCAGCAGGGACACCCAGAGCACGGGGCACAGGGCGGCATCCAGGCGCCTTTGGAAGATCTCCAGAGGAGACTCCACAGCCTCCCTGGGCAGCCTGTGCCAGGGCTCTGGCACCCTCACACCAAACAAGTTCTTTGTCATGTGGAGATGGAGCTGCCTGGGTTTCAACTTGAACCCACTGCTCCTTGTCCTGCCACTGGCCACCACTGAGAAGAGCTTGGCCCCTTCCGCCCTACATTCTCTCCTCAGGTATTTGTACATGTTGATCAGATCCCCTCTCAACCTTCTCTTCTCCGGGGAAAACTCAGCCCAACTCAGTCTCTCCTCATATGCTATACCTTGCCCTGGAGAGCACAGACTGGGTATTACAGGGCAGCACATCCAGGAGCCTCAGGCTGTGCTGCTTTCCATTATATTCCCTCTAACAAGAGCTACCAGATACGTTGATTTTCAAGCCAAGATTTCAGGTTGCTCCTTACTCTTCCAGGCTGCAGATAGACAGGACCTGGGATGTGTCAAGCTGACGGTGTCTGTGCTTAAACACAGGTCAAGACAAGAGCTGGGCTTGATGTGAGCACCCTATGGAGGTTTTCTGGCTCCCATGGACATACAGGTCCGGCAAGGTGGTGATCCACACTGGAGTTGCCTCCCAGTGCAGAAATGGGATCAGGCCGGTATCCGTCCCACTGCTGGGAGCTGGGACACTCTGTCTGACCCATAGATTAACCAAGGCCATAACAGCGGGTGTCAAATCCATGACACTGTGAACATGTTTTCAGAGCTTGTTAGCAGTTACCTGGTGTCTTCTTGACTAGGTAAATTAGTAATCTTGGTACGCTGATCTTCCCCAGTGGCTTCCCTGTGCCCAAGGAGGGCCCTGTGAGCAGGATGACCCATGTGAGGTCTTGTCCACTGGGAAGCACTGCAGACCTCATGTGCTGCAGCACTCACACGGTGAGCATGGAGCCTCCAAGGAGGCACAAAATTGGCCAAGAGCTTCAGCTAGAAAGGTTAATGTGAGCACAAACAGGCAAATTGCAGAAGGGGGAAAAAAATCAAGAAACCAACAAAGATGAAGGTGGAGAAAGTGGCAGAGGAAACGTAACCAAATGTATTAGCGCAGGGTCAGAAAAAGATTTAAAAAATCTTGTACTGGGGATATTGCAATTGTACTCCCTGGTGTGCACCTACCTGCACCTCTTGTCTAAACATTATTTCTGCTACATTTGCCTTGAATTAGGAAAGAGGCTTTTCATCTTCGAAGCAGTCAGACCTGCAATTACACGAACCCAAGTTTTGCATGAAGTAATATTTTTACCTGCCTTAAGCACATTTTGTGCTCAGAATGAACTTGTTAAATAGTCTGACATCTAATGTTTCCTTCCCTTAGAATACAGACAACACCTGAATTGTTAATGAGCAGCAGTGGAGTTTAATCAGAGCAGGAAAAACACAATTTCAGACAAAGGACCAAGTAGGTGTCTCCAGTCCCTCCCACAGCCCCCAGTCCGCGGGGCAGTTCAGCACATGAAGCTGAAGAACTTGCTTGGTGTGAGGGTGCCAGAGCCCTGGCACAGGCTGCCCAGGGAGGCTGTGGAGTCTCCTTCTCTGGAGATCTTCCAAAGGCGCCTGGATGCCGCCCTGTGCCCCGTGCTCTGGGTGTCCCTGCTGGAGCAGGGGGTTGGACTGGATGAGCTCTAGAGGTCCCTTCCAATCTCAACCATTCTGGGATTCTGTGTGGATGTACTGCTCGTCTATCCATGGCCCTCCAGAGCTTGGGCCAGCACAAACTGGGAATGAAGGCCATGGTGCTGGCTCATGTCATGGCCCTTGTCCCCTTCCCTGCTCCTTGGTGTATAAACCCCGCTTTTCAGCCCACACAGGGATTCACAAGGGTTTGATACCTCACTGACACAGCAAATAACTTTATTGGAAGAAAGTCCTACCAATGGACTGGTGAGTATGTGAGTGCGATGTGCGTGGCTCTAGTCACAGCCCCAACCCACCAGGTTGCCACCTCCATGCCCTTGCTGCCCACAACAGAGACCAGCTCTGGAATGACACATCTGCCTGCGTGATGCAGAGCAGTGCCACATTCATATTGTTAAAAAGCTTTTGTGCCAACACATGGCACAGGCAGAAGGAAAATATTGTCTGCTGGCTTGATTCTAAGCTCCCCTTTGGACCAAATATAACTAATATCAGCTGCAGATGCAGAGTGTTGTGTCCCTGGGTATGGAATCTACCATCAGCCACCGCACTGCCTTTATTTATTACCTTCCTTAAGCTCTTAGAGTTATGGAAATATCCTTGTGTCTTGATCCTTCCCATAGGTAGCAGCCTGCAGGAAGAATACAATTTATCAATGACTCCTTTATGTGTCACCGCAGCGTGCGCAGAGATGAAATGGGACGTTCTCCTGCCCCGGGAACCGATGCACTCCATGGCACGGTGCCTGGTGAGCACCCCCCAGCAGGCAACGCGCATGGGAACGTGGAGAAATAAAGCCAAGGTTCCGCCTGGGAAAGAGCCATTAAGGAAATTTCACTTAACTGACCGCAGTGAGTAAAGGCACCATCCAACATTTCACACTATTGCCCAGTGAGTGATTGCACGTGTGATTTCCAGAGTATAGTTTCCTTAGCACCTTGCTGTATGACATTTGTCACTTGTTTTATCCCCAAAGAGCATGAGGAGGGTGAACTGCTGCATTTCCAGCGCTTGCCGTGATTGCAGGTGGGACTCCAGCTCCTCAGGGCTCAGGCTCGCGGGCAGTGAAGCAAACAGCCACAGCGTTTGGGGATGTAGCTGCCTCCCACCCATCTGCCAGAGGCTGCGGCTGCTCCCACAGTGGCAGAAAAAGGCCGTATTCGCCCCACTCAAGCTGCTGTGCTAAGATGGAGCAGCAAAAATGCAAGTGCTGAGTTGCTTCTGCTTCAGAGCCTGAGCCAACATCAGCAGCAGCGAGCGGAGGGTTCAGGCAGCAGCCGCTCACACTGCTACAGCGAGATTTGCTTAAGCTTAGTGTTTAATGTCCAGAGGCATTTTTTACACTTCTTGCCCCAAGATTATGTTTTGTCAGCCAATAATCCTCAAAAGGGAGAGTTACTGAATATTCTGCCATTGCTGCTATCTGAGCAAAAGGTCAAATCTGTCTTAGTGCGACGCTAATTTCATTAGCAACAGGACTAGATTTCAGTAAACACAAACTCATACTAAATCGGAGGCCTTTTGCTTAAAAGCTTCTATTATGCTCAGAAGAATTAAAATGGCAAAAACTGGCTAAGCACAAAGAGCGCGAGAGGCACAGTGACCAAATCAACCTCCTCATTGCATGTGCCAAATGTCTGGAATCGTATACTTGACAGTCTACATTTTTATTGGGGAGGGGAAGAAAATAAAATAGACAATAGGGTGCCATGGGCCATAATCACACAGTCGGGCAGGGTCCTTATGACTCATGTCCAGAAGATCTTTCCTCAGATATGAGAGTAACAACACTCTGCAACAAACTGCTGTAACCCAGTGAGCGTCGCAGGCGCCTGGATCTGCACTAGTTTTCAGCAGCAGCAACACGCGACATCACGTGTTGTTTTCTTCCGTGCCAAATATATTTAAACGTGTTACCTTGACTTCTCTTTGAGAGGTCTATTTAAGCTGTTCATTTTTCCGTCTCCTCCTGCCCCCTCCCCAGGATTCGACACCACTATCTCCACTTCCACCAGAAATGACAGCAGCGCACGGCTTCTTGGAACAATGTTCTGCTTTATCTCCAGGAGACAACAGTAGGTGGTTTGCTTTTTGGCATTTCTGTCTCTTTTTGTTACTTTTCTAGGCCATTTGCCAAAGCGCAAGAATACCATGCTTTGCATTTCCATATCTTCTTCCATTCAAGGCTGCTCGAACATTTGACAAACATCCTTTGATTTCGAGCCAGGCTGCTGACAGGCTCGCACGGTCCTGCAGGGCCATACGGAGGGAATATTCCTGCGCTTTCCCTGGGTGTCCTGGAGGGATGAGTTTGTCCATAGGTCCTCCCCCGTCCTTCCTGCACGGCCGCAGCAATCGGAGCTTGGGCAGCTCTTGCTGTTGCTCGTGGGTGAGGAGCAGGATGGAGCTGGGTGAGCTCCGTGGACCAGGAAGGGAAATACAGGACTCTGTGGAATGAGGTTGACCAGGGCACCATGGCCATATGAGGCTGGAAGACACCAAGAACTACCTCTGTGGTGCTGATTTTTAAGTAAAGAGCCAGTGAGGAAGCACCAGGCTGGGTCTCTTCTGGAGCACATGGTACAAGGCCTGACTGGGGCGGATGACTCAGTAAGGCCCAGATGAGGAGGAGGAGGAGGATGGAAGAAGAGTCCAGGCAGCTCCTGGGACATGGCCCATGGGGAGCCATGCTCCTGGCCGCTGCCCTGGGGTGGGAGCGGTGTTCGCACCTGGAAACCCAGGATTTCCAGCACTGCCACGAAGACCTAAATCCGTGTGTAAACCTGCAGTGGAGATAGCGCTCTTCCTGTTATCTCCTTGGAAGGAGGAGCAGGGGAAGGCCGAGAAGCAAGGCCGATAGCGTTGCCAGGAGCCGTGCGCGAGCCCCCGCCGTGGGGGACAGGGACGCCTCTGGTGAACACGTGTGGCGGCCTCAGGGCGAGCGCCATGAGGCGCTGGGCTCGGCTCAGCGGCCACCGCAGCGCTCGCGCTGCAGACACACGGCGAGGCTCAGGCCTCTGCGCCACAGCGCCGCTTTGGAGGCACCAGCTGCCCCCACATAGCGCCCGTGTCAGCAACGGGAGCCCGTGGCACGGCGCTGTGGCCTCCATCCCTGCTGGTTTGGGAAGGGCGGCCACAGCGGAGTAATGGCAGCTCTGGAAAGACCCTGGGGAATGAGGAGAGTGGGCAGCACGGCATCAGCATCCAACTTATCCAATGCACCTAAGCTCTTGTCTGGCCCATCCTGGGTGGCTGATACCATCTCCCATTAAAGCAGATCGCCCTGAGATACGGTGGGTCTCATTTCCCCAAGAGAAGCAGGTGGCAGAGGTGGGAGCTCAGGAGTTTTCTCCCCCAAAACCAGATCACCCCTTCACAGTTTAACTGTGATTCCTCCCCCTGGAATAGTATCCTGAGGTCCCATCTGTACTTTGTATTACCCAAGAGATTCTCACCGGCAACCACGGTCAGGAATTTCTCAGTGACCTTCTTAAAGGGATCTTGGAAGAATATTTATCTCATAAGTGATGAATTTTAGACTTCTAGTGGAGGATTTGGAATAATGAAAAATATCTGCTTATTTTATAGTAGTCTAGCTTATCCTAATGCTTTACTTTGCTGCTAATGCTTATTAAGATTTATTTTTTAAATTAACCTATGAATCTGATTTTCCAAGCAGTCTAATTTTGGTTGAAAAAGGGTCATTGAAACTGAAGAGAAGATATCGTTTCCAACACGCACCTTGAGCTCACGTGGTCACTGCATGCTAGCCCTCGGTCTATGGTTCTGCCATACTTTTTACTGTGGCTTCGCTCTGAAAAGTAAAGTACCTGATTTGATAACTGTCAAGCAGCTGAAAATAAATAAAAGTAGTCCAGTAGTCCAATAGCCCAGTGCGTGCAGCTCTGGGAAAACCATATTGGGGTGGGATTGGGAAGAAGTTGCCACCAGTTTGTTCCTCATCCTTATTTTCATTGCTGCTTCAGGCTTTTCCCTTCACATGTTTCGTCACGCTCAGCTGGTGCCATCTTCAGGCATGGGCCCGTGGGTCATGGCTGTGGTCCCGTCACCCCATGCATCACTGCTGCTCTGTGCCTGCTACTTGGTCATGGCAAAGGGCTCGCTTGCACCAAAAGCACCACTGGGCCCCTGCTCACACTTTAAAAGATGCTCTTGGACCAAAAGGAAGTGCTTGTGCTCAGCGCACAAGCGTAGCAGCTCCATCACTGAGGGCAGCCCACACGGTAACCCCTGTTGCTGTTGAGCTCCCCACACGCCTACAGTGCCAATGGGCTGAAGAACCAGATTTAAACATCTGGTGGCCCAGTGACTTGATCTCATGTAAGTTCCTGGGCTTTGACACCCAAATGTGTGGCTTGTCCTGCCTCGAGGTCAGCACCCTGTGCCCGCCCCACATCTGCACCAAGGAGCCCCAGGGGGGCACCAACCCTGCTTCTTATCCCCCAGCTTTCACATACATCCGTAGTCATTTTAAAAGGATTTAGTGTGGACTGACTTCTGCTTGACATGTATTTGTACCCATAGTCTAGAGAGTTTCTTTGCTGGGCCTTGCACAAGCAAACCACATCCTTGCAACATGCCTGTGTCCCCAGAGATCAATGGGTTGCATCTTGGCTCCCTACACACAGGTTCACAGACATTTAAGCATGGGCCTTGTGTGTTTTAGGTAGGTTTTAAATGCCCAGATGATAAGAGAAAGTCCTCAAACCCCACAGTGTTGTCTGTTCTCAGGTCTCTGCAAATTGGGCAATCATTTCAGAGACCGGCAGGAATATCTTTATAGACTTCCTCGGGATCTGCATTCCGCTTTCCTTCCCAAAGTCAACAGCAGAAATTGTCCCAGCCTGTTAGCTGTGTGTACCTGGGTCCTTGGGGTTAGGATAGTCAAGTGGGGAGATAAATTAGCTTGTAAAACAGACTAAGGGCTTCTTTTGTGGCCACTGACATTTAAAAAATTCTTCAGATAAAGGCCACCCACAATAAATATTTGCAAGTTAATGAGAGTCTTGGAAACTTCAGCAGGCAGCTATGACATGTGCAAGCAGCAGCACTTCGCTGCAGAAATCCAGAGCAGCAGATGTAGGGTGGGAAACAATAGTAATGGACACAAATACTTGGTGAAGGAGATTTTGTATAAAACATGCACATCTAATGTGTGCTGAAAATCTGATCTCCAAAACAAAATCATCTTTAGATTTTTAAACAGAGTCAAATTGAATTTCCCTAAATATATATGTGTACACTCTTCATACATTGTTAAAACAGAGGAGCACAACGGACCAGAAACAGGAAAAATAAGTATATTCTTATGCCTATATTGCACCCAAAGCCACACATGAAGAGAAATAACATCCAAATTAGGAATATGTAGAATGAAGACTTTTTAAAACTGTTGTGTATCTGCCTCCAGCAACTTTTATCTTTATGTAAAATAAGTATTCACAACATTTTTAAGATGAAAACCACTCACAGAACCTTCTTTTCTAAGCATGACCATAGTTTTGCTATTGTTTTTGCAGCAAATTTAAAGTAATTTCATAGAAATAAACAAAATATGTAAGATATTGAAACACGAACAGTTTCTGTGCTCTGAGAGTGGGCATCCTGTTATTAAGTCAGACAAGAGGAAGCTGCTAATACTTGTTTCTTGATTTGAGGCTGATTCCTGATTTTACAATCTTACATTCTTTTTAATAGCTACAAGAGCAGTAATAAATGGAAGGTTTTAGGCTCACCTATTTGACAGCAGTGTTTGGAAGAAATGCCTTTTCTCAAAAGAAAACCCTTTTTAGTATTACCTTCATACCTCATTACCATGAATAAGCAATAACGAAATATGAGTTTAAAGCCATTTTGAACGAAATGCAATACAAGAGCGAAAAAATGTGCCCAGCTGAATCCTCTGTTTTCAGATGAAATCATGAGATGCCAGTTTACAGAAGCCACACATTGTACCAAGCCACTGGAAAATAAAGCAGCCAAACAGCTGCTATTCTTCCTACCCCAGAAAAATTAAGATCTCGTAATAACATAGGCATGGAAGTTGCCTATAATTTCACATTTAGGCCTTTGTTTAGAAATGACTTGGGCTCCACTTCAGAGCAAAGTTCATGCGACTGGCAGGGCAGGCTCCGTTTGTAGATGACTGCGACAAGTAACAGTCACAAAAAGGGGATTCATCCCGGGGCTGATGTGGCTGATTTGACCTGGCTGTGGCAGCACCCGAGCTCGGGTCTGGGGTGGCACCAGCAGAGACGGGAGAAGAAAATTGGAATTCATGGACAGAGCAGCCGGGTTTGAAAGAGGGACAAGCTCAAGTGGCTGCT
This sequence comes from Nothoprocta pentlandii, assembly GCA_013398315.1. NCBI lineage: Eukaryota > Metazoa > Chordata > Aves > Tinamiformes > Tinamidae > Nothoprocta > Nothoprocta pentlandii. The sequence continues at coordinate 1,031,499 of VZSG01000105.1, forward strand.
AAATGCTCTTAACTTTCCCAGTCAGCGTTTGCAAGGCGGATGCTTCAGCTTTTACTGAAACTTTATACCAAAGGAGAGAGTGTTTTCTCTTATTTTCTCTTATGTTGGACCCCCTGTTTATTTCCCTGGACAGGAGATGATTGGCCCTAGGAGAGCAGGGGTGGTGGGGAAGAACCTTGGAGCCTGCAGGTGAAGCTCCCTGGTGCTTTCTGGTCACTGGAAGAGACAGATGATGAGGAGACAAGGATTGGGTGGAAGGAAGAGCTCACCTGGAAAAGTCCATCCCAGTCCTTTCCCATCTCATTTTGCTCCCTGCTGTTCCCAGTGTTGGAAAAATGCTCCATAGCAAGCAGTGAGCTCGAGGTGCCTGTCACAGGAGGAGCTCTGGGTCACTTACGATTAAGAGTGTCCCTTAAAGAGGAACCTGGGGTAAGAGGAGGGTGAAATACAGAGAAGCTGCGGAATGACATGGGGGAAGAACAAGAGTCTTGGCTACTCTGGGAGCTGCTGTGAGACAGCTGGAAACAAAGAAAACTACTAAAATTGATCAGCATGGGCCCAATCCAACCCCAGCGGCTTCATGAGAATTAGACGCCCCCAGCTGATCAGCTCCCGCCATGCACCAAGCTTATTTAGGGAATAGGAATATTTAGGGAATAAGGCATATTTCAGGAATGAGGCATATTTTGGGAATAAGGCATATTTAGGGAATTGTTTTCCCGAGGCGGTGGGGCAGCCTCGCGGTGTGGAGCAGCCGCGGGGTGCGAGGGAGCCCCTGCGGCGCCTGCCCGCGTGGCAGCTGCTTCCACCAGCGCCGGGATTCACGGCGGCGGCGCAGATGTAAAATAAAAATAAAAACAAACAACCAAACAGCCGGAGCTGGGAGACGAGCGGCCAGGCTGGAAGGGCGCCGCGGAGCCCGGCTCGCTCTGGACGCCGCTTCGGAGCGGGGCTGGGCTGCCCGCCAGCCCGCGCGGCCGCCCGCGCCGCTTTGCTGTGGCAGGCGGGATGTCACCCGTGCCCGGGACCCCGGCACCGCGCCCTCGCTCCTCGCCAGCCCCATGGAGCCGGGATGAGGCCAGGCAGCAGCCGTGGTCCCCAGGTCGGCGCATTGGGCCACTCAGCTTTTCAAATGTGCGGTGTCCCCAGCGCCACCGCCAGCTGCCAGGACGGGGCTGGGGGCAGCTGGGTTGCCCCTTGCTGCCCGCCTGAGCCCCGGCCACCCTGCGGCTCCCACCCTCTGCCCCGGGGGGAAAGGTGTAATTAAAAACCTCTTTTTTTTCCCCCCCAGCAGCGGTTGCAGGCGCAGCAGGGGCAGGGCTGGGACGGGGACAAGGGCTCAGGGCAGGGATGGTGGGACAGGGGACAGGAGCTGGGGTCTGTGAGGCGAGGGAATGGGCTGGGACAGGGGAAACAGGGGCAGAGGAGAGGGATGGGGCAGGGAGACAGGGGAGATGGATGGGGCGGGGGCTTGGGGATGGGACAGGGACAAGGGCGGAGGGATGGGGCAGGGCAGAAGGGCTGGGGCTGAGGGGCGAGCCAAGGCGCCAGGCACGGGGAGGGAGCGGAGGCGGGGACCAGGGCAGGGAGAGGAGCAGGGGCTGGAGCAGGGACAGGGGCTGGGACACGAGCGGGGACAGCAGCCGGGGCAGACAAAGAGCCGGCGCCCGGGCCGTGCCCAACTCCCTGCCCGGCTCCCCTTCATCCGCACCCCCGCACACAGGCGCACACGGAGCCACGAGCGGGCGGAGGAGGAGGAGGAGAAGAGGAGGAGGGACCTTCCCCTCCCTCCCACCCAGACACCGGGGGAAA
>VZSG01000105.1:1033585-1086303 GCA_013398315.1 Nothoprocta pentlandii
GGCGGCCGCCCCCCGCGCCCGCTTCTCGCCCTTCTTCTTCCTCTGCACGCACCACGGCGAGCTGGAGGGCGACGGCGAGCAGGGCGAGGTGCTCATCGCGCTGCACATCGCGGGCAGCCCCGCCGCCTACGTGCCGGGACACGAGTACCACGGTAGGTGCCCGCGCCTTTTTCCCCGCTCCAGAGCGGCTCGCGGAGCTGCGGGGTTTGGGGGGGACCCGCGGGGCGGCGGGCGCGCCCATCGCCGCCGCCTCGGGGCGGGTGCGGCCGCCCCCGCGCCGACGCTCTCCAGGGAAAACTTGGGCGAAAGGGCGTCAATCCACACGCGTGGAAGGTTGTTCTGAGGGGTGTCCCCCGCGTCCCTCCGCGAGGCTGCCTAAGGACCCCTCGTCCCGCGGGAAACGCCAGAAAGTCGGGAAAATGAAGCACCTTAAAGCACCTTGCTCAGAGGGGAAAAAAAGATGCCGTGCAATGGTCCCCGGCTACGGAGGGAGTTGAACTTCTGACTTTGCTGCTCACTCAGAGCTGCAGTGTTTCCCAAAACACAGAAGCACAGAATAATATGAATATTCTCACTGACTTTTCCAATATGCTCTAAAGACAGAAAAAGAAGCCTGAACATAGCAAAGATCTGTGCTCTCCCAAGAGGGTACTAAAGTTTTTGTCTAGCTACGCACACCTTGAGCACTGTAATTCTCACCAAATTCCTGTGAAAACTTTGTATTTAAAATATAGGTGTGATTTTTAATGGCCCACCCATATAAATGTATTTTTTCCTCTGTAGTCCTTTATCTTCCAGCCTGTGCCTAATACCGAGCTCAGTCCGGTTGCATTCAAACACTGAGCCAGAAACCACAGAGGAGAAAAGACACCAGACCCCCCTCTCACACGATTGCACATGCTGGTTTACTCTTTATTTTTATTTTTAAGCCAGTTTTCAGGTCCACGCACAGCAGAGCTGCCCCCGTCCCCGCTCACAGGGGTCCCCTTGGCCGCTGCGGGCGCTCGGTGCCGCCGGGAGCCGCGTGGCCACTGCCCGGAGGTGCCTCCGGGGCTTGTAAAGCTCCTGAATTTTAACATCTCAGCCCCAAAGGAGGGTAAAATCTTCCAGCTAGGCAAGCGGGGCTTTCCACCGCTGTTTGCCTCTAGAAGAGCTCGACGTGGGGCACCCCTTGCCAGAGGTACTGGACAGGTCTCTTCTTTGCCTCCTTTTCCGTACCCGTGGTCCCCGCAAGGCAGGGCAGGTGCCTCGGGGCTGCTCTGTGCTGCGTGTCCAGCACTGCCTCAGTTCAGCTCCCGGGAGCCGCTTCCCACCTCCTGCCGGCTGCATTCGCCCTCGTCCGCCTTTTCCTCTCACTCCATGCCCGAGTTTTGTGTGGTACCATGTGTGGGATTCACGCTGCTGCTGCTGGGGAGGTGCAAATCTGCCCCAGTGACCAAGTGAAGAAGCGCAAGGTGCCCGTTAGTGCCACCGCGCTGAGGAAGGGCGCCGAGACGGGCACGTGCTGAGGGTCAGGCTTGTGAGCATGAAAACTCGGGTGTCCTCAGGCAGGAGATGCTGGTGTGCATGTCAGTAGCCTGCCTGGCAGCCTGGCTCGAGCAGTGCTCAAACCCTTCCCAGGTTTGTGTGTGGGTACCAAAGCAAAGCAAGCAGGACTGCCTGGGCTCTGCCCGGCGCCTTGGGCATCTGCTGGAGCCAACTCACTGCGCTGGCTGCTGTGAAATCCCTCCTTTGGCTCTTTTGGGGTGTAGCAGTTCTCATGGCTGAGCACAGCACCAGGAAAACAAATCGTGTTCTCTGATGAAATGACCCGAAGCAATTTGGAGTTTTCTGCAGTGTGGTTGGGTGTCGCTCAGAGGTCTGCTCTGTTCATCAACTATGACTTGGAAATGAAGCAGTAAATGTTGCTGTGTGGGACACGAAGGCAGAGGTTTGGGAGGCAGTTTGGAAGTGCAACCCAAAGGGAGGTTTATCCAGGTACACAGCACAACTGTGTGTGGGGAGGACACAGCAATGTCTCCTGCTGTGGCCCAGGTGATCTCCAACCAAGGCCACGTGTTACCCGTGCACCTCCCAGCACTGTCCCGGGGCACTGAAGACAATCATATTTGAGGAAACCTGCCGAAAAAAATAACTAACAACATGTTGGTAATTGGATCCCACATTTCTTCGGCTCCTTTGGGCAAAAGTTGGGCTGCTGTGGAGGCAGAGATGGTGCCACCAAGCTGGGGTCCCCGGGGAAGGCAGGCGGCCGCAGGACTGGGATCTCGTGCTCCTTGCTGATCCCTTACAAATACTTCAAACCTGGCCCTATTCCTGCAATCAGTAAATATTTAGAAACACATTCACTGATTGAATAGCAGCAGAGCTACGCAGCACAGAAATATGTTTTTATGTGCAGTACCGACTGGATCCATCGGTAAACACTTCTATTACCTTTGGCAGACTTGTGTTGCTTGAATTAGCTTATTTCAAATTTAATTAAGCCCTTGAATTGGCAGAGCACTTGCGCCCGGGCTCAAATGCAAACTGACAGAGTGTGCACTTGTTTAATGTAGGCACCTGCTCCGCTTCCTCCGCGCCAAGGGGCTGTGGGACGTTCTCAGACGTCCCCGTTGGCTTCATCCTCGCTCTGCTGCTGAACAGCAGTGGTCCCGCTTCGTTCGGCTCCTCCACTGTGACCCATAGGGCAGAATATCACTGCTTCGGGAGAAAAAAAAAGCCCAAAACATGATAAATTGAACGCTGTGTGCAAGTTCTCCGGGAATTTAGTCCCAATTTTCCACAGTCGTGTCGATTTGGCTCCAGTACTATGAGATCTGCTGTCGTTTACGGGCAGATCAGCAGGCTGGAAACGCGTAAAGAAAATATGGCCCTAAAAGGTGAACTTCACTGGACATTGGCTCAGAGGTTTCTAAGATTAAACACATTGAAAAGTGAGAATTATATGTCTTTTTTTTTTAAGCAGTTTGCCTTTTTGCCATATTTTTTTCTTATCCCTCAAAGAAATTTTTGCTCTCTCTGCAAACTGCCTTTTCCCAAAGTTTCATATTTAGACCTTTTAGGAACAACTTTGAATTGGTTTCCCATGATTGATGTTAAAACTCATAATTCTACCCTTAAAATAGTTTCCTTTAATGAGGCTTGAGTTTCTATTTCACTCTCCATTGTTTCTTTTCTTTTTTTTTCCAGTACCGCTTAACCTTCACTCCCCAAATGTTATCAGTTTCCATCAATGACCGTTACTATTCTTAGATATACTGTATATTGTCTGGAGCCATTGCCTGGATAGGTTGTAAAAAAAAAAAAAAGAAGTTTAAGACTATTTTAAGTAGCAGTTACGCGCGCTTTCAGCATTGATAAAAAATTGTTTAAAGTCTGGCCAATTCCACCTTTGTTAATTGAACACTATATCTGAAGAACACAGATTATGACTTAGTTTTCTTGAGGATTATTTACATTTTTATTATCTGGTTGTTATTTTCATAGTAAATTCTTACTGATCAGATTATTAAAGAATAAAAATAATATGTTGGGATCATAAGTGAGAGAGGGGAACAGAGAGAATAATTGGAAATAAAAAGTGAGACTGCTTGAGGTATGAAAAATGAGATTATAAAAGAGTTGCAGAACCTCTGTTATGACCACTGTTTTTTTTCCCCTCAATTATTGAAGCAGAGGGATAATTACTGTGAACAGGGAGAAAGAAAGTCTGCCAAGGATGCAATATGAATGATATTGCTTTGGTAAAGAACAGATTTAGCCCCATGGTTTCCAACATCACCTTGAAAATCATGTTGACTTTTTGAGTCTAATGCAAAAACTTCAATTTATTTTACTTGCAATATTCCTGAAATCCTTGAAAGATTGGATCTTGGAAATCCTTGAAAGAGTGGAAACTTCCATCATTTTTTAGTTAAGCTGCAAAAGCCTGTAGAATTTTTTGTTAATGAAATTTTGTTAATGGGAGTCCAGTTAGCTCCAGAGATTATTCTGTAACTTTTAGGGGAAACCTAGATTAAAAGCAAGAAGCTGCTATCAAGTAGCAGTGGAGAGTGGGTGTTAGGAATGGAAGGATTCTTGGTCCTCAAATATCTTATAAAAAATTCTTTTGGGTTCAGTAACTGGAGAACAAGATCTCATCCAGTGTAGCCCATTGAAGGCACCCTGGCTCTCCTCTGTTGTGCTCAGGGTTTTCATGCACAAATGTAAGTTTGGAAATGCAAAACTCACTTTTGAATATTGTGGCTGTTCTTTATATGTCCTATAGTTTGATTTGCCAAATACAAGCTGCAAAGCACCCGATGACATATTCTCTCTTCTCTCGGGTTTGTGCCCATAAGGGGCTTTATGTGGATTTAGGGTGTGAATGTAGATTTTTAAATCTCTACATTGGCCCCCAGATTATCTACAGTTATGGAAGCCTATCTGGCTCCAAGCATTGCATTTGCATATTTACAAATTTTAAAAGTTCTAATTTTTAAGATCTTGACCAGGACTGATGAAGAGCACCAACCTCAAAAGGAGAAGGTAGATGAGGTTACACCTCACACCTCGCAGCCTCTTAAATTTGTGTTTCAGCAGGGAAGATGTTAATTTTTAACGGATTTGGCTGCTTTTGTTCTAATTCATGGTCCAAATGCACAGTCAACAGATGGCATGGCCATAGATGTAGTCAGATGTGGGATTTATGAAAGGCGGTAGAAGATCCACAAAGGCCTAAATGAGCCATTCTTGCAAATTTCAAAAAAAGGGGATGTAATCTCTGGTTAAATCCTTTATCCTCGCACTGGGGACTTCTTTCCCCTGCACAGGAGGTTTGGGATTGGCCCACATAACACAAGCCCAAATCAGCGTAACATGCCAGCATGACCCACATTCCTCAGGTGACATCTGATTGTATGACAGGAATGGGATTGTGGTTATTATTAGTTTGCATATGGAAAAATGGCAGAATATGGCAGAAAACACTGTACATGTCTGTTTATGTTTAAAATAATAATAATAAAAAAATTGTTTCAATGAGTTTGTAGTCTGAGGCCCCAGGCCACAGTGTGCATGGGTACATGGACCTGTCCTGTAAGATGATGAGCAGAACTGAAGTCAACAAAGCAAAGAAACCTATAAATAGTGAAAGGGTGAAAAAGTGCTGTTTCAATGGTATTGATAGGTATATTTTGTACTTTCCAAATTGATTAGATGACATTTTTCACCATGTTCAGTTTATATGTGGAATGCATCATGACTTGTCCGTGGTAACAGGTTTTAAAGTAGCATTAAAATGTTTTATTTTTCATTATAACTAATAGCTGCAATTAATTATAATTAGATATAAGTATATTTGTATAACAAGATATAAATTTTGTGCTTTAGAATCTAAGATGATCCATAAATGATTTATAAGTAGGTTACCGCGTTGCAGTGGAATGTACTACATTTCCCTGTTGTTTCTTGCATTGACTGTTCCACTGAAACCAGGTCGATTTATCAGGCAGACTAGGGCCAGAGGCTGCCAGAACACCTTGCAATTTTCTTTATCATTCTCTTGGTCTAGGTTCTTAAAGGCCATTACTTTTGAAATATTGTATTATATGACAATATTACAGTATTTGCATATCGACTTCCTGGGGTATGATTAGCTCTGATAACAGAAATCATGGTACACCTGAGGCAGCTTCAGATGTAATTGTTATTTGCTATGTTTGTCTGATGCTCTGTAGATGAAGTTCAGATTTGTCTTTAGGGTAGACTGTAGGGTAGGAACTAACACTGTCTTACCATTGAGCAGCCTTTCATACTCGTCCTTGTTATGAGAATTTCAATAGTCCCTGATGAAAGTTTCAGTCTTTTTAACATGCTTCCTTTCTTTGTGTTAACATTTCCTGCCTTTTCATCAGGCATAAAAGGTGCAGAGAGTGCAAATGTGTATCTGGAATATTTGTGTAATTCCAACTTTTTTTTTCCCAAGCAACTTTGACTTGCTTTGGGGTAAACAGAGGACCAGTTCTTACAATGCAGCGTTCAACATCTGTCAGAGCCCAAGAATGAAAAAGTTCTTACCACTTTCTTAAGTTATTCCTTCTTACAAAGCCCTTGGTTGTGTCCCGTTCACCTTTTCCATGGAACAGTTTTGGAAAGTCACAGTCCTACAGTGGGGTGTGAAGCCCAGAAGTGTGGGCTGTGCTGTGCCAACTAGACACAAAGACCTGCTCTGTTCTGGACTTCCATCAGGTTCCACTAGGTTCTTCCATCAAACTCTCTGCTGCAGGACTCAGGTGTCTTCCACCAGTGACAGAAGTGCAGAGGAGAGCCTACAGCTTGCCCACAGGCACAATCTTTTTGTGATTCCACAGACCCCTGACGCTGCTCCTTCCATCCTTGGTCTTTCCTGGAGATTAGGATGACTCTCACCACTGCCTGGCAGGGTTTCTTTGCCAGGAGGCATAGGCAATGCTGTTAGCATTAACATCTCTGTCACAAATCAGGAGGACCGGCCAGAAGTGCTCTGTGGAAGTTGTAGGGAAGCGAGTGAGGAATTAAAGACACTTTTCCAATGGCTTTTATTGTGAAGCAGAAGTTGTTCTCCTGAGATATTTCTAAGATCCTTACTGCCATTTTTCCATCCTAGGGGAGACCTGGGAACAGAGAAGAGCAGCGTGTCCCCTGTTTGTACCCAAAATCTTGGTTTTAGCCTTGGTCGCTGCAGTATTGCGGGTGCCTCCTCAGGGGTCAGTCAGCCATGCAGAGGCCCAGGGGGTCAGTCAGCCATGCAGAGGCCCTTCCAGCGCGGCTGCCCTGGCGCCAGCCTCCTCGCCAGGCTGGGCCCAGCTGGGGAGGACATCAGATGGCCGGGGGCAGCCGTGGGCCCCGAGCCCTCCCCGGCGGTGTGCGGCCCTGTGTCCTGCTCTCCATGCGCCCCACGGCCTGCGCTGCCGGGGCTCAGCTCTGCTCCGCGGCCACATGTACAGATGGGCAGCAGGGGGTCCCCGCAGATCTCACATGTGGGCCGCGAGGGGCCACGCGAATCACCATCTGGCCTCCGTTGGCATCAGCTCTGGGTAGAGGCGACGCCTCGCTGGCATCCCCAGGACGGCACCGGGGGCTGAGGGGACAGCGCTGGGGCTCAGGGCTCGGCGTGAGAGGAGATTCAGCTGCTCTGCAGTTCCCAGCTTTAGTTTGCTCATCCAGAAGGCAGTTTAGATACCTGGTCTAGGAGCTTAGAGTGGGTTTGATTTAGATTTCGCAGGTGAAAGGTCTTACGAAAAGCCCAGTCTTTGGAGCTTAGGGGATCTCCGGGTGTTTGAAATACCTGTGGAAACAGGTGTAAACCCACTGTCAGTGTCACTGAAGCTGAGGCTTTGGCACATGCATGGCCACATGGCTGTGTCTGGCTCCTCTCCCTCATTTTGCGAGGGGTGGCATACAGGAGACCTGCCAGTGCCCCATGCTGTTCCTCGTCATCCATCAAAATTAGCAGATCAAAAATAAAAGATAACACTGAAGATCTGTGCTGCTCTCCCTGAAGATCAGGGACTTCAGTACATGCACTGTAGTCTCCAATTTTGCACGGGAGGCAGGACCGTCATCTCAGATTAGCTAGAGTTATTTATTCCTCCCCATGTCTGCTTGAAAGATGGTTTTGTAAATAAATGGATATTATCTAATACAGTTGAAAGACGAGAAGAAAGTCTGTGTGCCAACCCCAACTCCAACGGCTGCTCTCAGGTCTGCATTTCCTACTGTCTGGTTTACCATTCCTTGCAGCTGCAGGAGGTCAGACGTTGGCACCCATCCCTTCTTCCCCCTTCAGCACCTGGCCATGGAGTGGCAATGTGCAGAGAGGTCCAGCTGGTGGACAACACACAGCAGAAGGGGTCTCGCTGTTTCCTTCTTTCCATTCCCTCCGATGTCATTTTCAAGAGTGCAATAAGATGATCAAAACTTGGCAAAGAAGCAGAACCCCAGTTTGTACTGCAAGACCTATCAAGAAAGCTTATCTCACATGCAGGCGTGCGTCTGGGAGCAGACGCTCTCATCTCCTCCTCATCCTGCCACATCACTTCTAAAAGCAATTCTGCCCTAGACTGTATTTGAAAGATTTTGAATTTGGATTTCTTGGTTGCCCAGGGGCAGTTTATGTAGGACTCATCTTGAGAATGTACAGGGAAGCTGTGAAAGTTCATGGTCTATGAAGGGAGGAAGAAACAGAGTCAGCGGAGAAGGTATAAAATTTGCTGTCCAGAAAACAGTGTCTTTGAGGAATCTGGGAATATTTTCCTTTCTATGCCTCTGAGATGTATGTTCTGATCACAGTACTCAGCATAGTATTCACCAGTTCATACATGGACACAAACAGTCCAATACTGGCTGAAAGTAAGTTTTCTTCGTACATGGCCCATCAAGTGCAGGATGAAGGGATATTGCTATAGAGCTGAGTCTGCACAGCATAGATCTTGCACTCAGAGGGATCTTTCTGCATTATAAATGAAAGGTGATTTAGCCTTTTAAACATAAGAAAACAGCAGCACAACCCTCTGTGGCCTCTCCATGTGTCCGGCCCAGGGATGTGAGGAATCATTCATCACGTCACAGGGCTTGGCAAGCTTTCCTCCATTTGCTTTCCACTTTTCCCACTGCTCCCTCAGACAATACAATAGATAGCAAAGAACAAGAAATAGAGATAATATTTATCTTTCTGGCTAAAGAAGTTGTGGTTTCCAGGCCAGAATAACATCCCAATGTTCCTGTCTTGCAGGGGAAACGATACTAGATAAAAACAACCTTCCTTCCAGAATTAGCCACATTCATCTGGACACTTGGCTGGAGTGATTACCAGTATCAAGAACTCCAGAAAGAAACCAAACAACACAGCTGACCAACACAAAGATCCTGGTTTAATGAAGTGCTGCACAGCCTTGAATTGCAGCAAGCAGGCTTGTTTGTGGGGATGCCAGATATCCGAATTAAAGAGTCAGTACTTTGTGCTATAAAGCTCCTAGTATGTTTGAAAGGAGCAATCTCTGGCTAAATGCCAATGCTAAACATTTCTGTAGAGCGACTGTTCTGACTCCGGCCCCAAAAGATTGTAGCCTTGGAACCTCATTCTGGTTAGTCCAAAGATCAAAAACCTCTGGCAAATATTTTTATGCTTTTCAATTATTGTAGTTGATTTGCTGATGACTGATATCCAGGCAGATGGGTTTTCAAGCTGGCTGTCTTCTTGCAAGAGGCACAGGATTTTGTAATTGATTCAACTGGAAATACTGTGTTTGTAGTGAAAAGTAAATTCATGTAAAATATGGCTTTGAGAAGGATAAAATCTAATAATGTGTTTGAGCAGAATTTGGTAAATATTTTAAAAGAAAACAGGTGGGGAAGTGGAACATTTGAAATACTTTGTTTTGACATTTTCAAAACAAACTGTTTTGATTTTTGTTTTGGAAAAGTATCTTAATCGTGAAACTGACTGTGAAAAGAAAAAAAAAAGAAGTTAACTGCATAATCAGAAAATGAAATGAGATCTTTCTGGTTGAGCAAAATTCTTTAACTGATTTTTTTAGGTTCATTGAAGATTTTCATATTGACCTAGCTGATATTTTAATTTATTTTTTTGTGCTAAACCCTTCAGTACTTTTCCTTTTATGTCAACCCAAGCTGATCTCTTTTTCTTTCTTTTTCTTTTCATTTTGGTCACTGAACCAAAAATTGAACAGTTCCACGTCTGACAAGTTGACCATTTAATTTCCGGCCACTGAGCAGATCTTATTCAAACAAGTAACCATCACCACTCTCCTAGAATTTGTTCCCAAAATAAATTACAGAAAAATTACTATTCTTTAAGACACTGAAGGGCAGCTTGTAGGAATACTGACACTTCCAAGACAACAAACCCACATTTTTTTTGTAAGGATACCTATAGTTTGCTAGTGGCTTCTTTATACATTGACCAATTCTTCAAATCTTCCTTCATTCTCCCTCTCTCTCTCTTTTTCTCTCTCTCCTTTTTTTTTTTTTTTTTTTTTTTTTTTTTTTTTTTTTTTTTTTTTTTTTTTTTTTTTTTTTGTGAAGAAATATTTCCCCCAATTCAGTGTTGATTAAAGAAAAAAGATTAGAGGAGTGAATCACTTGGCTCTTTCCAGATGTCTACATTTAAAAGATACTTTTGCTTCCGAACTTTGAACTATTGAATACTTGAAAGATTACTGTAGTGCATCTGTAGAACTAGAATTCATCTAACTGGCTCAATAGATTTCCATGTCTCTAGAATTTTTTTTCCAAATTGTAATATCTACAGAGCTGCTCACCTATAAGAGAAATGAAATGTTCAGAGCATATATGAGAATTAACACCCAAAAATGCAGGTTTATTTCATTAAGGGAAATCATCCCTTATGTTCAAAGGGCAGTTGCTCCTGGTTGAAAGTTACAGCATTACAGAGCTGTGGTGAGTGCAGGATTTGCCTCACTCGGAGTTGCAGGGATTGTTGTGTGTCTGGTCAGGAGCTGACAGCTCTGGTCCCTTCCTGCCCTCAAGCAGCCCAAATTACTCCACAAAGCATCTGTGGACCATTTTACTCAGATTTGTAAGTTTTGTTTCACCAAGTGGCAGCAGATGTTTGGGAGCTTTCATGACATTCATCACAGGGAGAAGTCTGTGCGGTGTCATCTGGCTGTTTCCTTAATACAAATTGTTTTTCTACGCTATAAACCATCTTTGAACAGAGGTGGTGGCGTGTTACACCCTGGCCACTCTTCTTTTGGATCCTTGCCCAAGAATCCAGTCTCCAATTCCCTTCAACCCTGCCTTTTTTTCCGAATAGTGAGATGACTGTAGAGAGCAAATCCTGCCATTTGCAACAATTCCCTTTCAAAAATGCCTTGTAGAATGAATTGCTCTACAGTGTTTTTTCAATGATTCAACATTACTTGCACGCTACAAAACCTTCTGAGTACTCAGAAGTACTTCAGAGACAGAAGCAACTCTCTCTTTTTGTCTTACACGGTTTCCCCAGAACATGTAGGGTTTCTTTTTTATATTCAGGACCCATTTGGCCGTACTAAGCATGTTACATGAAGTCATTAGAGCAGCCAAACCCTTGAGAAATGCAGCTCTTTACCACTGTTTGACGCCTCGGCGCACCCCGGCCCCTAACGCTCTGTGACAGCCGAGGGCCGTGGCCCCATGGAAGGGGATCGATGCCAGTTGCCCGCGCAAGCTCCTGGCTCCTTGCTGGGTCTCCTAATGAGTTGTGAGAGGAGATCTGTGGGCAGTATGACAGGCTCTAGCTCTACTTGCTGCTTGTAAATTTTACTAATCTGTTCCTCAAGCTGAGACTCCAGATGATGGCTCTCTGCCTTCTCCCCTACGGGCAGAGCTGCTTCGGGGTACGTCTGACCCCAGCGTTCAGGTGCAGAAAGACAGAGACACAGCAGATGCTTGAGCACAAGGGGAGCAGCCAGCATCTCGGGGGGCTCTCAGTGCTCCATGGCATTTCGCTCTTTCTTGTTTAGTCTCTGTTTTTACCTCACCCGCCTCAGCCACCAGCAACCTTGATAATCTGCCCTGAAGTTTTTGACTTCCCTATAGCTACCCACCATAAATGGGGCAGAGACTTAACTCTTCATGTCTTCGGGGAAACACAGAGTGACAACGTTTTTTTGGCTAAACCATAGATTACCTCAAATCATACTCAAATACTCAAATCATACATAGATTACCAGGAAATCATACTGCTTTTAGGAGAGTGGCTCTGTTTTTACACCACTCTAGGCAAGCCAGTTTGACCCCTTCAGTGTTGTAAATAAAAATCTTTCTAAGTTTTCAGCTAAATCTGTTAAGCAAGGTGTAAAATTAATTATTATTAGGTTTATTAGGATTATTAGGTCCTGACATATTGTACAAACATTGCATGAAATAACATTGCACAGAGCTTAAGAAGGAAATATTATTCACAGGTGATTTTAAGTAAAGAGGAATTTGGACTGTACTTTAGAGATGCACAACATGCAGATTTTTAGCTTAGCAAATACTTTCCCTCTTTTCCTTTTTGAAAGAGCTCATTGCTCAGAAAATGTATCTGGATTGACAGCTTCATTTACTAACTCTCCCTTAAAACTGCAGGACAGATGTATATTAGTAGGAAAAATCACCCCGGTCAAATGATCTGGATTACATTCCAGCTGTGTGCAAGTTCAATGCTATCTATTCTGCTGAATTTGACATATGTTTATTATGTTTAGCATGCAAAGCAGTTGTAATGAATTGGAATTAGAGGGGAATCATCTTCTTTGTGCTTCTTTTTATGTCAAGAATACTGTGCTTTAGTATAAAGAGAGATTGATGCCTGCATGATTAGCTAGTCCAGAATATGATGCCCTTTTTTGTTTGGGGTTTTACTTGCTGTGCCCCTGTATAGGTGTTTACAATGTGGGCATATCAGCAACAAATGATTATAGCACACCAAAATTTTCCCATTCCTCTTGAATAATTCTGAAATGTTTAAGTACAATAAAAATATACTAAAAGGATAATTAGCTGCTTGACTTTTCTTTTAATTATACGTGTAAGAGCGCATTGCATGAGATCCTTTGTTACCTATTTGGATGTTTTGTTGCTTCTTGAGCTCTTCTATCGCAGGCAATCAGATCACTGCTGGGATAAATAGCTGTACACATTGGGAGACTAATGATTTAATGTGCTCTTCAGAATGAGAGGAAGAACAACAATGCAGTATATGCGAATGGGGTGGCACAGATCCTAATATATATTTTAGGCTCCTAGGTATTTAACAGCTATCTATTACATTCACTTACTTTCTCTTAGGTTAGGCAAGACCTAAACTAATTCCTACCATATGCCGAAAGAAAGCCCAACTGTCTTGTGTCTTGAAAATCCCCCCTTTAATATCTCAGAGGAAGGCTCGTTTCCTTGGCTTATTTCTAGCTCATTTTTTTTGTATCAGGGGGCATCTTTTATGTGTTACATAGCTGTTAATATATTCTGGGGGGATTAAAAATTGCTGGGAATCCCGAGAATCCTAATTCTGTATAAAGAACGGAATCCTGAGATATGCTCAAATAGAAGCTTACTTAAATGTACCCAAATGCTCAGGCTCCTTTTTTCTTTCCAAGAATATAAAGCTATTGAAAGATGCAAATACAATTTTAGCATTTGTCACTTGTTCAGTGAGGAAATACCTTTTGGTTGAATTTGTAGCTTGCAAAATTCAGTGTTATTTAAAAATCTGCAAACTAGAACATTTTTCCTCTGAGAAATGGAGGAAGAAAAAAGCATTTCTTGAAATTAAAGGAGGATTTTTACATATTAACTATAAATATCTTGCAACTGTATGATTTGCTTTTAAATAAAATAAAGCCGCTTGCTGTCTCTGCAGAAATGAATTGGGGAAAGGGATTTATCCAGGGTAATTCAGTCTGATGAATGGAGAGATATGTCCATCACCACTAAAGTGACAGTTATTCCTTCTAAATATAAACTGATAATATTATATATTAGAGGCTTGATTATACCGTTAAGAAGATTAGTACATTTAAACAGAAAATAAAGGCTTATGTGCCCCAAATGTAAAAATGAAAAGAGAGGTTTTATTATATGTCAGTATCACAATATTCAATACTTTTGAAGAAGATATTTTTCCTATGAAAATAGCTGTGAGGAATAAACAGTTTATGCTACCTCTGGGAGCATGTGGAGTGCTTTAGATTTAATCTCTCTCAAAGTTGTAATTTAAACATACACAGGTATTAATTCTTGTATATTTGGGTGTGTTTAGTAGAGCAGGCATAATAATTTCCTAGAATCATGTTCACAAGGTCAGTTCTGTGGATCATCTGTTTTCTTTAAGTGTTTGAGCCATCTCTATTAATTACAGAAGGCAACACATAAATAACAAGACAGAAGGGAAAGAGTGTTTTTTGATACTTTTGTGATACTTCTGTGAATCATTTTCATGAATTTAAAACACTTAAAACATGCTGATGATTTTGGTGTATTATAATATTGCGCTCAACTAACAGTAGCATCTCTAATAAGAACATAGCCGCTGAATCTTCTGATGGAATTGAATTTATGACATTGAATTTAAGACTTTTGTGCACATGTCATGAAGCTTGTTAGGTAGTGTTTAACATGTCTCCTTTTTCATTTTTATTTTTTTGAAATTCATTTTCCTTACAGCCTATTAGTTCTTCTCAGTGAAAGATTTATGGCGAGAATGGGGGAAGCCTTGATCCTTTTGCAGTTATCTTCTTGATAGATGGCACTCCTAGATTTCTTTTTATGTACCTCTCAAATTAGATATTCTGCACCTTAATCACAACACTCTTTTACTTACTTTGCCCGTGAAGAACAGTAGAAGCATTATGATTATAAATTATCATAGGAATATGATAAGATATTCTACCTTAGGGCTTGTCTTTGTTTCCAGCTCAAGTGCTGCTCCCTGCTCAAGTTCTACCCAGAGAAAAGAGCCACTTAATTGAATTTATTGAGGTCTTTAAAACGAAGCAGCCGACCTGGCCAGAGGCAAGGCCGCAGGAGGAGCTGGGATTGCTCCATAGCTCCCATTCCCACTGTGGCTTGGGCACTGGGCTACCTCCCCCAGCACCAGTCTGCCATCATGCCCGTGCTGGCCAGTGACAGGACAAGGGGCAGTGGGTACAAGTTGAAACCCAGGCAGCTCCATGTGCATGTGAGGAAGAACTTGTTTGGTGTGAGGGTGCCAGAGCCCTGGCACAGGCTGCCCAGGGAGGCTGTGGAGTCTCCTTCTCTGGAGATCTTCCAAAGGCGCCTGGATGCCGCCCTGTGCCCCGTGCTCTGGGTGTCCCTGCTGGAGCAGGGGATTGGACTAGATGAGCTCTAGGGTCCCTTCCAATCTCAACCACTCTGTGATGCTGTGATGGTGGTAGGTTCTCTCCCTAGCAATATCCACCACATTCAAGCACTCCTGTGCGAATTTCTTCTGCATCTTCGGTGCTCTTCTCACCAGTGTCTCACCAAGATGCTGTAGACCAAGACACTGAATAAATGTTCTTCACACTGATGTGATGCCGTTGCCTTCCCTGCATGGTTATGCTTAGAAATAAATGTATTTTTCCCTGAAATAAGTTCATGTGGACATGCTCTTTTCTGAGACATTCTCATTGCACTGTCTCCCCTCCCTTTTGAATCTGTTGGCTAACTTCAAGACACAACACAGGCACAGAGGTCTCCGCAAGCTCCATGGATATAAGTAGCTAGTAGGGAAAAGACTTAGATTAGTGTCTGCGCTGAAATTAGAGACTGCTCTATGAGCTTGGTTATTTATTCATTCCAGGAAAACTCATACAGATGAGAGACTTGCAAACACCCTGTCCCAGGAAATGTGTCAGCCTTACCGGCATTAGAGATGTTAGCCATGATGCACTGCTCCAGAGGAAAATGGACTTTATCAGTTTTCTTATTTACAGAAATATTTAAAGAAATATCTGAAAGATTTGTGAAGTACCTTAAATCAGGTATTTTTCTTGAGTAGGGGCTCTTAAGATTTGTTTGTGCACAGCTAAGCAGTAAGTTGCAAAATCAAAACAGAGCACCATAGGGTAAAGCAAATTTATGAGAAAAAAAAAAAGTGATTTTCAGGTAAAAGATGAAAACGAAACTCCAGAGAAAGTTATTGCATCTCCAGCAGTTGGTGTGGAGAGGGAGTCAGTGCCAGCCAAAGAGAACTGGCACTAGTGACACTAAAGAGGACATGGTCAAGCAATGAGGGCAGGGAAGAGGCTGTTGGCCGAAGTGGGTGTTTTCCAGCAGGGCTGATAGAAAGAGTAGGCTGTCTATGGAAAGGCTTGAGAAAGACTTCTAGTGAAGTGTCCCTGGTGATGGGTTTTATGTTTCTAACCATCTCTATGCAAAAAAAGTTGTCATCCGTGATACAAAGCTGATTCTCATCTGCTGATGATCTGGTGACCCTCAAAATGTTGGTGTTTTTTGAGCCTAAAGCCGATCTAATCCCTAAAGGCTTTCTTCAGCTCCTGATTAAAGAGGGATTTTCTGTATAAGGTAGACACTGTTGGCTGTGGAGAGAGTGGAGAGAGCATGGTCATGAAATAATCATCATGAGAGGGGCTGAGTAAAGTCTCAGAAGAAGCAGAAAGAAGGTAATAGCATAAAAACACCAGAGAACGACTTGGGCAGGTTTGCAGCCAGGTTCAAGAGGAGCCTTGAGAGTCCTGAGCATCTCATGGTGCCCATTGAAGCTAGAGGCCATGCCTGGTCCATGACAGAGATGGAGCTTGAGGCACAGTGCAGTGGGATGGAGGAGAACCTGGAGTGACAAATAGGCTCTTTCTTTGCCTAGGTGGGAATTTTTATTTTCATTAGGAAAATGGAATTAAACATTGTGTTGCATCCTAAATTTTGTGCTGTGCTCCAGCATGGCTAGTGCGTTTAAATATTAGGTGATTTATCTCTATATTTTCTTTTTTTTTCAATTGGCATTATGAAGAATATTAATGTAGTAGGACATAAAGGCCTCTGAGATCTTCAAATTAGAAAAGCTCTATTGAAGCACGCTTCTGTTTTTTTACACAAGGAATTTGTTTGTGATTATAATTGATGATAAGCTTATGAATCCCTTGAGTTAAATAAAGGGAAACAGGTAAACAAAGTGCTTTGTCTTGCTGCTACGCCTTGTTGCGATAAAACGAGTAAAACATATCTGCAAAGTAATTTATTTGAATTAGTTTTGCAAGAAGAAATACTTTCCCTGGCATGGCAATATGTACATTTTGTACATCATCTTGGGTTTGCCTTAACTTTAATGCTATTTAGTTTTTGTATTAAATTCGCATTTGGGTCACATTTTTTGCCAGTGGAAAAGTGAATCTGGGTTGAAGCATCATCAAAGTGGTTGTGGTGAGTGGAGGCTCTGGCTTTCAACCAAGTCCGTAGGACACCGAGAGCACCAGTGGACTCAGGGTCTATGGTCATTACAAGACTGTTTTTAGGCAAAGGCATTGTTATCATGGAAGCACTTTTGCTTTGGCAATATTTAATGCTTCCATGTTGAATGTGGAACAAGCCACCACTCACCTGCTTTCTCTTCTTGCAGCCGACCTGCCCTCTGCTAACGAGTGGGCTGTGATTAATTGGCTACCACCAATTTACATGGCAGATACATGGTCCAGGGGCTCCAGGTGAGCCCCTCCGCCTGCTGCACACTTGCCACCATATGTTCAGGAGGCTGTGAACAGAAAAATATTAAGCCTCAAGCCAGAGGAGGTATTAGGGGACACAATGGGCAAACTAATTCCGAAGAGCAGAGCCCCTGCTTTAACATCTGATGACCTAGTATTGCAGATAAGTAGGAAATAAGGGAAGGTGATAAGGAGAAGATAATAAAGGCAAATGATATAACGCAGGTGCAGTCAAGTGTGCAACAAAAAAAAAAAGGAAAAAGAGTTTTTAACTCTTCCGCCCTTCTTTAGTTACTGGAAATGAGGGAGAGTTGTGAAAGGGGATGGAGGAGAGACCGTCTTGGACAACATAGGAAGGAGGATGGGAGCTCAGGGGGAACAGGCAGACTTTGACAGTCTCTTTTGCCTGGGGAAAACTCTTCATCCCCCCGTGGTGCCTCTGCCCCAGACAGACAGAGGCACCCACGAGGGATCTGGAGGTGTTGACCAGTGATGGGAACATGTCCCTTGAAGCAGGAGTGGAGGAAACCACAGAACAGAGTAACACCCGGCCATCAAACACGAGTAGATGTAACTTCAGTGCCCACTGTTCCCAAGACACTCTAGCCCACACTAAGGTGTATTTTCATCAGCATTTATGTCACATCTGAGTTAGGCACCCTTTAGAGGATCACGTTTGTTTGAACAGTGTCTGCTAAGAGTGGTTTAGCCACTGTTTCCACTTCAAATAAAATAAACCTATGCATTTAAACCTTAGGTTTACACGTGCATGAATATTAAATCATTTTTTGAAGAAGAATAAATGCAACCCATGGTGCCATGAGCCCCACGTGTGTAGGGAGCTGGGAGATCCACCAGCTTCTGGTTGCCCGTGCTGGGGAGTGCAGGGAACACAGGAGGCTGCTGCAGCCTGAGGCTGGGAATGACAGCTCCGCTTTCACTGTGGGGCCGGGAATCCTCACGCCAGCCTCCGAGGACCTTCCCCAACACACAGCTCAATTATTTGGACTCTAAGCTGATTAGGGGATTTGAAACCGATCATCCCCAAATGGGTGCTGCAAACCTGCACGTGATGCATCAAGGCGCCCCGCGCCAGGGGCTGCTTGCAGAGGCGAGATACGTTTCAAATCACAGCTTTGCGTGTTTAAACCCAGCCTCAGCACTTGGTTCAGAGCGAGCGGGTAGCGAAGGGCTTGGGCAGGGAGGCAGAGCCCCGGCGGGAGCCCCTCCGCCACCCGCGAGCCCCAAAATGCTCCTCGCTCCTCCCTAGGAAAGAGGATTACGGGGGTTCAAAGAGAGGACAACGGCAAAAAGGTGTCAAGAAGATAAGAAACTACTTATCTGCTCCTTGCTTCCCTTTAAAATGAAACACGAAATAATCCCAGATGAAAAAAACCTCCAGTTCCCTCTTCAGAACTTGGTTCTTTGTGGCAGTTGAGTTTCTGTGCAGATTTCCAGGTCAAGCCTGTGATAATTATTTGCACAAGTAACCTTGAGGGTTTTATGGGGGCAACTTGAGTCAGGTAGGCTGACCCATATGAATGAAAATCCACAGAACTTAAAGGATATTAAAAACATATAATGTTTTTGTTAAGATTTGTTACTACATTGTTAACTGTGTTGTTAAATTAGCCATGGTATATGAACCAATTAATTTTAAGGGCATAAATGTATGTATGTTTACATTTATGGTGATCTTTTGACTAGCAAAATGCAAGAAGAGAAAAACAAATGGTAATTGGAAATATATGCAGAGAGTTTGCGTAATTTTTATTGGTTTAGTGGCAAAAGGCTTCGGTGGGGTTTGTTTAACCTACAAACACAGAGAAATACTACGGCCGCTCCACAGGACACACGTACAGTGCAACCTGGACAGCGGTGCTTGGGGGACACAGAGCTCACCTGCAAACACCAGAGCAGCCCTTTTGCTTAGCAGAGGGGCTCCCTTGTTCAGCTTGTACAGCACACAGTGATCTGCACTGCCTCTGTTGTTAAATGTTCATTTTACATACTCATGATGTAGCCCGCAGGTGAAGTTAATGGAGCTCTTGGTGCTCAAAACTTGTGAAAATTCAGATTTTAAATGTTCCTAGCCAGAAACTTACAGCTTGCAATATGTGGTCCCTGCTTTCTCACTCCTTCTTGCACAACACGCACTGGGGAACTCTTCATAACAGACCTCTCATCTTCTTGTCTCAAAACTGTATTTGTAGAACTGTTGCATTTTAGTCTGAAAACGATTACTAATTCTGCCCTGAAGCTTCCCCAGCTTTCTGTGAAGACAGGAATTCTCTATTCGCCCCAGCTGAGTGATTTCATAATTACGTTATTACAAGCCTGCAGAGTCTGTATTTTATCTGTATTTTACCATATCAAGTGTACAGCACAAAGAGGAGCAGCTTGTTGAAATTCAGGTGCCTGATGTCAAGATGTGCTACTGCACTCGCTCCTGTACCCAGGAGTGGTACTTTCCGTGGCAGAACCAGAATATGAAGAGTAATTGGAATAAATCCAGGGAAATTTTCATTTTGTAGGTCTCCATGCTCGTCTTCAGCTCTGCACAGCAATTGAGAGGCACCTCCTAATCTGGCCATGTGGGATGGAGATGTTATACTGATGTGACATGACCAAGAACTTGGGGAATAAGGAAATAAGAAAGGATTTCAATGTAAAAATCTTCTGCTGTTGTGCCAAGGAATTCCTCCTGTTCTTTGAATAGGGAACTGAGGAGATGGGATTTCTTCTGCACAGAGGAATGCCAGGTGATCTCAGCTTCTTCTTGCCGTACTATCTCCTGTGTGAGAGAAAAGGGAAGAAAGCAGACTGATAGTATACAAGTTCCTTGTAAAACATCTTTAAAGGTCTTTGTGGTTCTAAAATGGAGTGGAACTTAGAAGGCAATTTGCTTTTACGTTGAGTGTAAATTTTCCCTTCCAGAGCAGTCTGAATCTATAGGTGAGTTTCTATGGGGTTGCAGGCTCACCTGGAACTCAGGGTGCTTCAAATAGATCTTCAAATGCTAAAAGGCATCCAAAATGATAATCTGTGAATAGTTGTCCCTTAAAATTTTAGTTAGTGGCCCATCCTATGGGCCCATCCTATGGGCCACTATGCACAAATGGACCTAGAGTAACACATTGCGCTTTCTATTGGCAGATGGATGTTCTTATCATGTGTCTCATCATGTGTCTTATCATGATGTGTCTTATCACGATGTGACACGTGGCAGAACCTGGAAGTTCCCAACCCCATTTCTGACACAGCATACATTGAAATAAAAATGGCTGTTAATTAAAGAAAGGTTTGTTCATTGCTAGAAATAAGAAAACAGCAGAAAAAAAAAAGTCAAACAACTCTCCAAGTAATTTATTGAGCAGAACTTATGGAGCTTGGTTCCCTGCAGCTCTGCGTCTCTGGCTGGGATTACTCCTGCTCTAATAAGACGCAAGCTGTGAAAGATGCTTTTCCTGCAGTTGGAACTGCAGGTCTATGTAGAGTCTCTGGTGTCTACTAACATGGATGCAGCAGCCTTCCGTTCCGTGGGAAATGAGTATGTCTGGGCTCCTTGTTCGTGACAGTGATTTTTTTAGAGAATTTATGGAAGTATAATATTTTTCCAGTGTGCTGTATGTCACTGAAATTAGCTAAAGTTTTGACAATGAGAGAAGTGTTGGGGAAAGCACACTCATTGTACCACTATGTTTCTGCACAGAAACAAGGCTTCATATCACACAATATAATGTATTCTCTTCTGGACTGCCTTCATTTAAAAGAAGCATGATAGGAGCTGAAAAAGAGCTCTTTGGATGTAAAAGGAAGCCACAAAACATGGGGTAGATGAACAAAGTAATTTCAAATGTTCCAATAGAAAATACAGAAAACTAAGAGAGCACAAGGAAAGACAGGAGGAAAAACCTGTAATCTACAAATTACCATGGAGCCACTGAATACACTAAGAGACACATCAGGATGTTGGTGAAAATCTGTACCCAAAATTGTAATGTTTATAGTTGTGCGTCTCAGACATGGGCCTCAATGGAATATGTCAATATTACTAAATATTCTGTTATCTAAGCAAATGGAAGAGGAAGATTGTGCAATCAAAATGCTATGAAAATCCACTAGTTCAGATGATAGATCCAAAATCTACTCTCCTTGTCCTTTCTCATGATGACTTATGTTAATAACAAAACTAATAATGTTTTACTCAGCTGTCAAATGGCCATGGGCAAGCGGTGAATAGAGGTGAAGAATCCTGCAAGGGAGCAGTTTTTTCATATAAGAGGAAAGAATGTGATCATCATTAAAAACAAGAGAGAGGGAGCAAGGAAGAATGAGAACTTGACCGTATAAAATGGCTACATGATCTGTATCCTGTAGTGTGATGGATATACTCAGTAATAAAAATGTGGCTATAGTGATTGTACTTTGTAGAATATTGACTGAACTACATGATATTTTAGGATTTAGCGAGGACATTTTTATGATACTTTTCTAAGTTCTGGAACACCGTTTCTCAAGCACTTGTACAAATATGCAGATAATTATACGGCCATTTGAAATTTTCTTTCATTCACCATGTAGGTGAAGCGTTCAAAGTGTAATTTGGTTTTAACAATATTGTAGCAAATGTTAACTTCTCTGATTTTTGAAAGTCTTTGCCTCCTTAGAGGCAAAGTAGCTAAACTGGTGAACCAGTTAACTGCAGGTGGTTACATGACTAATCAGATGGATAATTACTATACATTGGTGAAGGAAGGACAGCTGCAAATGCTAAAGAAGATTGTTAGGAGATTTTTAGCATGACAATGAAGAGCAGCACCTGCCTTTCCCATATGCTTTACAATTACTCGAGCAGTATTATTTCTTTGGCCCACCATCACAAGGAAGCATCTATGCTCCAGCGTTAGCTGGGAAGACAGTTTTGTTTTAAATGCCTGTTTGGGTTTGCCTAAAACTGTCCAGTAATTTTACCTTCCTGATCACATTTTTAAAGGTTTGCTTTCTCTAAGGTAATGCACTGATGCTTGAAGACTGGGCAGGCAGTTTGACAGGATACAGAGTGTTACACAGTTATTTTGTGGTCAGTGAAATGTTTAATTCAAGATTTTCTGGTGGTGAAAGACAGGTTTCAGATCTTGTCAGGTCTCAAGCTAGTTGGGCACACACGTAACTCATCAGGTCCTCATTCAGACTGGCAAATTTTCTCCCTGTTAGGAATGGATCTTGGATATGTTTGAAGGAATTTGGTTTACAAGCCAGAGACTGAGTTTTGTGTAAGTCAATTGAATATAGATATGACTATAACCACATGATATATATAGACATAGGTTGTCCTTACTGTGCTACGTATTTGGCATTTATTTCAATGGTAGGTTTATATACACAAATATTTGTCATTTGCTGTACTTCCTTAATTTAATTGCTTCCAATCTCTGCCCTAGGGTGTCACATAGACACAGCAAGCTGGCAAAGAAGGGCTTATGTGACACCCCCTCATGCATGGCAGGTGCTAATCAAGGTTCATCAAGTGCAAATTGCTCAAGAGTGGGGTGGTTTCCACTTCACACTAAGTGTCCTTCAGTGCTAGGGAAGCAGCCAGAGCCTGCTGTGACCACCAGGCTATCTAGGCCTGTTAAGAGGTAAGATGCGTTTAAGAGATTTATTTTTAAATAAATTTAAGATGCATTTAAGATGTCATGTAGCTGTCAGCCTTTCATGGAGATGCTGCTTCTCCAACCTTTTTCTTTTCTATAACTTATTGAAGTGGGATGATCAGGTGTAATATGGCCTCTTTTGAATAAATCCTGAGTGCTGGTAAAGGGTTTCTGCTGTTTATTTGCCTGGATGCCAGACCACAGTGCTGAAGGCAACCTCATAAAGCACCTGAGATCTCCTTGTGTTCCCTTGTCCTCACAGCTCTTTCACATTAACATTTTCTCCAGTCTCTGTTTTACCTTTACAAATGCAGTTCCTGTCTTTACTCTCTGTAGCTTTTCAATAGCAGTTTGCAAACGGAAGGGCTGCTGTCCTGAGTGCACAGAAATTTTCGCAGCTGAAATTCCCCTGAGAGCCTGGGCTTAAAGCACAGCTTGACCACCCTTTGCCATCTCAGAGCTCCTGCATGGGAAGGCAGGAGACCTTTGTTCACCACAACAAACTGCTGCTGGTCTTCCTGAGCTATAAGCCCCTGGACTTCATTTCTAGCTTGTTTGGCTTTTGTCACCTTATTAGGGTTTTTTTTTCTTGTTATTAAATGCACAGACTAGTGCACAGACTATTGGGTCACTTGCTGCCTTTGCTCTCTGAACCTTTCTCCAATTCCTATCAGTTCCAGTCAAATACTATTTTTCAAGGGGACAGGTATTTCCAAAATACTGTTACCACCCTTAGCAGTCAATTATGAATTCACTTGAGATCTTTGTTACCTTTTTACTATCTCTATTATAAAGCAAATATGTTGGAGCCTTCATGCGCTATTCTTTCATTGCAGTACATATTGAAAAACTTTTTTTCCTTGCTATAGGTCTGCAAATCCAAGCTCATTTTTGAGGATATAATTTTTTTATTATTATTTTCTTCATACTCTTCTAGCTGTTCTTCACAGAAATGTAAACCTCTGCAGGACACCTGGCAGCAATACTATTTCATATATGTATGCCTGCATCTTGCCAAAGATGTTCATCTTTGGGAATCAAAGACCACTGCTGTTATTAATTGATTATATAAAGAAACTTAGCCAACTTTGAAAAGTATTCAGTAAATGACTGAATTATTGCTGTGCTTTTTGCCCTTTTTTTTTTTTTTCTCCACCTTTCAATTATCAGCAATATCATAAAATGAGCAGTCTTGGTTTTGGGTGCGTTGAGGCGGGGTTGTGTGTAAGTGTTTGGGGTCTTTATCTCTTAGTGCTGGCCAGATGGCATTAGGAATTGAAATATAACATGTGTTCCAGGTATCATTTTGTTGCAAGTAGGCTTGATTTTGCTAGATATCACTTGCATTAAATGTAGCTGATCAGAAAGTTGGACTATAATCCATCTAGATGGTGTGTTCTTTATTATATTTTTATTACTTATTTGCACATTCAGAATAAATTTGCTGGCGTGATCAATACAAATGTAGCTTCAGCTGCCCATGGGTAACTCCTGGGATCAGGTATCACAGTCTGCATCTGAACGTGCCATCTACCACCCAGCCTGTCTGCACGGCAGCCTGCTAGCAGCGGTTGCTTCTCTTTCACATCCTTTACCCAGAGATTTGCTGACAAGCCTTGCAGATACTTTTAAGTAACAAATATCAAATATACATATGTAACTATATAGCAAGTGCTTAAAAATAGCATGTCCTCAGAATAGCGCAGGCAGCTCGGCAGCACGGCGGTGCGTCGGTTCAGTCAGTGTGAATTCCTGCTTGCAAACGCTTTCCCTTGTGGCCTGTGTTGGTGCCAGTCTCTCAGCATGGGGTGGAAGAAAAGAGCTGCTCACAGGCTGTTGAAAACGCTGCTAGTTGAGGGAGGGCTTTGAGTAGCTCTTTCCTTCCCTACCTTTCCTATGCACAAGGTGCAGCTCTTGCTCCTCCCTTGGAGGACGTGGCCTTGCAGAACTGTCAGGCCCCTGGTCCTCCATGGCTTTGGAGGCCACCAGCTTGAGTGAGGAGGCAATTTTTAGGGTGGAATGCAGCCATTTAAGGAGCTCCTTGGTGTTTGGCACAAGCTACCATGACACGTACCCCCTTGCTGAGAGGTGTGAATCTGCAAAGCGCCTTCCAGCCAGCAGGGATCTCTGCTGCCTCTCTGGGTTATTGAACGTGGCTGTCAGGCCTCGGCCAATCCCCATGTTCCTTTTGGCGCCCTAGGTTTTTTAAAAAAACTAATCAAAGTCCTGTGATATTCATCAGAGTTGTGTAGTGCTGTGGGATACTGAGGGCTTGGGAAGCAGTTGCCACTCTATGGACCTCCTGTGCTGGAGGACCTTGTCGCCACTGGAGTCCACCGTGGACATTGTCCATAGCCCTGGTGTACGTAGGCTGTGCCTTTACCAATGACATCCATACACTGAGGTTTTATGTAGTCTAGCTTGAATGAAGCGGTAATTCTGATAGCCATGGTTCTGTTTCTACTTATCAATATTATGTTAATGGCATGGTACTTTCACCATAAAGAAAATGCAGGCAAAAATCTATGGAATGGTAGCTATATATTGAATTTAGACTGAACGAGGGGCATATGTAGGAGTTCACACACTTGCAGAACCGCAACTATGAATTGCCAGAGTCTAAGCAAATTGACAATGGATGTGTGTTTATGATATAGTTTTAATTTGGTTACTGTTGTCTTACCATTTCTAGCAAAGCTTGCATGTGTGTATTTTCATTATCTAATCTAAGAACTTCTTGAAAATTTATACTTTATTCAGTGAGAATAGCATCTCGGAGTAATTTTTATAATCAAAGCAAACATCTTCATGGCATTGGTATCAAATAAGTCTCAAGGAGACTTATAAAGGAGGTCTTGAAGTCTGTTTTCACCTTTAATATGCTCTAAAGAGCAGTAATTTGAAAAGAAAATAAGGTAAGAGGCTGTAAAATTTCTCATATATTACCTTTAAAATCATTTGGTATCACCATGTATGCAAGGACATTTTGTAAGTGTTTGCTCTTTTCAGTGAGGAGCTTTCAGGAGATTTTGTGTGTGTGTTATTTATTTTCGTGTTTTCCACAGCTGGTGTTTGGAGAGGACGTACTGTGCTAACACACTAATACATTACGATATCTAAAATACCTTTAGCATGCCATTTACGCTCGTCAAAGAGATTTCATGAAAGTATGATATTAGTAAGCCTTCCCAAGTAATCCATCGTGCCTGGGAGACATAATCAGATTCCACATGTGCTTACCCTTGGCTTTATTATTATTTCCATGATTACTGTCTGTTTTCTTGTTTAATCTGTGCTGTAAGTGTTGCATTTCAGCTGCAGCTCACTACATTGTAATCATGGTTTTCTGCAAGATACAGCCCAGCAAATTTGTATTTCTGCAAAATACAAAACCTGAAACTGCAAATCAAATGTGTGTGGCAAAATCTGTTGCAACTCATTTTATAAGAAAAATGAAAATGTAATATTTCTAAGGACTGTTGAGGTAGTAGCATTAAATATTAAAACATTTAAATGTGCAAGAGTTGATTAATTCAGAATATCAGAGCTCCCCATAAATGTTTAATATCAGTGTTTTGTCTGATTGGATATAATTTAAGCTATGTGCGTCTTCCAGGACTACAGCACCAGGTACTCATTTTTTATTTCTAGGAATGGTTTAACCATCATTTCTTTTATTATAGGTTAATATTAATGTCTGGACCTTGTGCTATCATTGGTCATTTTGTCATAAAACCTTCTTAGAAACTGATCATTTTAATTCTACCTGAGATGAGCTGCTAAAATCTTTTTTTTTTAAGTATACCTTTCAGAAAAAAATTAGCCCAGCTAAAAGTTGCATGAACTCAGTAAGATGAAAACATTGTTGTTTTTCTACAGTTTATCCGTATGCAATTTTGCAGAAATTCAGAAAAATCTTGAGGGAGGAGCTGAACTAAGCCAGCTCCAGATTTTGGCAATGGTTAAGCTCCCAAAGATCAGTATGGAACTATGTTATATGAACAAATTCTATTAAAAAGTATAGGAACTAGCTGTAGAATGTCTTGGAGAGATAGCGTGTGCTTGGCAGAAAATGCTGTAATGGTGAATGACCTGAAATCACAGTGATGGAGAAAGCTTCTCCTTGAGACTTTGAGAGTTCAAAAATTTTTAAAAATAATAATAAAGATCTTCAATATGTTTGCTTATGCCTGTAGCTTTGAGTGGATTTCTTTTCTTTCCTGTCGTCAAAACCTATTTGCAACAAGGCTCTACCTAGAAACATGTTTCGTTCATTGGGATGGCTATAAGGAGGAGGGAACAACAGCCCTCTGGATTTTGTTGCTTATTTTGCAGGAGCCCTGCAAGGTCCCAGCCAGGGTCTGTGCCCCAGGTGAGAGGAACAACCAGGAGAGGGTAGGGGACCCATCCCAGAGAACCTACCAGCTCCCAGTGGTAGCGGACCTGTATACCCCTTCTTTTCCTTGCTTGCTTGTTTAACATGCTTTAAATTATGCTTAATGCAAGAAGTGCTTAATCCTGCTCTATCTGAAGTTAATGGTGAAAGCTCCACTGCCTGTAATTTCTCTAGGTGCTTGTGAATGCTGTGGCTGTAATAACAATTTAGTCCAAGGTAGGACTATGTGCTGATCTTGTGCAAAGCACTCTGGAGGTTGGTGGTGTCTTCAACTCGGTGGTGAGTCCTGCAGCAAGACACTGGCTGGCTTAGATGTCATCAAATGGCAGCCCAACTTTGGCTTTGATTTGTTCTCTTGCACTTGAGTAATTGCAAAGTTCTCACAGTTTCCAACAGGATGGTATAAAAAGCAAAATGAACATGTTGCCTAAGCTACTTTTGAATGTGAATTCACAGGAAAAGTGTGTGTAATCACGTTTATTTCAATGTTGACAATTGGGGAAAAATATGTTGAAGGGAGGAAGAAAAAAGATTGCATAAGGAAAGATTTTTATTTGACCTAAAGTATTGCTTGTGATAGAAAATGCTATTCTTACAGAATTTAATATTTTCTTTGGAAAATTTTATTATTTTCCCCCTTTTTTAAGGGAATTTTACTTTTCCTTTTTTGGAATATTTCAAAAAATTGTGGTTAGATTTTTATTGCCTTTTTTCAGTGAGCTGGACAAATTAAGGCATGCAGTAAAACTATAAGGCATACAGTGTAGCAATAAGGAGTGGGACACCCAGTGCAGTGTATGTGGGGGAAAAAAACAGTTAAGGGTAGATATTAATAAAAATTAAAGTTTTTGGCTCAGTTCACAGAAGAAACAGAAATGTGCAGTCATCTGAAGTGATTCTTGAGAAGATCAAAGTATTTCATTTCCACAGAAAAAAAAAGACATCATAAGAATGCTTAATCACTTATTAAGTATACCAGTCCTTTTTCAAATCCTCAGGATTTCAACTTTTCATAGCTAAGATAAATGTTGAAATAATATTAGCAAAGCACAAATGATCGCTATTTTAATGTTGATTTTAGCATTAGTTCAAAGTCCATTTTTTTTTCTTGGGATTTTAGGAAAAGTTACATTTATCTCTGCTTAATAATTAATAGATTCCTTAACCTCAAAAAATATTTCAGTGCACTCTCTTGTTTCTTTCTGTCGGTCTGTCTTTCTAAACCTACTACAATTTTTTTAAGTATAGGCTCTAACAGAAAGAGTGAACTCTCTGTCTGTCTGTGTCTGTCTGTCTGTGTCTGTCTGTCTGTGTCTGTCTGTCTGTGTCTGTCTGTCTGTGTCTGTCTGTCTGTGTCTGTCTGTCTGTGTCTTTCTCCCCTCAAAAAAGTTTACTTCTCTGAGCTTCTGAGCTTGAACATCTGCAATTAAAACAAATAGGTTTCTTCTCATAAGTAGAAACTTTCCCTGACTCTTTACTCAAGGTATCTTCTCATAAGTAGAAACTTTCCCTGACTCTTTACTCAAGGTAATACAGCTCGACAGTGGTAGTCTTGGTTGGGACTGTGCAAAAGGGCAGATGTTCCTCTGCTGCATTTAATTTTCTTCTCACCACCTGCTCAGAATTGACTTTCAAATATGGGTGCCTGGAGGTGGTCACACTGGGGGATTTTACCCTCCTCATACTTCTGTAGGAAGAGATCTTGGATTTTTTGATCCATCGGCAGCTTTTGGTGACACTGCTGTGTCCTCCTTAACCCTTGAGGGGAAGCTAAAGTGATAAGGACTGAGTTGCCTTTATTTCTTGCTGAAAACCAACGTCACAATTTAGCCAGGACATGGACTGGTTAGTTAACAGCCTTGTTAGGGTTGGCTGGTGCCTCTGAGAGCTTACTTCATAACCACTGAAGAGCTGCCACAAAACGAGAGAGAATGACTGATGAGGGTCTATGGGTTTAACTGCTGTTGGGTTGTATTTGCCCCATTGGTGATAAGCGCATTGGAGAAACCTAATCAACTCTTGTCACTCTTGGGGGGTGGTAGCGTCTTGGGTCTATTTTACTTGTTGTGGGCTTGCTTTACTCTTAAATATTTTGCTGACAAATTGAAGAAGGCAGCTAGAAAGACAAAGCTCTTTATATCTAGTAGAGTTGTGCCAGAAAAAAACCATCATTGTCCTTGCCTAGTCCAACTTTTTGTGGAGGAAATGGGTACAGGTTATTCTGGCAAAATAGTTCTTCCTGTTACTAACCATCTCCTCTGTAGGAGAGTGGCTGAGGCAGCCAAACCCCAACGCCCTTAAAATGGGGTCTGCTGTAACCTCATTGCACCCAATTGCTCATGCTGGTGCCTGGTTTGAGCATTGCTGTGGTTCATTCCTCCTTCCTTCCATGAAAATGATAGGATTACATGGAAATGGTAGGACCAATACATTTACCCTTCTAGTCCTTGCTGCCCTCCTGTAGCAATGTGCTGAGCATCACCAGTTCTTGGGTGCTTCTTAGTGATCATCTTCTGCGGGATGGGAAAACATTGTGGGACATCAGGTTGCATAATGTGACTGGGCCTCCTGCAAGCCCAGCCAGGTGTCTGAGGTGGTTTTCACATAGAGCCAGTGCCTGTTTGTAGTCTGATGAACTATGAGTCATGATAGGAACATGGCTGGGAATATTTATCTGCTTTGCTGAGATGTGTGAAGAGGAAAGAATTTCACTTTGGGCATGAACTGATTTGTTAAAAGACGAAAAAAAAAATGTTAAAAAGTTGCTTGGGGAATTTTTGCTCCTCACTCTGAGGTTAGATGTACACAACCAAGACAAGAATCATCCTGCTCGGTATTTTTACAGAACATTAAGTGGCCTTTTGGGAATTAACTGTGTTTGTAAAGTATTTAAGAAACAACTAAATGATAACGACCAATTCATTCAGCAAAAGTCTTAGTGCTGTAGTCTATTTTTTCTGCGTACGCATGGCTTGGTTGGTCGTGTTCCTCAAAATGCTAGGCTCAGCCTTGCGTGACAGTTGAAAGGTGGCAAAGCATCTGCTACAAAGCACCTAGAAATGGGGCTGGAAGAGACCCCTTCTGTCTTCACATCTAGTCCCTCACCCAAGTGAGGACACTTTGTGATTTTTTTTTTTTCTTTTTTTTTCCCCTAGAGCTCTACCAAATGTTTCTTAACCATCACCTGCCCCAGCTCGGCATTGTGTCTCTGGCTCCATATTTGTCCGTTAGAATAAAATGCCCACCTAAAATGATATACCTATGGTCACCTCTTTGGTGACGTGCCATCAGCTGCTGGGCATGGCTAGCCGTGAGCATGGCAAACCCTGCTGTAAGGAATTACACTGTAAAGGATAAGCATATGTACTCTGTTACTGTGATCAACTCTGCTCTGACCCATTTAGCCGTATATCCATAAAGATAAGAGAAACAGATGCCACTGAGCTTTAATATTGCTCTTATTTTAGAAATTTCATTTCTTAAGCACATTATTTTCATTACTTTGACCCAGTTTTCATTAAATACGTTTTTAAATGTCAAGGGACTAATGAAAATATACTTTTGATACCTCTTTTTCAGATTTTTTTTTTCCATGTTCTGATTTGAATCTTCGAAAATACAGATTTTTCTGCTCATTAGATCTGGTAATATTTATATGCTTTATGTGGTCAAAAGATTATATTAACATTTGTTAGCATTCAGTCATCATTCATATGGCAAATTTCAGCATAAACACTCCTGAATATTTTGTATAAACACTACTATTTACTCTTCCCATATGGACCCCCACTTGTTCCATTTTGTCTACTGTAGCTTAAGATGTCAGTCAATCTCTAGGTTATTTTGTAGTGTGGCACACCAATTTATAGATGAATGTGGGGATTTTCTGGGTCTATTTTTCGCTTCCCTGCATTTTGCACCGGGACATTATGCTTAAGCAGAATTATTTTATTGCACAGAAAATTAAAAGGTGTCTCCTTGAGCCTGGGCACACTACAGCAAAGGCACTGCTGGCTCTATTGAGCAAATCTCTGTTGCATTAGAAAGAAGGCCAAGAAAAGTGGCTGGGATGAAGAGTGCTGCTTTTGCACACTTGCATCCAGGCAGGTGAATCCTTAGTCCGATGTTTATATAAATTAGTCTATGCAACCATATTCCTCAGCAACAGCACTGGCTTAGTTAAAGTCTCTTTTGCTATAGGTCATTCAATGATCCTGCTAAGCACTGTCTCTGTAAGGAAGATAACTACAAATAAATTAAAGATAAATGAGGCTAGAGACTTTGCTTGGATTTCACTCTTGCTCATGATCTAGATTATAACAGTGTGCCAGCTTTCACTCAACACAAGGCATCCGCAGGGAGGAAGAGGAAGGAGGCTAATGAGGCAGGATTCTCATTGCTGTGGCTTGATGACACCCTTTAGGCTTGGTCAAAGTGATCACAGTAGGGAGATCCAACCCTAAGGGAACAAAGCTGCGTGCCATGCTACTTAAGGTAGTCAAATATAAGATTAGCTGTGTTATGGTTTAAACAAGAGGGAAGAAGGGAATACAGCCCTGAATGTCTTCACCAGGATCTTGGGAGTGGATCGCAACATAGGTCATCTCAGTGCTGAACAGGAGCCCTTGAGAAAGCTCAAACTGAGCCTTGCTGCTGGGTGTGCAATACACTGATATTCTGCGATTTGGGGTGTTAGGAGCACACCTGGTTTCTCAGCTCAGAATAATCACATTGACACTAGATGATTAGGGATGGGGAACACTTTCTATGTAATGGGAAAAATAAAACAAGCTTCCTCAGCTTGGAAAAAGGCATCACTTAGGGAGATGTGAAAGAGGTTAAATGCTGGATGCTCTTAAGGAAGCAAAAAACACTTTCACTAAAAATGGAAGAATTTATAGAACTGAGGATTTAAAAAATAAAGGGAAAACATTTTCATGCAATATATAATTTAAGCTATGAAACTCCTTGCTACCTCAAACTGTATCATTTAAATGGGCAGTTTAATGGTTCATTGGTGACCGTTACATGTCATAGCTGACTGTTCCTAAGGGCAGGAGTGTCTCATGGGGGGATGTGGGCCTTGGGCTCTTCATGCCCTACATGTTTCTTGTGTTCCTCCCAGAGCATCTCCAGCTGCTCAGTGCCAGGTCACCCAGGCTACAACGGGCTCTTGGCCAGCTCAGTTGCCTAAATATCAGCATGTTGTGTCATTTGAGATACCATGGAGCTTCCTGCCTGCCAGTCTTCAAGGGCAGGACTTTGCCATATGGCCTGTGTTATATTTGCTGCTTCTCTGTGTTTTCCTCAGAGTGCCAATCACTACCTCGAATCTTATATTTCAGAGCAACCAAAAGGTTTTGGCAATTCAAGACTTCTTGATAGAACATTTTCAAGAAGTGTTTAAAGCTTTTGAAACTAGTCAGTAGAAATTTTGTGTTGTATTTGCACGTGCGGAGCATTTGCAATTGCTGTTGCATTTTCACCAATACTAGAAAATAGTTATTAAATTTTATAATACTCTCAATTTTGTAAAGCATCATGACTTGGATAAACATTATTTACATATATTGAGGGTGAAAACTAGGCCTTAAATGGGCTGTATTTAAAGTCCTGCACTTCTCCATATTTGCTTATCATAATTCATATGTCTGTAAGAGGATTTGTATTCTTTTAGCCTGAGGTAAACATGTTCAATAGCTTGGCTTTAGCTGGCGTGCATCCTTAGCTAAAATTAAGGCAAAAAATCTTGCAAACATTTAGATATCACTAAGTTAAAATAAATTCCCAGAAGATAAGTGTAGTTGCTCTCTTCCAAGCAAGTCTTCATTTTGTTGTTCTTTTAATGCCATTGTTAGTTTTGTAGTGAGTAGGTGTTTGTCTTTTGAGGACAGCAGAATAAAGAGATTTTCCAAATTCTTCTGAAAATCTGAGCACTGCAGTCTTATTCAAACCTCCTAAATAATTCATGGAGAGCACAGCCAACAATATGAAATTTTCATGTATGGGTATCAAACAGGCAACCTTGCATAAACTTAAAAGATATGAAAAAATAAGGTTAGTCTTAAAAATAGAGGCCAGGATTTTTGGTATAGAGCAATAAAATGTAATCTCAGTACCATTTAATCTGTTTTTTTGTGAACAGTTTTGTGCTGGTGTATGTCACAGAGTCATGACAAAATCTGAAATCAAAACTGAACAGGAGATTGGTGGTTGCTAAATAAGGCTACAGAATTATTCCAGGATGGATTAAGTGTTTGTTATGCACAAGGTGTTACCATTTCCAGCAGCTTAGTCTTGATTAGGATATTTGTTTTATGCCTACATGAAACGCACTATCAGCATCATGGGGAGCCTGTTGTTCCCCCATGGATATCACTGAGTGTCCATTAGAGTGTCGATGAGTTAATGTCCTCTTGGGGATGGGAAAACGAGATTTGGGTTGAAACTTGGAAGGGGTTTAGGACAGAATAATGTTTTTAAAATTAAGCAGGATTTAAAAAAAAATCTGTCAAAAAAAAAATCCATTTTTTACTCTTTAAAATTTATTTATGCCACTCAGGCCCCCATGAGTTATTAAATGGAATTGCAAACTTTTGCTGATACCCTTTAGAGCTTCTCTGTACTATGCTTGCTAAGTTGCTAAGCATTAAAGATATATTTGTCAAAGCACAAGAAGGGAGATAAAGACAGTCCTTGTCTCCCGTGTCCTCCAGTGAGCTCTGCATGAGCAGCAAGATACTTAGCTCCTGCTTAGTCTACTGAACTCCCACAGATGTCATTAATAGTGGACATCTAAATAGAAGTTGGATAATTAACTTTCTCTATGTGGCTCTTAGGGTAGGATTCATTTCAGTTAAAGCATCTTCAGTGTTGACATCTACTGCTGAGCTTTGTAGTCTTGGCTCCCTTTAAAGTCAGTGGAGAGAAACTGGCATTTCTAGAGTGTGATTCATCTGGCCTGTTTTAGACATCCACATTAGGCTGAGATTTACAGACTAGAAGGGGTGACATAAATAGATACGATGTTCTCAGGAGCTTTATATAGTAGTAGCACATATTCACTGGGCCACCGATGGAAACCTCATCTTCCTCCCTAGAAGACATCTGCCTCGACCATGGGAATAGGGAACAAATCTCTCTCTGTGCTGCTAACATTCATTTTTTCCATGTGAAGTGGAACACTTCCAGCTGAGGGACACTGGCAAGGCCGCACAAATGCAGGGGTTTAAGACACTTTAAGATATTCGCTTGGGAAATTCAGGTTCAAATCCTCTTACCTAGACGAGAGTTTTAATTACCTCTCTGTTGCTTAAAAAGAGGGCTGCTGTGGCAGCAGCCAGTCTTGTCCCTGCTCTTCAGGGCCTCCCAAAGAGGGCTGTGCCAGGGTGTTCCCTGGTGCCAGCTGGAACTAAGCACCTCGCTGCTCCATATGGCCAAATCCCCAGTGGCTGTGGAGCTATTGGAAACTGGTACTTATGTCCTCATTGTGACAAAAATTTGCGTTGAGGATTTTGATGCACAAGAACTTACAGTCTTGGGTCCAGTTTGGGGTTTTAGTACCTGTTTTAGGTGCTTGAATTTGTTTGCAGGTTTAGCCCTTGGATTCTTACTGTTCAGTGAGATGTTGGCTTGGAAGCATCTGAATCCTCTTAAGAAATGTGACTAGTCCTTAGTAGCTTAAGAATATAAGAATGTACTTATGTTGTTGCTGATCTCATTGCCTTGCTAGCAACTTCAAAACGATGTTATGACAAGTAATGTCTCTGCAAATAGTTTTTTTATAAAACTGATAGGCTAGTCTTGTCATCGTTGACAAATAATGTTTCTATATATCAGGGTACTGAAATCTTGCCACGCATCTGCAACCTATTTTCAGAACTCTGTTGCTCATTCCCAGTTTTGGAAAGGAGTTGAAAACAGACAAAAGAGCTATGATGGGGCATGAGGCAGAACCACTGAAGCTGATAATGTAAAGCAGAGCAGCATCAGGACTAACTTTTGGCTATTTAGAGCAAGGTTGAAA
Source organism: Nothoprocta pentlandii (assembly GCA_013398315.1). Lineage (NCBI taxonomy): Eukaryota > Metazoa > Chordata > Aves > Tinamiformes > Tinamidae > Nothoprocta > Nothoprocta pentlandii. Next base: position 1,068,860 of record VZSG01000105.1, read on the forward strand.
ACTTCTTATGCATGAATGAATTGTTGATAATTGGAATTATTGATGAAGTCAACACAAGTTAGAAATGATGCTATGCTGTATACCATAAGTACAACTGTAGAAAAAGTTACTGGGGTTCTGCTGTGAGAAGTTACTCCTGGAGTTCTGTAAACTTTTAAAAAACATTATCTACAAAGAGAACATCTTCAGTTGCAAGAATACTGTCTATTTAGTCTATGCTTAGGTATTTAACCACACTGAAATGTCCTTTTTTTAATTGTTTTCTCCCACCCACCTGGAGAAAATAAAAATCAGTACCAGTAAAAATCCCTTTTTTTTTTTTTTTTTTACTTTTGTTTATTCTGGACATGGTACAAACCTGTGGCACACATTATTCTTGAGTATTTTTTGGTATTTGCTTGAAATTTACTGCATAATTTTGAGTTCCTGGATTTTGGTTTCTTCTGAAATTAAATACATTTACCAGCATATTATTTTGAAAGTACACCTCTAGAACTCTGCTGCAGTATTTTTCAACAACTCTTATACATAAGTAGCATGCCATACCTTAAATAAAGGATCAGAGCTTTTTCTCTCCTTCCCAGCATAGCCTGGTGTTTTAAAGATTTGGGTCAGTATTAGCTGCACCTGTAGGACAGTGCCATGCAATTGGGTTGAGTTTACACTCAGACTTGTGCTTGGATTTTGCCTGGTGGTAGCACCACTGCCTAAAAGATGAGACCAGCTTGGGAAGAGGTCTTCCCAAGGTTGACTGGTCTCTGCACAAAACTTTCCAGACTTTCTGGTGCAGATAAGGAGTACAGGCAAGGAGTTGAGACATCCCCTTGGGAGTCCCCACAGCGTGGTGACCATTCCCCGGTTCTCGTGGTGTAGTGACAGTGAGAGAGCTGCTGTTTAGGGCTGGTACTAGCAGGTCTACTTGCTTCAGTGTGTCTGTGTAATCCGCTGGTTGCACTGTGTACCTGGGGCCTGATGGAGCGTTGTGGTACAGCTTAACCAAACTCGATATTTGACAATAAGGCATCAGAAAGCCATATTTGGAGGGTGGAGCGTTTCAGTGGATCTTGACATTTGTTCATGTTCAATTGCTCTTTCTGGTCTTTTGAGCTACACAAGGGAGGCAGTGTTTGTAGGCAAGCCTGTGAGCCAGGATGATCCCAAATATACGGTGTTGGATAGCGTTCCCAGTACTAAACGTTCTAGATAATGTAAAGCTCAATTTGGCCCCGAATATGGAACAATGTGGACAGCCTTTCCCATGTTTAATGTCAGTCTCTATTTCTATTCGTAGTTGCCTGTGAAAGTCGTGTCCCTGGAAAGGAGCAGAAGTCTCTGAATGGTGTCATTGCACATCTGACTTCCAGTAGTTAGAGACAAGTGTATTTTTTTTTTGAAGAGTCAAACAAAAATTGCTTCAATATAAGCAATTTATTACATAAGTTGACAGTTTCCCACAGTGGCTCAGGTGTACAGTGATAATATTACAGTATTATGAGGAACTGTCTTGGACCTTCAAGTAATCTAAAAGCTACCTGACCTTGCTTTAATGCAGGAAAGTCCTGTGTTTGTAAATCTGCTACCTTCAGTGATTCTATCTGTCATCCCAAACTTATTTTCTGATTTCTTTGTAGTATATAAATGTACAAGTGTAGCAGTGTCAGTTTTGCCCTGATCCTGTATGCCTTGTATATGCCGTGTACAGGACTTGGACTCTTGTACTAATTCTTTCTCTAACCTTGTTAAAGTTCCACTCATGGTGTTCCTAGTATCTTATCTGTATCTCTACATCTTGTCCTTTTCCCTGCCTTCAAGCTTCAGTGACTGTCATCAAGAGCAGCTGCAAATTCAGTAGAAGCTCGGTACATATCGCACATCTTGGTGACGTTCAGCTGGTGCTAAAGATCAGCTCAGTTCAGAAAGACCTGATAGTGCTGCAGATCTTCTCAGATGATCCCCTTCTGCCTTGCCGTTTTTCTGCCTTTGCAGTTTAGCTGCAGCTAAGACTGTATTTTGAATATCAGTCAAAATGCAGCTTCATTTTAGAAGATTAAAATATTCCTTAAGGAGAATGTAAATTATTTATAAATTTACTTATAAATTTCCATAATATTATATAAAAACACAGTGAAAGTGAAATTCCTTAGCACAGTGAGACTTTCTTAGAAAAGCATGGAAGTAACTACAGATGAAAACCCAGTTTGTTTCTCCTCTATGCTGCTACCTCTACCTATGACTTCATTCAGCATTTTTTGCCACGCTACTTGCTCCTGACCTGCTTCTACCTCGAGATATGACAGCTCCCAGCATTGCTGGAGGCTCCACTGTTCCTCGTCCCAAAGGAGGCACCAAATTCAGGTCTCTCACAGAAGTCTGTTGTGGGAAGTGCGAGGCCTCTCCGGAGAGGAGCTGCCACATCTCATCAGTTCTCAGCGCAGTGGGATCCTGCAGCTCCCTGGCATAAGCAGGATCAAGCCAGCGCCTGTGCTCATGTAGCTGCTCTTCATGATGTGCTCAGGAGTACAGTATTAAAGGCTGGGTGTTAGGTCGTGTTTTGCTGAAAATGTAACTGGAGGCATTGTGAGTCTCAGAAATGCACTCTGGCTACGTGGAGAAGTGGCACACTTCCACTTTCGACACCATCCTAATCCATCCTACCCTGCTCTTAAAAACCAATCTGAAGTTATCCACTTAACCCATTAATTCATATCTGTCGGATGAGAAAGTTTTATATCCATTAGGTAAGCACTGCTCACTTGATTCAGAAGATGGAGTGAAAGATAAGATAGTGGTTACTCTTGGAGCAGATAGGCATGGGAAAGCGAGCAGAGGATGGATCTGGAAGCTGCGCTCTGGGCTGGCTGTGGAGTGTGTGCTCCACTGTGGACAGTGCTGGTATCCACCTCTTGCCCAACTCCCTGTCTTTTTCTTTAGCCAACTTTGCTTTCTAACTGTAGTGCATCTTCTCGCCTCCCTTTGCTATCTCCTCTGATGTCTTCTCTTTCCATGTTGAGTGTCTGGATTGGGCACGTGCTGCCTCCCCCAGCTTGTGTCTGGTCTCTCCCACCATCCCTGGGTTGCTGAACCTCTCCAGCTTCACCAGACTACAGCTGCAGATCCCTGGTCTTCACTCAGCTCTTCTGCCCACCTGCTGCCACCTTTTCCCTTCACTGCCCAGGTCCTCTTCTCCACAGTGTCTCCCTTGGCACCTTCCCTGCACTGATTTCAGAGTCATGACGTTCTCCATCCCAGCTAATGTGGTCTCCTTCTACACAACAGTCTGTTTTGACTCCTCTGTACAAGTTAATGGAGATGGTGTCTGATCACACTTGGGGGCGCAGCTTCATTTTTGTAATGCTTTGCAAATTTTTGGAGCTTTCTTATGAGGTGAGATTATCCTGAATTGATATTTTCCCATCAGAAGACTTTAGGATCCTTTTCTCTTCCCGTTTCTTAACAATCAGCAGGCATAACTTTCTGATTTAAAATGCTGAGAAGCTTCCCACATTAAGTCATCATTGGAACTGATATCTCCATGAAGCACTTCTGCTTCAACAAAGCAATATATTCAGATTAAAATATATTTCACAGATTTTTTTTTTCAACGAGCTGTGTTAGTCAGCACTCAGAGAGAAGTCTGGGTGTGTTAAATGAGGACAGAATCTCCAGAAATATTTAACTGCTAAAAATGAAAATCAGGGCGTACCCTGTGGAAGTTTCAGTTCAAAGTTTGGTTCTGCTTCAGAGTGAAACAGCTGCTGAAAAGAAAGGACAGGAGAATTTTTCAAGCAGGCAACACAATTGTTTTCCTCTAGCCTCATCTCAGAAACGAATGAGCTATTTTGACTGAAATTCCTCCTCCCTTCACAAATTAAACCAGTGTGAGGCAGACAGTTACCATGAAAAAATAAAGAAAAGCCCAAGAGAATTAAAAATTGGCAAACATCTCGGGAAATGAAAATAGAGCCTTATAATGGGAAATGTTGCGTAGCTTCTAAAATAGCAGTTTTCAGCCTTGCTTGCAATGTGGGCAGGGTGTTGCTGTGCAGTCAGACCCGGGCTATGTTGTTCCTAGCACAACCTCTTGTGCATCACAGGAATACGGTCTGGGTCTATCGATTCAAGGCAGTCCAGGGCTGTCTTAGTATGTCCGTGCTGTGGGCTCCTGGCTCCAACTGGGAACAGTGGCACATGGATTGAGCCGGCGTAGCAGCACAAGCAATGGGATCTTGGAGGAGTCTTCTTGATGACCTGATGGGAATTCGTGTTCTTCATAGCAAGCTCTAGTCCCAACATGAAATCTTAGTCCTTTGCTGGCCTGCATGCTAGTTTCCCTGTGCTTGGTCATTGACGTGTGACACAGTGGGCCTTTTCTTTCATGTGAATTTGATGTATTTCACCAGTGGAAAGAGGAAAAAAAATCATCGCTGGGAATGTCATGGTTAATTCTTTTCCTCTTGAAGAACTATGAAATTATTCTGAAATGTATGACATGTGTATAATAACAGTGTAGTGCTCTGTTTTTAAAAAATGTGCTAGAGGCGTTGTGCAGTTTCCCAGAGGCTTAATGAGGGAGCCATACTGTGCTGGAAATTTTTCAACAATAAAAATTGACCTATTACATGCTCATGTAAAATGGAGGTTGACAATCATACAAATATGTCCAGAATCAAATACAGGCATTGTAAAATATCCCTCCTTTCCCAGAGAGAGACTGGTCACCTGTTCCCAGTAGGGTTTTGCATTATATGCTACTCAATAAAGAATAAGATGCTTCCCCACAGGGACACAAAATGGCAGCAAAGTACTGGCCCGGTGCCCTTCTATCAGTGCCTTTCACTGGCTGCTTTTCCCGAGTCTTCAAAAATAATGCATAGACATATTTTTCAACATATGTTTTGCCTTTTGTCGGTTTAGAAGCACAAAGGGAATAAAAGGTTCTGCATTATTCACCATTTCATCACACGCAGGAAGACATCGTTTGCTTCATTTTTTTTTTTTCCTTTATTCCTCTGTAGTTCTTATTTTACTTGCCAAAAATCTTCTCATCCTTTTTGTTGTTCTTTTAATATATCAGAAGTGGCCACTTCTTAAAAACAGAGCATATGGCTATGAACTACTATCTACCTTACGGGGAAGTGTCTGTTGTAAAACACTGAAATTTGGAGTTTTGGGAGCAGAGAAGCTGAGTTTGGAAACTATTTTATCTGCTCTCAAATAATCAAAGACAATTAAATTATCCTTCAATTGTCTATATTTGAATACAGGAAATATTCTTTGTGTGTTGAGAAGAAAATAAGCCACACAATGTTTTGCATGTTCTTTATATATTTAATAGTAACCTTGAAGCAATATGTATCTCGGATTAACCACTGAATGGCTGAGAATAAAAAAAAGAAATGTTTCCCTGCTGTGTGTGTAGCAGCCCCTTGCTTCAGCATCCTGCTCCATCGCTGGCTTGTGTGGCATGAGCAGTATGGGGAAGTGAAGGGTGGTGTAAAGGGAGGCAGCAATCAGTGATCCTGGTGTGTTATGAGAGGAGAAAATGATAAAATATGAAAGCAGAACTAGCCTGGCAACTAAGGCACTGATGCACCTTCACTGTATAAAGCTCTAAGTTATGAGGCTCTTCATCATGGGGATCTCGTTGTGTGGGTCCCTCTGCTGCAACACAGCTTACCCTTATTTAAATAAATGTGGATAAAGACGTACAATGAAGCAATGTAGAAAAGGATGATACATGGAAAAACATAATGGGGAGGAAAAAAAATTATCTCATTGTAAAGCTACTTATTTTTTTTTTAAGTTTCCTAGTTCCGATTTTCAAATCAGAGGCTGGAGAGAATATAAAAACCATGAATAAGAACAGGAGATTATTAAGAAAGGAAGAATGTTGCTCTGGGATCAGAGAAGTAAAGCTAGGCATAGTGGATATTGCATTTATATAATAGGAAAACCCTATGGCTTAATAATTCAAGTCTGTCTGAGATGGAACCACCCAACTTGATTATATGCATGCAGTTATAATGTCTGAAAGTTACAAAATAAAAATGTGAGAAATAGTGTTTACAAAAAATGTTGCAAGCATTATCACTTTAGTAAAGAATATCGCTCTTCTGGTGTTACCCAAAAGTATTATTTGGATGTTAATTTTACTGATATTATTTAAGAATCCATTAAAAATATAAGGATTCTATGATTTCAGTGCACATAATCTGAAATGACTTAGATTCCCATATAACTTAAATGTTTAATACTATAAATATATAACAAGTATAACTTAACACTCCATTTAAGTTTAGAAAGAGCGATAACGTAGTCCTGATTATTTCATTGCATGTGCTATATTTTAATGTCCTAAAAACTACTTATTAACCGTATATCCAGTGCTGCTTTTTACAAGCTCACTGTGCATCTGTTTTAGAGTATAATGCAGGCTTGTGCTGCTAGCAAGGAATCCTCTCGAGCAGAGATGGACACAACTGCCCTTCGGATGTTCATTTTAGACCCCATTGTGATGCTCAATTTGGGTCTGGTTTCTGCTGCAGAGGATTATTAGTACATGACTTATGATTCATTTAGGAATAGAAGCTGGCTCAGACACCAGTAAAAGCTGGTTGTTTACTTCTAAAACAGTCAATTTTCTTTAAGTAAACCCTAAGGAAGTTGTAAAAGTTCATACTGAGCACCATGGCACACACAGCTTGAACACTGGACAAGATGTTTGAACACTGGGCAAGATGTTTGGGAAAATTACTTGGGAAAGCTAAGTTAAAGTCACTAAAGTGTCCTAAATACTGGGGGAAATTAGGCAAATTTACCCTATGGAATGCATACCTGGAAGCTAATTTAAGTATAAGAATATTTGAAGAATTGGACAAGAATTTATATATGGTTTGTGAATAATTACATATTTATTATTTCTCTCATTTCAGTGACTATATCAACGAGCACCTTCTTTGATGGCTTACTGGTAACTGGACTCTACACATCTACCAGTGTTCAGGCTTCCCAGAGTGTTGGTGGCTCCAGTGCTTTTGGCTTTGGTAAGTCCAACATAATTTATATTTGATCCTGCTCAGAGTTCTGCAACCAACATAAAAAGTATTTGGGGGTACAGAACATGTTAATAGGAACACAGTTACTGAAATAGGATAATTTGGACCCATTAATCAAGAACACATGAAAGTTGGCGGGAATCAGTGAGATAGGGCAGTGATGATTTTTGGAAATTTTTTTTTTTCTCCCATATTCTTCTCTTTGGTCAATATTATGGTACAGTATTATATGAAGTTAGAGAGAAAGAAGAGGAACTAAGTAAAATAGCCATTTCTAATTGATGCAATATTCAGTATAAACTGAAGCAACTTCAAAGTTCATCTAACTGTTATTGGACTGATTCTTTGGAGTTCAGTTCAAACCTGTTTTCCCAAGCCACTCAGCAGTATTTTCTCACTTACAGCCAAAATGATGGCTAATGTGCTTCATGTGGCCAATTATTTTCTGCATAGGGACAATAAAAATTTTAGTAAAAAGCTGGATGTTTTTTGCAAATTTAATGTGTCCTACTGTTGCAGTCAATGCTAGAAACTAGGCCAGTTGTACTAAAAACAATCAGGTTGAGAAAATGTCTCCTAAAGTTTTATAATTTACCTTTAACACGTTAGATGTTGTATGTTTTGCAATTCATTATCTGTAATTTCTTTTATGTTGCTACAATAAAATATCTAAAAAGAAAAACAGTGAATTTTCATCACAGAAGTATCATCTATATTGAAGGAAGAAGCGCTTTACCGATGAGTTTGCATGGTCTCATATTCTACTTCCAAAATTTTACCTAGCAGCTCTCAAAATCTGGTCGTTTTCAATTTGTGCATCTGTTTGTTCATATAACTATTGCCTCCAATTTACCCACTTAACTGGCTGATATCTTACTAGTATCAGCTACTTTGGAGGAATTTCAAGTGCCCTTTAGCAAAATCTCCAGGATAAATTTACAGAAATGAGTACAAAGTTGTCTCTCTGATACCCACTGTGGTGCATTTGCAGTAGCATGTTTAATAATTAAGTAATAACTTATATATTTAATTTAGTAAAATATACATTTTTCCCGAAGGACTCCTGCTGTTTCCCATTCCCCACAGTGCTTATTACAAGATAAGCTGGATCTGCTAAAGTAAAAGAGAAGGCGAGCACTTACCTGAAATTTTTAGAATGAACAGCTTACTAACTATGATCTTGCAATAAAATAGGTGCTGGTGTCTTATCATTAGGGAAATCTTGGTCTGTTACTGAAAACTCACCAAGCAAGGTATATATCATGTTTAATCACATCTAAATAATTAAAAAAAAAATAAGTAATATATTTAAGAACCTAAATGCTCTGTGCATTTGCAAATTATGTATTTTTTTTGTAAATTTCTATCTTGGTTCATGGAAAAGGAACTGTTATAGAGGGTATCTTAGTGTGGTAGATACTGAAAGAAAAAAAAAGGCATGACTTCTTTTAATTTGGCAGTTTTTTTGTGTTATTTTAACCATTCAGTTGTTGGTTAGATAATCAACAGCCAGGCTGGTTAAATGTGCATGCCATGGACCAAAAGAAAATCCAAGCCTACAGGCTAGAAAAAATATTAAAAGCTAAAGATATGCAAAAACAGTCACGCATAGTTAGAATTACTTCATTTTGCTTGGCAATACAAATTCTGAAACACAATGCCTGAGGGAGGTGTCCTGTTAAGTTATGGATATTGCTTTGTCCTTTTCAGGAAAATCTGTTTCTATCCATGACCCTTCTTCTGATCTTCATGTAGGCGAACTGTAGTTAGTTGTCTTAGAATTGTTAGCTAGGCAACATTTCAGATAAAAATCTCATTTTGCTAACTCCTAAACTTGCATATTTATTGAAGAAAGCTAAGAATGAGTGTAAGGAGCTGATGCTCTAGTGCGCTGTCCTTGCAGCCACAACAAGAAGTAAATACTGAATAAAAAATGGCAACAGCTTGTGGGTTTAAGGTTATGTGAATGTTCAATCCATGATGTATTGAGGGCTCCCAGAACTATAATTTAGTGAACTTGATCTTTCTCCTCTGTGCAGTAAGAGATGAGAAACCTGACCTCTTCCACAAAGCACTTAGCATGTGGATGATCTGCTCTTAAAGCAATTTGATAGCTTTAAAAATTAACAATATTCAAAAACATACAGCCTCCAGGAGAAAAAAGAGTAGTCTCCACAGCATTCCACAGACCATTTAATATAGTGGTATTAAATTAGGTGGGAATGTCATTGCTTTGTTTTCTGAAGAAGCACAAGCGCTCGCTCAGGTGAGCCTGGATCCATTTGTTTGATACTTGATTCTGATTAGCAAGGAAGCAGCTTCTCCTGTCCAGCAAGTAAACATGATGTTCAGCTTGGGTTTAGCTGACTGTAAATTAACTTATTTAAAATGTTGAGAACTATGTAAAGTTTGGAGACCTCCACTTGAAGATGTACATAGCTTGTCAGAGAGTAGATGGGGGGGTCAAAACTGGCCCTGTAAACATATGGAGATGGCACTGAAATTGGACTGATAGGAATTGCTTACAGAGCAGAGAAGAATGTTTTTTTTCTCCTTTGCCATGGAAATTACCATCAAAATGCTCTTGTCTGCGTTACACAGGAGGTCACGCTAGATTATCATAATCTTCCAGTCTGCCCTGACTCTATGAAGTCTTCCTGACATACATAAATCTGCCTTTTGTGCTGTAAGTTACTGTATTGTGGCTACAATTATCTTTTAATTACCTAATTTAGGAAGCCACTTGATGAAGGCACATCATTGTCAGCTCTCTTGGTTCACTGTGTCAAGACTTCTAAAGAAAACAGATAAAAGATGTTAGTGCTCACAAGTTTAATTCTTAGGGTTGTGGGTTTCTGGGGCTTTCTTGGTATATATTGTGTATTTACATATTTGTATTATATATAAATATACAGCTATTATTTCAAATAAATAAAGTGCTTGTGATTTTTCTCTGTGGAATTATACTAACTTGCTGAAATATTTATTTGGGAAGCCTTTTAACTCCTAATGGCATTAGGGAGTAAGCTTTGTTGAGTAAAACTTAATAATGGTCTTAATATTATTTTTTTGTCCCAGCCTGAACCTCCGTTTGGTTTCAGAAAGCAGTAAAACTACTTTTGTAAAGCTAAAATTAGAATTGGGATAACACCTAACTGTATTTGAAACCTCAGTAGCCAAGTGAGCGTGAGCTCTGAGTCACAGAAATGAACCTTAAACCCATCTTTGAACCATAGCGTTTCTTTTTTTAGCGAGATCCCTTGGCACGGCGGAGAAGCAAGGCTGCATCTTCCCGTTACTGTTCCTGCTCTTGCATTCCTGGCAGGCTAGCTTGAGGTTACACCTCTCTCCAGCTCTGCCCTTTCATTCCCACTCTTCATCTGCCCCTTTCTCGTCTCTGCTGCCGTCGGTCCCTGCAGCATCTGCCCATACAGCTCCACTCCGGAGCCACGTTTGTGTCCCATGGACACATAGGGATCTCACTGCTCATAATCCCCCCAGTTATTTTAGGATATTTGCATATACATGAACTTTTAACCTAAAATTAAAAGGTCCTTGTAAAAGTACATAGGCCCTATTGCTTGCAGCATAGAAAAATGACTCAAAGCTCTCACACCACAGGAAACTGTGGCCCCAGGCCTAATTCAGTAAGAGCAAATCTTCTGGTTTATTTTCTGTGCTGATTTATACAACTAGCAATTTATTTATTTTCCGTGCTGATTTATACAGCTAGCAATTTATTGTCTTTTAAAGCAGATGTCACCTTTCTGCAGCAAGGTCATAAACTGGTGAATTTTAGGTTTTTTTAATTCTGAAGGCTACTTTATAGGAACCATTGAGAGTTATCTGGAAACAACATCTGAAAAAGGAAACCACCTCTGCTAAAAAACAGTGATATAGAATGCGAAAGACTTTAAAAGATTATCTTGCAGCCTTTTCCCTAGTAATTCATTGCTTCCAGGTCCTCATAACTATGTAACACATTCAGGGTCAGTTTTCTTTTAAATTAAAATATTTACAAATATCTGTTAGAATATGGTAAGTAATAAACTTGCATAAGAGGAACAATCATCAGAATTAATTTCTCAGCGTTACATACGATATATTCCTTTTCTCGTAAATAATTACAGCGCTTCACTTAATCCTACGCTTGGTATTAGGGTTATGCACATGTTTGCAGGCCAAAATGGAGAAACCCTCCATGTTAAGGCTATAGATGGGGACCTGTTGCCAAAGTTGGGAGTCTCCAAAGATGCCCTGACACCTGTTTTGGGGGCAATGTTTTGCTGTTGGGTGTTTTCAGGTAAAAGGAAACATCTCCTGCTAACAGTGTAAGGAGGTGGGGAAAAGCCAACTGGTGAGTGTTGCTGTGTAGGTGAAGCCTATGAAGTTGGTCCCTGCTGCTTGGAATTTGTCCCTCCATACTTGTTCACAGCTTCAAAAGTTAAGGATTAAGGAATGATCTCCCAATGCCAGCTCTTAGGAAAAAAGTGTTTTAAGCTGTGCCTATGACTGCTCTTGAAGTGCAGTTTTGTTACGTACTGAGATTGCTGCAGAGCCTGGGTTGCTCTGTGACAAGCCAAATGGGCTGCAGGACTCTCCCTTCACACCGGAGATATTTGCCAGAAACCAAACAGATGGTGAACTAGGAAGAAATGACCCTCGGCATCCTCATTAGAACAGTTGGGAAGTTTTAATAGGCCCCCATTTGCCTTGTGCTGTATCTAATACCCTTTGAACTGCCACTTTTTTTGTTGTTGTTCACTACAAGTCAGCTACTGCCATGTATATTTTAATGGGGATTATCAAATACAATTTGCCCAGAAGATGTACTGGCCCTCCGCTGTTAATTAGCAAAGTTTAAATAATCACTGAGTTCTGGAATAATTGGAAAGAAACACTGCTTTTCCTGCCAAAGGATAATTACTAATTAAGAGGAAGATAAAATATCTGTATAGCAGTCATATCTTGGAAAATTTGTTAACAGTCAATTAGGTGGGTAACTGGTGCCAAGTTGATATTGGTCAAGAAAGTTTACACATGAGTTTAGTTCTGAGATGCACCTCTCCCTTGAAACAATCTGTAACAGAATGACTATAAACTTCCAAAGTTTGTTTGTCATGGCATTTAATTCCATTTAAATGTACTTATAGCCAGAAACTGACCATAAAGTGCTTGACTGTCATGTGTGGAGTGCATTATAGAAAGGGTTTCAATTTTATTAGTAAAATATGTCTTTGTTATCATAGTATGGATGGCAATTGCCCAAGCTTCTGTGTTGAGTAAAGCAGAACTGTGACCCTAAATGTGAAGGTCCAGGGCCGAGAGCAGTACCTGGAGGGTGGAGGAACCAGCTTGCTAGAGTGAGCCTACACAGAAAATACTTGTTTTGGCCCGGTAGGAGTCCACTTTGACCCAGTACCATCTCAAAGACCTTCACAGAATGGCTGAGGTTGGAAGGAACCTGTAGAGATCATCTAGTCCAACCTCCCCTGCTCCAGCAGGGACACCCGGAGCACGCAGCACAGGGCGGCATCCAGGCGCCTTTGGAAGATCTCCAGAGAAGGAGACTCCACAGCCTCCCTGGGCAGCCTGTGCCAGGGCTCTGGCACCCTCACACCAAAGAAGTCCTTCCTCACATGCAGATGAAATTTCCTGTGCTTCAGCTTGTACCCACTGATCCTTGTCCAGTCACTGGCCACCATCAAGAAGAGTTTGGTCCCATCCTCCCTACATTTTCCCTTCAGGTGTTTATACATATTGATCAGATCCCCTCTCAACCTTCTCTTCTCCAGGCTAAACAGGCCCAGCTCACTTAGTCTTTCCTCATAAAAAAAGGGGGTAAAGACCTTCACCTCTTTCTGCAGATCACCCTACAGAAGAGCAGGGCAGGGTGGACTCGTTCTGCTCAGGTGTAGGAGAAGCCAGAGATGGGCTGGGGCAGGGGTGGTATGGGACAAACCTGCCACCTCTCATGTCATCTTTGTCCTAACACCCACCACAGCAGCAGCCACCCAGCCCTGGTTGGGGCATCAACACCCGTGTTTGCCAGTTGGGCCCAGAATCCCCCAGCAAGGTTTTATTTTTATTTTCATTTTCTAAAGCGTGAGACCTGGTAGCAGCAGTGTGGTCGAGGATGGGAGGGAGGCTGAGCCTCCACAAGAGCATGGCACACGTGACATTGCACATGTGGGTTAGCGAGCACAAGAGAGGTGCTTCCCATGTGCAGGGCTAGATGGTCTCTACAGGGACAGTATTTTACAGTTTGGCAGTGCTAGTAAAGGGGCCCCCAGAGTTTTTAAACAAGAAAATGCCTTTAGAGGCAGTTTTATATAGCTAAAACGAGAGTGCTAATTGCTGTGTGGGGGCCAACTCTGGTCCAATTTAGTAAGTGCATTTATTCAGTAGTGATGCTGTTCTGGTTCTTATATACATCTGTTTTGCTCCATTGGGAGGGCTGGAAAATGATGTGGTGAAAACTTAGAGCATCATTCAATTTTAATGTGATTCTTTTTACTGCATTTTAATTTATAATAAAATGCATATAGTAAAAAAATGATGTGAAAGTTTGTGAAGGGACCATATCAGGTGTTTTTGGCTGTTTGATATTGCTGAGAAGATTTTGGTCTTAATAAGGTATGGAATTCATTAAAAATATGTTAAGAGATTAAAATATTCATTGTGACAGCTTGGTGGTTTTTATAAATACCAGCAGCTATCAGAAATACTAAGTAATCCTCTTCTGTGTGCAAAATTGTAGATCATTTTAATAGTCTAAAACAACAGATTATATTAAATACACATCTCTTGTATATATGTGTAAAAGTGTGTATACATGCATGTATTTTTGTTCTTGGCAAACTAAATCATTCATGCTCCTTTTTTTCATAGTAGTTTCAGGTACCACGTTTCATGGCTGTAATCCTGCGCTCTGATGCTGTAAATCAGCACATCCCAAATTTCTATTTTTGTAAAAAATGGCTTCAGTGAGAGGTTTTGGCATTTTCTCCATTTTTCCAGCTCTAAATTAAAGACAGCGATTACGACTGAAATTATGCTGCGAGTTTGGTATCCACTTTAAGCTGACAACAATCAGAATTTTGGGGATGCTCAGCACTGCATAGTGATTTGTACATTGAAAACTCCTGTTAATTATAGTGTTGAATGAAAGGGCTCAGCACATCCACATGTCAGCCCCTACATATTGAGCTATTAGTAAGAATAAATAAATAAATAAATAATAGACAGACAGAGGAAGAGAAAATGGGGGCAACCAGACATGGAGCTGGTCTGACCATTTTTCTTTGCATGGAAGATGGCAATTAAAATACAGAGCCCAAGGAGGCCTTGCAGTGCTTAGTCTTCTACTCCAAATGTTGCTTCAAAATACATCTTTGTTATGTTTATGGGTGAATCACTCCTATTTGGCACTGTCTAATGAAATGTCTGTGTATGACTCAATTCTTTTATTATTATTTTATTTTCTCACAGTAACATTTGTCTTATTTTTTGCCAATTAGAGTGAGAGCTCTAGAGAGGGGGCTTTGTTCTGCAGTATTCTATACAGACACACGGGCACAATAAAACTCGATCTTTAACCGTTCATGACTTGTTGTAACTTGGATAATAGTGCATAAAAGTCAAGGAAAAACACATTAAGGCTCCATTGATTGCAGCAACAATAACAAAATAGATTCCCCTCCAAAGGACATTGTCGTTGTGCTTGGAGAGCCTCACTCAGAAGGATTGACAGGCTGAATTCACATGGCAATTCTTAATAGCAGAGAAATGTCTTGATAAAGTGGGGTAAAAGGCTCTCATCTAGAAATTTAGGGTCATCTTAAAACTATATTCTGTATGTATATCTGTATGGCCTTAAAGACCATACATACATATACACATACATATGAATGTTCCTGTATGCTTCAAGACCATACATATATATATGAATGTTCCCATGGCTGCTAATGCGCTGCCTGTGCCCCTGTCCATGATGTTGGACTATCCCATGTAGCCACAGTCCATCATGGTCCCTTCTTCATAATTTTCCTCTTTTGCCAGGCCGATTATTTTTCTTGTATTTTGTGTTTGTCAGAATGTGATGGCATATTCAGTCTGAAATTACTGGGCTCTTGGACTTCATCAATTAAGATGTATTGAAGCCTCTTGCAAATTTGAAATGATTTGGGGAAACCATTATTATTGTAATTTCGAAGGCAAGTTTGCAAACTAATTTCTGGCATATAATGACAAATAAATGTTGAGATCAGACTGATTTCTCCCATATCTGCCAATTTGTTAGCATTTGTAGTCCGCAAGGAGGGTTATGCCTCCGTGTGAGCGCGTGGCCACAGCTGCAGTTTGTGCCACACTAACAACGAGGGTCTCCTGAATATGTTGTGTGCCCAAGGCTGCAAGTTGGAGACGATGCAAATATGTGAAAGTTATGAGATTACTCAAAAGGATTCATTCATACTTGAGAATCCCATCTCAAAGGTGGTTTCTTCAAGTCAAAATGTAGGTCCAGTCTAGCCCTCCTTGCTACAGAATTTCCTGGCTAAAATGGTAAAGAAAAAGAGAATCAGATGAATTCTTTGTGCCTTGACTTAGGTCTGTCCTTGCTTCTGCTAAGTTGGTTTTTATTACTGAATAAAATCCCTTTATTTCAGAGTAATGATATCAATCCAGGTATTTCCTTCCACTGTACTTGATCACGTTCTTGAAAGAGAAGGAGAATGAATGATGATTTTTATATTTGTGTTCATATTTTCATTAGTTTATAACATTTTAGTTATTTTTGATGAATTACTGAGTCCTGATCATCTAGACAGTGAGTTGTGCTCATGGAAAGAAAGAATACATTCCATATAATTTTAACTTTTAATTTCAAAATATTTAAATATATATTAATGATTTAAGTAAAAATTAGACTAGTTAAATTTATCAAATGAATCAATGTGCTATAATCCTCATTTCAGCACTTATGAAAAGCAGTGCAATTGTTAAAATCAAAGGTATTTCTTAACCAAGCACAAGTCTTTACAAATACCCAAGCCTGAATTGGTTGAAAGTTTGAAGGAAACAATCTTCAGGAGAAGTCCAGGTGCTGCAAAAAGATGCATTATGAAATCTCATTGCAGGAAAGTAAATTGTGTTAGTGAGAATAATTTTTCAGATAACATGAAATTATTTATCTGAATGTGGACCTGGTGTTTTGGGAAGACGTGGTCTTGGTCAAAGTGCCATAGCTGAATTCTAGTTTCAATAGACTTATTTAAATAACTTTTTGGTATTTCTTCATAGTAGTTCTAATGCAGAATATCTACTAAATTGCTGCTGAAAGCCCCATCTGGCTGGTAATCAGTACATGGTTCTTGTATATAATTTTTTTTTTAGTTCCTTAGTGTGTAATTCTAAATCATTAATACTAATAGTTATGGCAAATGTTTTCTATGACCATGCCACTTTGGCAGCATTACAGAAAGCGCTGAAACCTTTTACACAACATATTATTAAACAAGTCAATATTTGGCTCTCCCAAAGTCCTGAGATTTGTTATAGGTCTGTTCTGAATGAAGAACTGAAACAAATGTGTTGTGACATTACGGTCGTACTCCAGTCATACAGCATCACGGTCACCTTGATGGCCTCTGACATACTGCAAAGATGATGTAACTATTAGAAGACTGAATCAATAAATATTGACAGTATTAGCTGCTAGGATGAACATGCAAGCATTATTGAAAACTAGGCTAACAATTCTTGAGAAACAATTTTATTCTGCAGTTCTTAATTTTTAGAAAAGTCAATTTTAAATGTTATGAATAGTGAATTTGTTGAAATTATCCCTTCTGCCTGCTCAGCACTTAAACATTCAAGTCATTATCTCTGTAGCTGAAAACCTTACTATCTTTAGATTTTTAATGCTAGTCTCAATTGAGATTTCTCTTTGACAACTACCTACTTAAATTTATCACTGAATGTGTAAGAAATAATATCAAAGGCACTAGTGACCAACCAGTAGTTATAACTCACTTACACAGGCAGCTTTGTGATAGCCTTTGCTTAAGGAGGGCAAGGATGTAATGAACTCTTTTGAAAAATCTTCAGTCATATCGTGTCAGAGCTCTGCCAAAATAAACTGTGCAGAGGAAAATTGCTTGAGCTGCAGTTTTAGCCAAGACTGTCAAAAAGTTGTACAATAGCATCTAACTAAAATTTGGGTGGAAGATTAGTGTGAAAACCGGGTGGAGTGGCCGACACTCCGGAGGGCTGTGCTGCCATCCAGAGGGACCTGGACAGGCTGGAGAGTTGGGCAGAGAGGAACCTCATGAGGTTCAACAAGGACAAGTGCAGGGTCCTGCACCCAGCAGGAATAACCCCAGGCAC
>VZSG01000105.1:1086856-1117429 GCA_013398315.1 Nothoprocta pentlandii
TTGGACTGGATGAGTTCTAGAGGTCCCTTCCAACTTTAACCATTCTGTAATTCTTTAGATATGAAATTTAGATTTACATCTAATAATTCTACTTACCAAATATCATGTAAGTGTGATAATCTAAAGTACTTTTTGCTTAGTATGGGACTACTGTTTATTTCTTCTCTGGTGATATACTCTAACTGAGCAGTCAATGCTGTATTATACAAGATTCAAGAACTGTTATGGCTTAATTCTAGGGAATTTATTCTGTTTTTTACATTTTTAAACCCAAGATATTTTAGTGTTTTATTTCATATTTCACATTCACTGGACTCCTCACCTCATTTCTGAGGATCTCTTTATTAAGTAAATCATATTTTTGTTGTGTATAATGTGGAGATTTGGGTGGCTGGCTGGAAACTGAAGCACTTGTGGAGCAGAAGTGCCTCCAAGTGCCCAATATTACAAGAACTTACGCTGAAACACAAAGTACTTTTGAGGATCTGACATTCTGAAAATTTGAAAAACAGCTGTCATATTTGGATATTACACTAGGGTTGTGTCAAGAAGCTGAGATACATCAGCCTGGACTTCTTGTCTAATGTAGGCAGAGCAACAGGCACTTTTGGGTTTTATTAAATCTTAATTCTTATGATCTTAACATCTAAAGCTGGCAGAGACTTGTTTTAATAGGAATGAGTAGGTTCTAATTAATAGGTGACTAGGTCAGCTGTGGACTCTAGAAATTGGAAGTTAGATGAGAATAACCCTGACTGCTGTGTCCTATTGGTAAATGCAAATACTGTAAAACTACAACAGAAAAGGTACCACATATCCCTAGAAGGGTTATGTTGCAGTTACTTCATCATTTGGCTGGGCAACATAAGACATAGAAAGTGTAGCGAATGCAAACCCTGCCGGGAAAACTATAGACTATTATAATATGGCATAGATTATATTACTGTGTTTCTGTGGGGAAACCTTGTGGAAAAGAAATCTAGTCTAAACGGAGGTGTAGATATATTTGGTAGGGTGGATAAAAGATGCACAGGATACAGACTGTTCTTAAGGGGCAAACGGAGACGTGTCTTAGTAAGCTGATCAACTAGTGAAGCGGTAAGATTAAACTGGACAGTTTCTGAAGGTTCTTAAATTTGCAGTTACATAGGTGTGCTCAGGTTAGAAGTTATAATCATGATACGCAGAAAAAAGATAGCTAGTTTCAATGAAGTCATAGCGATGGAACAGATTAGCTCGTAAAAATTGATGGACTTCATAAAATAGAACATTTTAGTACATCAGTTTTTGATTTAATGACATTAGAAGTTTTGATATTTGAGAAAATGAGATGATTGGTACGTTCTCCAGAAAATTAACTGTTAAGATAATGACTGTCATCATAAGAGATGCATACAATTTGGCAGAAGGGGACAATAGTCTTAAGGGAAAAAACTCTCCAGGTTACAGGTATGTCAAAAATTACGGCAAATGGGGAGGTTACTGGCATAGTGTCTTGGGCCTATTAAAGAGGACCTCCTTCCTAGCAAATTTATTTCAGTCAATATCTAAAGTATAAATTTACAAATGCCCAGAAGAGATGAACTACGCTGTTTGTCTTTCAAGTAAAATGATAATAAAATTTAACTCCCCAGTAAGATTTCCCATTTCCCATTCCTTTCTCAAAGAAGACCTGACTCAGATGGCTGATTTTCTTCCTTTTTTGACATTTTGTGTGATTGAGCTTTGTAACATCAGCATTTGTTAACAAAATAATCAGATTGATGTTATACAATTACAAGATACGACTTTGGGAATTTTGATACAGCATTAACTTGAATTTACTTCAGTGTAAAGAAATCATTCAAACACAGATTTTTAAATTTGGAAAGGAAATCTTGAATTTTGTCATCTGAGAAAAATTATTGCCAAAGAAATCTTTCAGGGTCATAGGAATGTCTCATCTCTTCCTTTCCTTCACTGTATTTAAGGTGAATACGGCCTTATTACACTCCTAGGGAAAAAAAAAAAAAAAAAAAAAAAAAAAAAAAAAAAAAAAAAAAAAAAAAAAAAAAAAAAAAAAAAAAAAAAAAAAAAAACCTCTGCAAAAAGGTTTAAAGATGCCAGCTGGGACAAGATTTGTATTCACACATCTCGGTATCAGCATAACTTGGTCTCTAGTGGCTGTCAATAGAGGACATGAGATTCTAGCAGGTCTTGTGTCCTATCTGGCCACCACTGGGTGTCTCGAGCATCTTGACGTCATTGTACAGTTGATGCAGTCCATGAAGTTTAGGGAATAACTTGATTTACTAACACAGACAGAAACATTTGCTCAGCTAATCCCTTGGCTCTGTGTGGGCTGGTTTGACTCAGTGTCCACCAGCTGCCATGGAGCTGTGACACTTCTCTCATGTGCAGGTGGATCTAGATCATCTCAGGCTGGAGCCAAATCCCAGCCCGGCTGTTCTTGTTCAGAGGTTTGTCAGAGTCCTCTCTGGTTTTGGCAGCTTCACAGTTCAGCACTGGAAGCAATTCAAGTGCAGCTGCATTTTCCTCTAAACATAGCTTTAAATTCAAGGTAGTTACTTTCTTTTTATAATACATAAATTAATTTACTAAGTGAAATTCTATGTAGTGATTGCCTGCTGATACATGATAAGAAAAAGGAGGAAAGGGTATTGCTGTCAGAAATTGCTTTTGTGCTGCCCACGGAATTCATGCTATTGCAAACCCTCTGAAGTGCTTCCTCAACAGCCCGTGTCGAAGGGTCTCGCCAGTACAAGTGGCTTTTCATGTGTTGTTTTATTGACTCACATTCGATGGTTTCCCATGTGTATTTAACGGCTGAGTTCTAGTCCCTAGTGAGCGACTCAGAAAGCATTTAATTTTGGAAGGAAATCATTTGCAATTTCCAGCTGAGGCATCTCCTGATCATTTATAAGAGTGTCCAGGTTCTTGAATCCTACCTCTAGTAATTTTGTGACACTATTTTAAGTTGTTTGCGCTTATTAAATCTTTCATATCCCCTTATTAATGAAGTGAAATACAAATAGAGATATACAAATTTAAAAGAACAATACTTATTACTTAAAAAGCTCCACCAAAGTATAAAAACATCCATTAAAAACTCATTCAACTAATTCTCAATTTCATAAATCAGTCTAGCACAGATAATAAAAGCTTCTGCTTTATTTTCATTGTCTATTTTAATTATTTTGATAGTGTAAAACATGTGTATTATTTGCTCTACTTCATTTGTCACAAAATAAAACCTCTTGAACACAAGTGCTTGTACCAGATAAAACATAATCTATGAATGAACAAAAATGGGATGCTATCAAGTGGATATTTTCAAGGGAAATAATCAGAAGTGCAGTTTCATGCATTCCACAGGCCACTCGAACAAAAATAAGAATAGCTACTATGTTTTCAAATATGTAATAATAATTCTAAACACAAACTTGCATTTTAACATCAAATCCTAGTCCATTTTATTGACAGTTTATTTCTTGAGGGATTTTGTGGTTTAATTTATAGGTCTATTATAGTTTTCAGAATAACAAAGTGAGAAACCATCCTTCTAATTGGAAGAGTCATGACATTCAGGAAAGCAACAGTGGGTGGCATGGAAAGTTGTAAGTAGTTTAGAGAGTTTTCTAGTATGGGAAAATAGCACAAGGTCTTTATAAGGTGATTTTGCATTTTTTATGCTATAGGAACAAAAATAAGTCTTGAACATTTCAGGAAGCCAATGTAATGAAATGACCTTTTTTAAAATAAATTAAGATTTGGGCAAAGAATGTTTAATCCTACTGCAACTGTATTGCTACTGAAGTAAAGCACTACAGGAAAGGTACCTGTAGCAATATCTATTTAATCAAGTCAGAAAACACTTGGTTGAAATATTATTAATGAACGATAGCTTGTCTTTTTGTGGCTGAAGCAATGGTTCATATTCCCTTGTAATACAAGAAAAAAAATATATATATTCTTTTGATTTCCAGGCAGTTCTTATTTTTGACAGCCTGTGTATTTGTATATGATCTAATCCTGATATTTTCTATTCAGTGTTTTCTGGAAGTTAAGTTTTACTAAGAAACAAATAGACGAGTAATTAGTGTAAGCTTCTAAAGGTGGATTTCAGACATTAATAGAGAGCATGATAACTGAACTGGCTCTAAGAAGTTACCGTTTTCTCTTAGATTGGAGAGAAGTTAGTGAGATACTGATTTAAGGGACTGATCATAATTTGAGTTTAATCTGCCTGTCAGCAGGCTGTGCAGTTTGGGGGTGATTGGTCCCATCTGAGCTATGTTTCCTCCATCCCTAGTGAGCTATTGCACACCAGGGGGGAGGTTTGGGAAGGGTGTTAGGACAAGCAGGCAATGCCAGGTAGCCGAGACCATGCAGGAGCATCAGTGCCTGGTCCTGTGGTGTTGGGCACCCACTCACAGGAGAGGACCTTTTGGTTTGGCTCTGGTCCCCTATTGTTGTAGGGACCAGGACCGTGACAGTGACAACTCTATCTTGAACATACATAGATTTAAGCTCTGTGTTCAGGCTGCTTAGAGTCATTCTGTCTTTGAAATTGCTGTTGAAAAATTGTTTCAAAGCCTCATTTGCCTCCAGATTAAAAAGGATTTAATTTAAAGTAAATTTATTCATGTCCAGTTTATATGCTTTGTTCTTATATGACAATTGCCTTTTAATTTAAACAGCTCTATATAGCCCTGTTAGATACAGGAATAGCAGTCATCCTCTCTGTAAACAAGACTAGCTTCTTCTGCCTTCCTTCCTGACATACTTTACATTCTTCTCATCATCCTAGTAGTCCTTTTCTGCAGCTGCTCCTGCTAAGTTAATCTTTTTTGAACACAAGCATTCTTAATTACGCACCATAATTGAAGTGATGTCTTAGCAATGCTTTGCCAGTACCATACCCTTAATATTCCTCCCATCATTTCTAGAAATAATTCAGCTGATATATTCTGAGACAGTGTTTGACTTTTTCTTTTTTTTAGTTCCTCACATTGGTAGCTCTTTGTCATGCTGTGATTGACTGATATGTGTTGGGCTTTCTCCTTCTCTGTCATTTCCAGCTTATAGCTGAAACTATCATTGTTACTATCTAAAGCTCCCGAACTTATACTTTCTACAGTGAATCCTCTTTATACACATTTTTTCCCAGTGGTAAGTCATACTCTCTGTTTAAAAAGGGAGCATAATTTTTAATTTTAGTGTGGCTGGTTCAGCCTCCATGGCTGGCGTTATCTGCCAGGCCTTATCTGGAGGTTCTTTATTAGATAATGCTTTCTTTCTCCTAAACTCAAATGACTTCTAAATTTTCAGAATTATAAACTACAGAAAGCACCTTAAGTTTTTTAGAATATTTCTCATGCTTAAGTGAAGGGTAAAAGATATGTTAGCTTTTCTCCGGTCCGTAGCAATTTTCAGCTTTCTTCAAAATATATGAAACAGAAGAGAGAAACAAGTATATTTGTTTTGAGAGAAACAAAATACTTGTATCTCTAAATTCCTTGTTCCTACAGATTTGTAGGATTTTTCTTTGTTTTATTTTGCATTGTTTTAAGATAGACTCTCTTTATCAAGGATTCACACTCTGATTACCAGATTATATTCCATATGACTATCCTGACCTCAGGTTTTGGTTCCACTTGTCCAGTGTTTGTATCATCCAGAAAATGTTGCTCTTTGTTATTTTCAATTTGCTTTCAGGTTGATGACTAAAAGCGATGCTACCAGTATTATTTAGTGACGATTCATGAGTCAAGCTAATTTGAGTAATTCAAGTCTGTAATGCTATAAAAGCTTGGTTTCATATCATATTAGGCAATTTCTCAAAATAGGGATAATGTGCTTTTAAATAAAGTGTCTCAGAGAAGGCTAAAAGTGATCTTCAGGAACTGTTTGAACAGGATTTGACAACTAAAATCAAAAGTTTTGGAATGTACTAGACAGAAATTACCATCTCAGTGAAAATAGATTCTATAGGTTTCCTGCTCTTCTAATTAACAAGGAGAAGAGTAGTTATTGTATGAAATTTAGGCAGTTTAACACAAATTCAGTGGATATATACATGCAGAAAAATGTCTATTAGTCAAATAATGTATCCCCTGGAGATCCCAATAAAAAAATCATCAAAGTTTAATTTCAACATGCATCAGTTAGGTTAGATTGAAAATGTCAAGATCCTTCAAATGACGGGATTTTATGAAACAAGTGGAATCAGCAGTTGTCATGAACCAAAATGGAAGCCTGCAGATTTCATTCTTGGCCTTCAGCACACACTGGCTTTCACAAGCCCTGGTTATTCAATATGGAATTGGTAACCTACTTCTCTGATATTTTCTTGGATTCACTTCTCAAGAAGAATGGAAAACTGTTTTGAAGTTCTGTAGTAAGGGTTGTGATTTGAGAGATGAGTTGAGGGAATGGAGCAAATCAGGACGGGAGTATTCCAGGTCTACAGAATATCTAAAACCAGTGAGGCTGGAACAGAGGAATATGGAAAGGTAATGAGGGGTGGAGGTTTGCTCAAACAAAGAGAAAGGAGAAATAGAAAGATGAGAACAGAGGAATTAACAGAGATGAAGCTATGCAAGTCAAAAAGTATTTCTGCTTCTTCCTGGTAATATTTAATCCAAGAACACAAATGCTGGGTTTTAGGTAGTTAGTATGAATAGTTGCATGAATGCTCGTGCCTCTGCCTTCAGTTCAGTGTCAATAAGCACATGTCAGGCGTTCACTGGAGTACTGAGATAGGTCAGACCCACTTGGCAGCCCATGTAGGAGTTTGGAGCATTTCTCTAGTCAAAGTCCAAGTTGGCCAGACCTACATACTCTGAGGTGGGTACCTGCATTCTCTGTCCTGGATGGACACCTCTTTGGGAATGGGACATGCGGGACATCTTTTGTTCTTCTGAGTCATTGTCCATCTGCAGATACTGAGTTGCCTTCACAGGAGGACACCATGCAGCCTCACTCCAGAACAGTCCTGTCTAGATTGGGATTCACTCATATGATATTGGAAGTAAATCTAGCCAGGCTGCACAGATGATTCGATACAATCTCCTTCTTCAGTGGTGGTTGGCTGCCATGTTATAGGAGAACAATAATGTTTTTATTAGTAAGATTTGGCAGGTTTAAGGTGCCCTCATTTTTCTCCAGTCAAAACCAAATTGCATGTTTTGCTCATGTTTGCACATCAGTCTTAATTCCCTACTCTCTTCAGATTTAGCAAGTATATTTATGTACCTCAGATAGCTTCTTGATTATATGAGTTTAGCTTTGGCATCATTGGTGAACACATTTGAGAAGAATAAATTCCATTCATAAATGCATTGTCACTTTCCACAGCCACTGTTCACCGCACGAAAATCTGTGTATTACAATAGAGAACAACATGTATGTGTGAAGATGGGCTGATACTTGTGAAAACTGATATTACAGTATAAGAAAGCATTAAATCTACAAGTATTTGCAAGTCCTAGTGAGAAAACATCTTAATTAGCATACATGTCAGGGCTGAGAGTAATGTAAATTAAAAAGCTTCTTCATTTTCTGAACTACTAATCTGCCTCGAAAAACAACAAAAACAAAAATGTAGACAAGTGATCTAGAGATTTAGAGTAATTTTGTTCCTTTCTTTGCATCTTTTCCTATTGATTTTGTTGAGGTGCAAAAGAACAATAAAGGGAGGACCTTCACCATAGGACTGCAGCTCCGTGGCATATTTTTCTTGGAAAGGATAGATTAGCAGCTCAAAAAGCACAGCCATATTTTGATCTTCATATTTTTAGCCTTCACTTTATATGCTAATGGGACTTCTGCTCCCCAGTGTAGGTCCCTTGTGTGTTTGTTACTTTGACTTATTGTGGTTTTTAAACCCTTTTTAAAACTGCAGTAAAATCTTGTGGCGTTTATCTTCCTGAAGTCACAGCTGGGCTTGTCTGAGGAGGCAGGATTTCAGCCTAGCATTCATTCATGGACCTAAAATAAGCTTTAAGTTTGAGCTCAATTGTCGGGTTCTAAGACCCACAGAAGCAGAAGCCTTTAGGCTGCTCAGCTCCCACCAGAGCCCCGGGATGTCCCCAAAAATAATTCTGAGCCCCAGAGCTCTCCCTGCTTCTGTTGTGAGTCTTGAAATGCAGTCCCTACCTCCTAGAGGAGTGTTTGTGTCTAGTCCTCTTGTTGCCACAGCATTGGCTAAAGCTTTCTGCTGTCCAGCAAAGCCATGGTTGGTTTGGAGAACACCAAGCACCTTCTCTGTCGGGATGCATGCAGCAGACCTACCATTCACACACACGATGGGACTAGCTGTGGTCACAGGAACATCAATCAGTCTTCAAATTATATAGTCAGCTGATTTAAAATTTCTTCATATATGTCTTGGCTTGCGTTATGCTCAGGAACACATAATGGCTGAACCAGTACCTCAGGTTCCTGGTGGGCAGTGAGCCGTAGATCAGCCATGGTCTCAGAGCAAGCTGGGACTGAAGGAAGGGAAATCTGAGTAAAAAATTGGCTTTTTTGATGGTCAGGGAGCTGTTGGAATGACCAGTGTCACCGCGTGCCACAGTGCTATGCTGGACGGGCTTTGGATTGATAATATCCTGTCTAGAAGAAACAAGTTTCAGGCAAAATGCAGAATTACTCCTCTGCTTTCTCGCTACTCCTGAGAGTGCGAGTTGTCAGAGAGAAATAAAAGCTCAGCATTACAATCTTCTGTCTGTAGTAAGTATGTCTTAATACATACCATATGGCAGATGGGCCTTTTACCCAGCAGAGATGTGATTTTTTTTCTCACTAGAGTTAAAAATAGTCCTGTGGAAGTAAATGAATGTTCATTTGCTCCCCCTCTGTGTTGGCGGGCTGTGATTATTCCTGTCCACTTTGGTGGGTGCCCCTTCTGTTTTCCTAAATTTTCCTAGATTTGCTTCCTAAAAGTTTTGCTGCTATTCTCGTTAACCTGCTAATTGCATTAGGAGGAGCTTTTTTCTTAATGGGTAGCGTGCTGCTTTTGGCAGACAGACATTCAAATTGATGGGCAGACCATCCGCTTTAGGCACCTACTCAAATAAATACACTTGACACTATAGTGCCTCCTTGATTAAGGAGGGAGAGACAGCAAAGAGCTAGAGTGGGATCATTCCTGCTTTAAAATACACCAGGTGGCTAAGTAGACTATTGGCCTTTTGCAGGAGAAGCAGAACTATTGCCAAACTCTGTAGGGGTTGCCTTCCAGTTTTCTGTTGTGTCTTGTAATTTGTGTAGAAAAAAAAAGATATTTAAGAAGCATAAAGAGTTAAAGGAACTGTTTGGGTGTCCTTAGATACAGAGAATTCTTTTCTTTTCACTTGTAAATGTACCACAGATGTCAGCAAATTGTAGCTGGTACTTCTGCTTTGGTGATGAAAGAAAGTGTGAGCAATATGTAGTAGGAAAACACTTTGGTTCTTAAACTCCATCCCAGCAAAACTGCCACTGCAAAAAAATAGAGAACATCTCAGGGCTGCTCATACACTGTCTCTCTCCAGCTCTCCCTTCCTCAGCCTAACTACGGCACCTAAGGCTACTTTCTTTCTGCTGCTTTCAAGCATTTTGCACATAGAGATCCAGCAGATCTGACTTTCCATCCTGGAATATCCCCAGCTTGCAGAGGAGAGCCTGCTTGCAGCCTGAAGATGTGCAAGCATGGGAGCTCTGCCAATGTCCCTGAATGCCAGAGCACATCGCTGGTGACCACGCGCTCCAGCAAGTCCATCGCAACCCTCTTTGCAGAGTTGCAGGCTTGAGGGTGGTTGTTTTACTGCTTTTTTGTTGTTTTTTTCAGCAGCTGCAAATTCTGAAGTATATAGAAAAAAACTGATACCTTATAGCTCTTTTAAACACTGTGAATGCAATAGATCTGTGGTTACAGGGGAGGCAAAATTAAGATTTCAGTGTAATGCGTCAGAATATTTATGGAACATATATGCAACGTGAAAAACTGCACTCACTTCCACTAGTCAATGTGAACTGGCTGGTGATACTGGTTTTTTGTTAATCAGCAATGCTGATCTTAGCAATTTTCAAAAAAAGGAACTTGTGTGAACTGGCAATTTCAGTGGAAATTCCTCCACTCGACCCACAAAAACATATTTCCTCTCCCACTTCTCTCCCCACCACAGGTTTCTCAATTAGCTTTAACCCTTTACACAGGGTGACAGTGTTGTGCATCTGCTCTGACCATGCTGCCCACCAAGCGGGGCTACTGGCAGTTGGTTTTTTGTATTTATAAATCCTGAGGAATTTGTAACCCTTTCCTCAGCTCTCACAAAGGGAAGCGAGTGTCCCAGCATCACTGCAGCAGACTACTGACTGAAAGGCATTTGTCACCTCAGCCCACACTACGCAAAAATCTGGGCTTCTGAACATAGTGTTATGGAAACTGTAACTAGAATTTACACATTGAGCATGTTGTCATGATTGGCCGTGTTTAAATGTATGAAGGTAAACAAAACCATATTCTGTAGTTGCCATAATTGAGTTTTCCCCATCATATTATGTAGCTCTTTTCCTGAGTAGAAATGCTATTAATTCTTACTCAAGCTAAGATTAGGAGACACTCCTGCCTGCAAATCTCCCAGAGGCTCTGGGAATGGCCATACTGGAGGTCACTTTGGTGTCCCACCAGAAGAGATGGGGTAAGGGGAGACCAGGGCATCTCTAGGGTGATAACGGATGATCTAGGTAGGATGATCTATGAATAATTACAACTAAGCTGCAGGATGTGTCCCAAGCTGGTTCCTGGCAGCCAGCAACACTGGTTTAATTAAGTGTATCTGTTAATCACAATTTTTCAGCTTTTTATAGTATGTGCTGTAAGACACAGCTGAAGACAAGGAACACCTTTAATTAGAAACTGCTATTGCTGATTTAAGTGAAGAAAGTTTATGGCAGAAGTATTGGATTCTTATTGAAGGTGCTGTAGCCATGGCTGGTGGAGCACACGCTGGGGATATTGCACGCTGTAGGTACTCCTGAGTTGACTTTCGGGCTATTTGAGATAAGGAATTGTGGAACAGGATAGAATAACTTGCTGAACAGAAACTCTCTGGAACAAGAAGTTGTAAATGTCTGTAAATAATAAATTCTCCAGCTGGAAAAAAAGAAATCTGTGGCATTCCCTCTGGTTCCATTATATTGACATCCTTATTGATTGGTCTGACAGGACATTATTTGTTCTGGAAGAAACTATTAATTTTAAAACATCAAAGAAGTACACTGATTATGTCAATAATAAAGGTATAAAACACTACTAGAGACAGTGCAGGTGTGAAGGAGATTCCTCTACCAAGCCCATCCTTAATTGACTAAGCCTGTATTTGTGATATAGGCAAATGCAAAATATGTCCGTGGGCAAAGGATCAAAATAGAGGAAACATGTTACAAGGGAAACTGCTGCCAGAAACTATTAAGTTCATTTAAAATAAATTCAAAAGAGAATTTTGCAAGTAAAACCTTGGAGCCATTACCCCAATTAGTCATATGTTATGTAAGAAGCAAACAGTATTAGGATGTGTCACCCTAGACAGTAGAGCCGGAGAGCTGGTATTGTTAGTTTGCAAAGCGCTTAGCACAGCACAGCTAGGAGCTGCAGCTGAGATGGTTTAATTATTATTATAATGAGAACCTATTTCCTTGGAAAAGATACATTAAAAATCCAAACAGGATGTGTATGTGTTGTAAGTAAAGTTTGAGGTAACACTTTTATTGAGACATGGATTTGTTTTCTATTTGTTGCAGAGCAATGTTTTATTTGCTGCCACCTGTGTCAGTAAGGAGGAAGGTCTGGCTCTTGCACAGCTCTGAGCAAGTGGTCAGTACTGTTTTCTCAGGAAAATCTGCTCTTTTGGAGTTTCACTTCTCCCAGAGTAAATTCAAGGCAATTGCACAGGCTGGAGTGCTGCCTGTGTGGATTGTCCCCACTGCAAGGAGAGGGCTGTGGTCACCGCTTGCCCTGACACCGGAGCTGGTGGCAGCCAATGTCTGACACCACGACACAGTGGAGCTTTGTCACGCTTGTCTCTGATAAAAAACCTGTCAAGTGGCACCTCTGCTGATGGACTCCTGGGAGACACCCAAAGTTTGCAAAATGAAAAGATTCACAATAATGCAGTGTGTTTTGGAGGAAGTCGTACTAGAGCTGCCCAGAGGGGTGAGGCTCACAGACCAAATACAATAACTAGAAAAACAGTGAATGTGGACCAGAGGCAGCTGCTTTTCTGAAAGAGAGGTAAACTGGAATGCACGGCTGAATTAGACCTATGAAAAAGCTAATATAGAATTAAGGTTTCAGCCTTGCAGGTTGCTATCAAGAAAAGTATAAAAGATGCTATGGCCAAACATGTGCTGGGCGAGCAATTAAAATACATTTTAGTTTTGGCTCCAGCCTTTGAAAAGGAGCTTTCTTCTTCCACATTTCAGCAGTGCAGTGGGTCATTAGCATTTTCTATTTGCATTACTGCAGGTCCCTGTTTACTGCCACTAAATCTCCCTGCCTTGGAGCCCTTAGTACCACGTTGTTCTGCATGGAGCACTTAAGACTCCGGCTGTAAATTGTCCCCTTATCCTCAGTGACAAGGAGCACCCTCCCACTGCCGGCGTGCTGGAGCTGGGTGCTCGCTGCCCTCTCCACGGGGATCCCACGGACCTGCCCGCTGCACAAGGGGCTCATTCAGCATCCCGGGGAATTATGCAAATGAAAGGGGAGATTCCCCTCCCCGTGCGCCAGAATTTCCATCTGTTTGGCTCCCCTTTGGCTTAATGAGACCGGCGCTCATAAATCCCTGAGATGAAATTATGCCCCTAAGTGGCTTCCAACAAAGGGCTGCACAAAAGTTTTGATGAACAATCCCGTAAAAGTGGAACATTAAAGGAGAGATTAAGCAAAAATGTGTTCTCCGTTTCAGAATAAATCTTGTATGTCTGCACAATAAGGGTTCTTCCTTGCAAATCTGCATTTCCAAGGAAGCACTTGCTTCAGTAAAAATCAAAAACTGTGCAACTGAAACTCTACTTTAGCTAGCACCTAAACATCCCAACCCCATCTGCTTCCTACCTGAATCCCAGCAGTGGATGTAATTCACACAGAAAGTTGCAGTAAATTGTCTTTTCCGTAACTCTGAAGAAAGCACATTCAAATTTTATGTCTGGAGCTAAAGGCTATAAAAGAAATACTTCTCATCCCAGCTCTGAGTTCCTTGAGCACAGCTAGAGCCCCAGGGACCAAATTGCTGCACTTAAGCTCTAGGTGATTCCTAGCTACAAAAGGAGTTAAAGATCCTAGTGATAGAATGTATTAAGTTGTTGCATACTTATTCATTCTGTTTCTGCTCTTATTACCCTGTGATTGGTATTTTCCCCAGCATTGCATATATCAGAAAGATCTGTTATTTAATAACAAAGAAATAGCAGCAAGAGCGAAATAAACACATGGCTTCGAGAAAGATATGGGTAATATTTCTGGGTGGAAAACCATATCTGACAGTATTGCTGGTCTTTTCTTGCTTCATAATATTTAATAATTTATCAGGCCATCCTGACCTTTAATTGATCACAAGGGCCAGCAAGTGCTTTAGCAGTCGGTTGTATTCTGTCAAGCTGGATGTGTGTTTCTCCTGTGAAGCAGAATGTAATCACCCAGAAAAATCAATCAGCAAGAGCATATTTTAGCTAGGTGAGTGCAATTCGCTTAGGGTGAGATTCTGCACCTTTCTTCTTTTCAAAGGGACTACCATGCATAATTCAGCTGCCTCTAACTGGCTACTTGCTTGAGTACAGATTGAAAAGTAAGCTTATAATTGTACATTCGTATTCATGTTTTAGAAACAAAAATGGGATGCTAGCTAGTTCAAACTATTTCTTTACTCCTAGTA
The DNA here is from genome assembly GCA_013398315.1 of Nothoprocta pentlandii. NCBI lineage: Eukaryota > Metazoa > Chordata > Aves > Tinamiformes > Tinamidae > Nothoprocta > Nothoprocta pentlandii. The sequence goes on from VZSG01000105.1 coordinate 1,100,779, forward strand.
AAGAAATGATACAGATTACTGGCATTTTTATCACATACTTAAACACATATTGTGTTCAAAAAAATCAGGAAGAAACTATTTCTTTCCTATCACTACTTCTCTTCAGAATTTCAGAGTCCTGAAAGGGGCTGATAATGTAAGGTTGTTTCTGGAAAATTTTCCAGTAACCGAAAGAAATTATTCACTCATTGTAGCACTCAAGGAAAACACATATTTATTTTTTAACATGTGTTTAGAGGTAAGGATCAAAAAGGTCCTTTAAACATCCAGACATAGCACAAAGGCAGGTGCCTTGCTGTGCAAATGGGTTCTGCAGGCTGCAGCTCCAGCAGCTCTAAAACGCACCAGCACCTATATGCATTCAGTGAATACATTTGAGGCTGTAGCTTTCCCAAGGAATTACACTTTGATTTTTGTGAATTCTGGTTGAGTCCTGCCTGTCGCTGAAACAGCCTTGATTGCACCTGAGATGCGGAGGATTGACAGGAGGACCTTGATCCTTCAGCAATGCTGGGGACTCCTCCTAGACCTTCCTTCTGAGAAGAGACTGGCTCCTTGTCCTTAGCTTCTTGACTTGTCCCACATCTACTGCATCTGCGTAGTGCAGTCTTAACCTCAAGGAGAATGGGGGCACCTGTCTTCAAGATTAGTCCTCAACCTTGTAGAGAAGTCTGGGGAGAATGGGCTGTGGGTATAAGATCTCTGTCCTAGTAAGTGCTCTGAAATTATACTATTAAAAAAAAAAATTATAAAAACCATGGTTATCCTGCCTCAGGATCCCATTCTAGAGAGGTCTGTGATGCTGCCTGGAGAACAAGGCTCTGATGGAGCTGGGCTGTGCTCAGCGCTGCTCACCCTGCTCCCTGCCATGTGCTCCTCATGGACTGCACCCATCCAGGGGCTGTGGATCTCCCTGTGGAGAAGCTGGAGCCTGTGTGGGCTGTGGGGGCCCCCAGCCCCATTTCCTGAGGGAACAGGCTTCTCCGGGCACAAGGCACTTCATTTTCACATAAAGTAAAACCTAATTTGAAGGTGTCTATTTCTGACTTAAATTTACTATTTGCTAATTAGGAATGATTTGGCCTTTACAGCTTTATTTCCTTGCTGTTTCATCAGGTTTTCTTGTTTAACGTTTTGTCGTCACTCTTGTAACCTTGAAAATGGAAACACTAGATGATCGCTTCAGAGGCAGCAAACAGGGAATGCATTCAGTCATTTTACAGCTGGATTTAACCCTTTCTTTTGCTGTCATACTCCATGCATATAATAAATATGAAATGGTAGGTCACTCAGCTGCCAAGATTTAGCTTTCAGGAAGGATTTGCCCAGGACCTGGACATGCAGATGAGCTACTTTTCTCCCATTCTTGTTTGGGATCCTCTTTTCTAAAAAGGCAGCATTAGTGTGTGTAACTCGTGACTACTACCTATCTTCTCAGTGTTAGAAAGCAAAAATGGATGTGAATCTTTCTGCAATATCTGTATCATTAGAGCATTCCTGGAGTTCCTGTATTTAATCTAATTTTTGACGGCAGTTCTTTGATTCAGTGACGATAAATAATGCATTGACTAGGACTCAGCACATTTTTTAAAGTTATGGAACTTTCCACAATAAAAACAGCTTCTGGGCAAAGCCTTGAGGGGGGCTGAGCGTGTCTAGTTCCTCTCCCTGCAGAGCTGTTTGCAGGTACAAAGCATGTCTGGGACTTGAATGATTATACTGGGACTCCTAAAGGCACAGAGATTTAGGGGATGGAGAAGCTAGGAAGTGCAGTGTCTGAGGCACCTCAGTATGATGAGTGCACATTGTGAAAAACAAGAGCAAAGAAGTTCACAGGGATGCTAATGATTTCTTTGCAAGTAGTACATTTTAGAGCTGTGGATACCAACCTTCAGAAGGCTTTGAACATTTATACATTAAATAAACGCCCAGGAAACACTTCCTTATTTGCAAAAGTGGATGTGCAGTTTTACATAGACAGATCTTAACATATTACCTTAAAATTATTGCCTTTTTAAGCAATAACTTGAACCTATGTAATTGCACCGGGCAATAGGATATGGCAGGAGATCCCAATATGAACCTGAGCCACCCACCTGAAAATCAGACATACTCTGTACCAGACATCATCTGAGACACCTGCAAGGCACATTTTTGTTCTGTAAAAAAACAGGGTGTTTTGTATTCTTTTTTTTTTTTTTTTTTTTTTTTTTTTTAACTTTTTTTTTTTTTTTTTTTTTTTTTTTTTTTTTTTTTTTTTTTTTTTTTTTTTTTTTTTTATGGTTCAAGTGTTCTGTCTGGGAAGCAGCCTTCCTGGTAGGAGAAGGGAATGGAGGAGAAAGAAATTGGTCCTTACTGTAGCAGGGGACTATAAAAAGGCTGGAAATAAGAGATGGAGATAACATTTTATATTTTCTTTTCAGTAGTCATTAGTTGAAATTGCATTTGCCCATTTTTTGGCATCTGTGTGATGTTTATATTTCCTTTTTAAACACAAAAGTTTGATTTTCAGTATTAAAATTGACAGTGAACTCCACAGTGTCAGTGTATCCGGTAAATGTCTTGCAGATGAGGACTGATTGTTTTTAGTGTAAAAATGATAATGAATGGATAAAAAAGAATTCTAAGTATTCTCTGTGCAATTCATTGACTACTTCTGTGAAAAATTGAATGAGTTGTTTTTCATTGTTAAGGATTTATTCTAGTCACTGCAAAGTTGTTCTTTTTTTAAACTGTAAATCAAAAGAAAAAAGAAATTCTCCACAGATGTTATATGTCTTTGATGCATTAGACACATTTTTGCAGCCTACTGCCTGAAACCTAGGGAACTCATTAACTCACAAGTGGCTGCCAAGAGGGAAGGGCTCACATTGCCCAAGCTCGTGTGCCTGTCCCCGGCTGCGAGATTTGGTCGGGGTAGCCTTTGCCCTGCTCTGTAGATGGGTATCTCTGGAGAAAGTTGGATTTCTTCAAGCTGAAGGGCTGTTCCTGCCTGTCCCCTGTCAGCCCCTGCCATTTAATGAATCTACTAAAGTCTGTAGCTGGCTCCTTTTCCCACTGTGCAGCCTGGGATGATGATCGATGTGAACTAGTGAACTCCCAAAGACCTAAGCAGTCGTCAGAGAGAGAAGGATAAGACCCACATCTCTGGGAAAGAAGCAGCACCACCATCTTTCACCCTCAACAAAAGCAAAGAAGTTGTCTAATTGCCGCTGAGCTTGTGAGCAGCTGATGCTCTATGGGCATAATTTTGGACACACATGTCTCTGCATGGGACAGCAGGGTCAACACCAGCGATGAGAACAGGTTTCAGGACCTCACAGCTTGCTGTGAGGGTGTTAATGCCATCCGTCCTATCAGGTCAAGGAAGAGAAGAAAACGTCAATGGTAATAAGGCAGATAAGAGATAACCAAACTTCATGTGCATCTAATGTTTGCAATAAACAGGGATGCATTAGTAAAACACCATATCCTTCAATTCCCCTTCCTTCTGGAGGAAGCTCAGCCTCTTCTCCATGGCCATCTCAACCCAACAGGCTCTCAGCACAACAACAGGTTGGNTTTTTTTTTTTTTTTTGGTCTCAGTGTTTCTTATTTTTATTTCTATTTTTATTTTCTTTATGGTTCAAGTGTTCTGTCTGGGAAGCAGCCTTCCTGGTAGGAGAAGGGAATGGAGGAGAAAGAAATTGGTCCTTACTGTAGCAGGGGACTATAAAAAGGCTGGAAATAAGAGATGGAGATAACATTTTATATTTTCTTTTCAGTAGTCATTAGTTGAAATTGCATTTGCCCATTTTTTGGCATCTGTGTGATGTTTATATTTCCTTTTTAAACACAAAAGTTTGATTTTCAGTATTAAAATTGACAGTGAACTCCACAGTGTCAGTGTATCCGGTAAATGTCTTGCAGATGAGGACTGATTGTTTTTAGTGTAAAAATGATAATGAATGGATAAAAAAGAATTCTAAGTATTCTCTGTGCAATTCATTGACTACTTCTGTGAAAAATTGAATGAGTTGTTTTTCATTGTTAAGGATTTATTCTAGTCACTGCAAAGTTGTTCCTTTTTAAAACTGTAAATCAAAAGAAAAAAGAAATTCTCCACAGATGTTATATGTCTTTGATGCATTAGACACATTTTTGCAGCCTACTGCCTGAAACCTAGGGAACTCATTAACTCACAAGTGGCTGCCAAGAGGGAAGGGCTCACATTGCCCAAGCTCGTGTGCCTGTCCCCGGCTGCGAGATTTGGTCGGGGTAGCCTTTGCCCTGCTCTGTAGATGGGTATCTCTGGAGAAAGTTGGATTTCTTCAAGCTGAAGGGCCGTTCCTGCCTGTCCCCTGTCAGCCCCTGCCATTTAATGAATCTACTAAAGTCTGTAGCTGGCTCCTTTTCCCACTGTGCAGCCTGGGATGATGATCGATGTGAGCTAGTGAACTCCCAAAGACCTAAGCAGTCGTCAGAGAGAGAAGGATAAGACCCACATCTCTGGGAAAGAAGCAGCACCACCATCTTTCACCCTCAACAAAAGCAAAGAAGTTGTCTAATTGCCGCTGAGCTTGTGAGCAGCTGATGCTCTATGGGCATAATTTTGGACACACATGTCTCTGCATGGGACAGCAGGGTCAACACCAGCGATGAGAACAGGTTTCAGGACCTCACAGCTTGCTGTGAGGGTGTTAATGCCATCCGTCCTATCAGGTCAAGGAAGAGAAGAAAACGTCAATGGTAATAAGGCAGATAAGAGATAACCAAACTTCATGTGCATCTAATGTTTGCAATAAACAGGGATGCATTAGTAAAACACCATATCCTTCAATTCCCCTTCCTTCTGGAGGAAGCTCAGCCTCTTCTCCATGGCCATCTCAACCCAACAGGCTCTCAGCACAACAACAGGTTGGGTGATCCCAACAGGAATACCAGTGTATTAACCTGTGTGAAAGTTGGCAGGCCTCATGTGAATGATTCAGTGCTGAACTAATTGAAAATCCTGAGTTAGAAGGTTATGATCATTTGTAAAATAAATGGACATCGTTCCCATCATCTATTTCCTCCTGTTGCTACTGGGACAGGAGTCACCACTGCTCCAGAAAAATTGAAGCTAGTTTAGAATTTAGAATTTAGCCCTCGGGGTAAATAATGTATGTAACCCTGAGCTGTGATGTTCTGTGATTCTCACTGGAAGATGAGTGGAATTGCAGATGTTGATGTATTTTGATCAATAAAGTGCCAAATGATTTGCTTGCAAGGCAGCCCCTTCTCTGCGCCCTACTGCTGCCCATGCAGTCCCTGGAGAGGCACCTGGTGGAGCAGCAGGTTTGTGCTAGGAAGGATTCGGCTGCCTCCGTGGTGCAAATCTCTTGTTTGTAAAGTCTTCCCACCTTGGGATCGGTGAGAGTTTAAGAGGAATTGCTGGGCTTGCATTTCAGAAGGATGGCCATTGAAAACAGTTGTTGAGGGTTCTGAGGGGTAGAGATAAGTTTTAGTTGTCTTTTTTAGTTTGAATTTAAATCAATCAATCAGTCAATCAATCAATCAATCAATAAAAGAAACACCAGCCAACATAAACTTTCTGAAATAGAACCACATAACAACTACCAGGGAACTTTTGAGCATGTAGGTACTTGCTGCCATATGTTCTTCTATCTGATCCCATTAACAATGTTTTTGGATTAACTCTTTTCTGAATTGAAGGGTTTACTGCTTGCAGTAATTAGGTACATGGCACAGTCAAAAAATAGTTTCAATATTTATTGTTTAATGTACTCGGAATAAAGACATAATAATTAACTCAAGATTCAAGGCTAAAGGTATTAAACAATCACATTGGCACTAATTTGTAGGTAACTGCAGAGGGACTCTTAGGGAGAGAAGGTTGCCATCTGATACTGCTGCTTTGTTTAAAAGCTGTAGTTCTTGTATCTAATGATGAGCTACAGTGTAGTCGTGTAGTCCAGAGAGAGTGACTAAAAGAAGACACATCCACATTTACTCAGGTATTAAAGGAATAATTTAATTAAAGGAATATATACAGGTAAAACTGGTTGCTGCTTTTATTTCAGATCAGAAGAAGGGTTCATGAATTCAAAGTTCACCTGCATTTTGGTCCCAAGTAGGTTTGTCTGTCTAATACCTTTCCCTATAAGCTTCATTTTGCTTATTAAAGTGTAGTGTTTTTTCCTCAGGTTTTACTTTCTTTTACATCTGCAACATTTGTAAACCAGGTAATAGAATAACATGGTTATACAGCAGCTTAATTCTGGCTTCTTCTTTCAAAAATGCAAATAATGCCTTTGGTTTTGCTTTTTGAAGAATAATGATAGTAAACTCATTGAGTCAAAGTCACCCATGTCTCAAGCAAAAGCCAGCTCCACTGTTTACATTGGCATTTATTCTAATTACATGATGATATACTCTTTCTTCTTTTTCTTTTTCATTCTGTGTTGCCATGATTGAATACATGTCTCTGTCTGTTAGAAGCCTGCAGTCATTAACACGTGTTCCTGTTTATCTCCTCTGTGTCTTTCTCATAGGAATTATGTCAGACCACCAGTTTGGAAATCAGTTTATGTGCAGTGTGGTCGCATCCCACGTGAGCCATCTCCCAACCACCAATCTCAGTTTTGTCTGGATCGCTCCACCGGCGGGCACTGGCTGTGTGAACTTCATGTACGTATGAGCAGTGAGGAGGGGTCCTGCGTCGGCCAGGGGCTAGAGAGAAAACATTCACTGCAGAATCATCTACTTGCACTATGACCTTGTATCTGGAGCTAGAAGTCAATCCTGCAAGTGTAGGCTTTAACGAGAAGTAAGAATTTTGTGGGCTTGCAGGCTGAGGAATTTCTGGGCATGTTACAGCTGTGGGCTTCAAAACATACAAGAGCAAGACAACATTTAAGTAGAAATATAATGTATGAGCCCATCAGGAGCTGAAAGCATAACATTGGAATATGCATTGATTCCTCTTCGTTATTAATCATTTTATAGATTTTTTCCTATATATTCCATATTTCCATTTGTGTCAATGCACAATTTTTGTCTTTGCATTTAATAAAAGTTAGAACCCCACCGGTTCTTTTGATACTACTTAATTGCTTAACCTCAACGTAAAATGCGAGAAATCTATCAAACTCAAATAGCAATTTTATGCTTAATTCAACTAGTTTACTGTTTGAGAAAACAGCGGATGTTCTTTTTGCAGGGGTGTTGTAGTGTTTGTTTTAAAGGCATAAGCCATTATTTGATGATTTTATATTGAATACCAACAAAATAATATAATAACATGAGTTATTACCTATACGGTTTTTGATATGTTATTCTATTTACACTTTTTTTTTCTTTAAAAATTTATTTATTTAAATGTTTCTCCTGAAATTTTGGAAAACAGCATGTGAGTCTATTTAGAGTGTGGGACTTTTGCTGTGCTTCTTCTACTGTCCATTTTCTCAAAATAAATCCCACTCCAAGTATTATTTCCTTTCTATCCGTACTGGGAAACTGGAGGTAACAGCGTCACACATGATCAAGATTTTTTGTTGTTTAACATATTGCAAAAAGGATAAAGTGGGTGTCTGATTTGTTTGAGAACCTGAGTTGCTGAGGCAGATAGTAACTGTTGATACACTCATCCCTGTCTTTAATATCCCCCCTTTGTACCTAAGGCATGTTGCTTGCTATTCCATTGCAACATATTATTAATGGCAATGACAGTGTCAAGACATTTTTATTTCTAGCTCTCTTCTTCATTCATCAGGTGCAAACTGGAGGAAATACTGTTTTTGATGAGTGGGAACAGACTTTAGGGAATTTATTACTTCCTTATTAAATTCTACAATATACCCAGCAAAGCTTTTTATAATGTTTAAGATTCCCCTTCAATATTTGACAAAAGCCAATGTTAAAGGAATATTGTTCCTATTTTATTTAACTTCTGTGTGAGAAAGGTTAGCAAATAGTTGAACGTATCCTGATGAAATCAGTCTACATTTTCTCCCTAGAAAATCTGTGAATTTTATATTTTAGTTCCTCTCAGTTCTTTAGTTGGTCAAGTTGTAGAAGACTTTGTTCTTCGAGCTGGCTAAAAAAAATGCCAAATGAGGATATGAGACTTGTCTTTTCTGCACACTCCTGCTTACTCCCTCCCTCTCTCAGATGTTTGTTTTTCCCCTGTACTCAAGAAATAATTGATGGGGCCACCTTGCATAGTGACTGTGAGAGTATTCATATTAAATCTGACTTTCCACTGCAAGTTTTGAGAGCAATTTGTAAACTGTTATTCACTTTCATCTTACCATGATCTTTTCTCCTTCTCCTTTGTTCTTGTTCAAAGAGAGCTCTGTAGAAATACAATGTAATGTAACTGCACATTCACACTTATGGGAAATTAAAGGGGCATTGTCCAAGGCCCTGAGCACTTGCCTTTCACTGCTTCCACCAAAATCAGTGGAAGATTCATCATTGGCTCAGTGGAAACAGAATTAGGTCAGCATGAACCATTTTGGAACACCAGTCTTTAATTCCTTGTTTGTATAAGCAATAACCTGTAATTCCTGCCCTTTCACAAATGGTGCTTATACCATGTCAGCGAGGATTTTAGATGATTTGCAGTCTACACAACTATATGTCTGACATCTGATCACACACCTGACTCCGTGTTTTGTGGAGTGGATGTAAACGTGAGTATGTCAGTCTGGATGTAGAGTGACCAGGACTGTTTTTCCCTTGCTCTTCCCAAAGCTGTGCCAAGGGGACAGGAAAATGTGGAGGCACCTGCTGGGGTCCCAGCTCCGGTGCCACACAGTCCCAGTAGTTTTGCAGAGGTCCCCCCTACGTAGTATAAATAAGTTTCAGGAGCAGTGTCAGTTTATCTCTGAAAGGGGAGCAAAATCATGCAGTTTACATCAATCTGGTGTCCTGTAGGGCAAACACAGACAAGAACGGATGGGCTCGGCATCCTCGAGGTCGGCGTTCCCGCTAGGATCGTCCCTGGCCCCCAGGCTTCGGGGGAAATGTGATCGCCAGCTGAAGCAGGAACTGAAGGGAGGAGAAATACGTTTTGCCATTAATCCTCCTTCCCATTTTTAATCCAGCTGCCCACGCTTCCTTGCCTCAACTGCTGTTTTCCATGCGGACTAAATCACAAGCTGGTGTAAACAAAGCTATTTATTTTTTGTGCAGTGTTAGTCTGCCTGTCTTCTATAGTTCTGTGACTTGCAGCCTCTCAGGAGCTGCCTCTGCCTTGTTCATGGCCATTAGCTCCTCTACAGCAAATAGTTAACATGAAAAAGAAGGCTTTTAAGTGCTTGACTTAAAATTTAAAATTTAAAATTTAAAATTTAAAATAAATTAAATATCTGCAAATAGAAATAAAATTCTTAATGCATTTAATATGAACTAAAATATCTGAATGGCAGTTCACAGATTCACTGCACCAAAGGTGAAAACTTCCTGCACTGTCACCAATGCATCTGTGATTCAGATCAGCTCATTAGTCTTTGACCTCTCTGGGGATGGATAATAAGGTTATTAATTAGTGGCAGCTTTGGTGGTGGAATTTTGGAAATGTCAATACCTTTCCCTGGACATTTCTCCGGGAGGAACTTGATGAAAATCACCAACCAAAATCTCCAACAGGTCATTGCACTGCTTTTAATAGCAGTGCTATTGGCTTCCATTGGGAGGACAGGCTACAAATATGCAGAAAAGAAAGAAATGTGGAAAGGTCAGGTTAGGGCCATTCATTAAACTAATGACAGTGAACCCACTGTAGTGATTTCAATGCAGATGGCCACCCTCCCTGCCAGGGTTGAGTTTCAGTGATGAAAGGGTAGCACTGGAATATTTTGTTATTTTCTGTTTTCTTAATAATGTTTTGAAATACAATTTCTTATTATAATATTAAACCTTTTCCTTTTGCAACAGAGATTATTGTACCTTAATCACAATCAACCAAATCTATCAAGAATATGTGTATTGCTAACATGCCTAAATGTAAAGACTTTGAATGCAAATAGCAAGGTTACATTCAGTTATTAAAACAGGTTTGGCTATTGCTTTAGTCTGTGATAATCTCATGTAACTTGGCAGAAAGTGAAGCTTACACATTGTAGTAGATGCAAAAGAAAAGTGTAATCTGCATAGGAAACTGCACAGATGTCATGGGCAAAATTCCATTGTGCTTCATCCATGGATAATTCACAATTCCCTAGGAAAGGAAGAGCATAAAGCATGCAGCTTGACTTTATCAGGAAAGGAGCTTCTATGTAAGACCAGGCAATAAGCTTTTTTTTCACATTAGCCATATGCAAACTGTTGCTTATTCTCTATTTTTTTCTCTAATTTTCCGCCATAGCTAAAAAATAATAAGTAATAAATATTTAGAAGACCTATTATAAAAATATCCTTCTGAGAGAAATACAGGTGGGTAACCATGGCATATCTCAGTAATCCTTTAATATGTTTTCTTCATAGGTACTACATGATGAGCTGAGGAAATAAAAGATAATTCTTGCTAAGAAAACCGTTCTGTAGTAAAGATGCATTTTATCTTTTGCTTAGGAGCTGTTGGTGTTTTATACTGGTTTTGAGCACCAGCAGCTCCTAAGCAAATTGCCAGCATCTGCAAGTGCTATTTACCACAAAAAAAAAAAAAAAAAAAAAAAAAAAAAAAAAAAAAAAAAAAAAAAAAAAAAAAATGCAGGTCCTTCTTTATGCCGGCAAATCATTTTGCTGAGTGTGTGGAAATTTGCAAAACATTATCTCCATAATCCACAATATACTGTCTTTAATTTCTGCTCTAAGCCCACACTAACCTAGTTAAAGCTCAGCCTGTCACTGGGACGATAATGGCTGCTAAGCAGGGTGACAGCAGCATTAGATCTGAGCTTGTTAAGCCTGTTGTTTTATAGACATCTTAACCTACTAGTTTGCAGAAGTGATAAAGCTGACCTACATTGCAAAAGCACGTTGTGCTTGAACCATTATCGTAGGTTATGGCTGCTATCCCAACTCCTGTATTGGAGAAACGATGTTTTAGTTTCTTACAGAAATTACTTTGGAAAATTACTATTTTTTCTTATTAGCTATTTCTGCTAGTTTCTATAACTTGGATTGTGTCTGTACATATATTCAAAATAACTTCTGTTAGCGAATGTAAATTCATTATATTGAATATCCATTCCATGGAAAAAAATCAAAATTCAGTTGATCAATTTTCAAGATTTCAGACTTGCACAGTGTAATATTTTACATATTTTATGATCACTAAAACGTCACTAAAACTCCATTCTGAGAAATATCAAATACTGGGCTCCCGCAGTGGTCTTTTCCTACCAATGCATTTAGGATCTTTTCTAAAAGTTGGCAACTATGTTAATCCATGAACTTGAAATATCATGCTGTACAAATACTAGAGAGCAAAAAGACTGTGATTTAAAAGCTTGGTTGTCTACTTAAAGCATTTATAGAAAACCCATGATGAGAATTATGGAAATATGGAATAAACATCCAAGAAGATTGCATGGTCTGCTACTTGAGTCCTCTAAGCAAGCTGGGAAAGTGTCATACCCTCTGAAGGAGCCACATTCCCTGGTAAACCGCTTAGCTAAACTCTCATTTAAGACAGTCTGTTTACTGTTTTTTTTTATTATTATTTGTTGGAAAAAAAAAAAAAGGCATGTGAAGGAAATACAGAAAAATTATCTTCAGAGCTAAATAGGTGATTATGTTTACTCTTTAAACATAGTGATTTAATATCAATTTTAAAATATTATAAATTATAAAAATATTAAAAATACTTAAATATGTCAAAATATGAAACCCATAAAAGCAAAACAGCAAATATCAAAACTAAGATATCTTAGGTTCTTTGCACATCTTTCTATACCTGGCTCTTAGCTAAGCTCTTAGCTCTTAATTGTATGATCATATGTTTTTTTGCTTATGCTCTTACGGTGCACCGGATTTGTTCAATGAAATGCAGTATTGCTTGTAGCACCTTAGTTCTTGTTATGTTTTCCAGTCTTGCAATTAAAGATTATATGGTTCTGCACATGCAGAACCTTAATGTATAGCCTGCCTGAATTCTGGAACTGAATGAAGCAGTGGGGCAGTGCTCCGATTAGATGGTGCCTTTTTTCTCCCTGTTTATTGCCAAGTAGGAGTGATGCAGGATATTTATTATCACTGTATTTTGATATTGGTATCTACTTCAGACAGATGCTGAACAGACACCAAGTATGAGATGTCCTTGCCTGAAATCAGAGTAAATCTGGCATTAACGTAGTCTCCCAACCATTTTGTTTTTCAGTTTGTTTATAATTTTCTTCATGAAAATAAATCACTAGTAATTGTTTTTTGTGGTTTCCCAGTTCGGTGGGAGAATTGTGATGGGTCTGATACAAAACAAGAAAAATCACTGGCTTCCCTAGGTTTTCCACTTCTCTGTGTAGAGGCTTTGTGGTACTGTCAATCAGCCTCGTGTGTGATGCGCCAAAAAGCACAAGCCAATACTTGATTCAGATCTTGGCTCTGTTCACCTCCTATTTTGATGTTGTACCCAAATTTTCTCCTCCATCTTCTGCATTTGTTAATTCTCCAGTGAAACACAAACACCAACCAAGTTATCATTGTGCCTCAACTCAGACTCAGCTGATTGTGCAGAAGTAGATTTAACTTGTCTGTTAGTTTTATCTTAGTTTTGTCTTTATAATGTGGTGATAAAGCAAACAAGAATTACCAGGGAAAACTTTTTTAGGAAATTTTGTTAGCAAAAGACGATCAACAGAGCTTCTAACCCCAATTACACTCTGACGGGGCAGTATTCAGGGATGAGAGCATTCAGAGCAAAAGTGGAAAACTGAAAGGGAGGAGGAGGAGGATTGTGCTTCATCTTCCATTACTGACAGGGACATTTGGTTGGTTTTACTTTGAGATTAGGGCATGTTGGTATCTCCAGGTGAGCACTGCATGCGAGCGATGTGTCTGAAACTACCATGATAGTACATGGGCTTGGAACCTTGCTATAGGAACTTAGACATCTAGGGTCCAACTTTCATCTCTACATCTACAGAGAGATACTTGCATGTCTAGAAGAGCTTTCTAGATCTCTTGCTTTCCTTAGGACATCTTAAATTGTTTTAGATACTTCCATTTAGACAAATGATTCAAGCTCTACATCTCCACTGACTGTAGTGGATCAGTTGGTAGTTGACTCCCATTTATACCTTCATATAGACATTTTAAGTCCTTTAATCTGGATCTGAATCTCACCCAAACTACCTAAAAACAGCTGCCTAAATATGAGATCCTTGTGCCACATGAGGAACAATGAATTCTTCCCTCCTGTCACCCTCCATCTGTCCAATGCCTTTGTCCATGTCAAGAATTTCTGATAAGCAGGCTGCTCAACAGTTGTGAACTGCTAAAGACTTTTAATTAAAAAGGAAACTTTGCAAAGTTTGTAAAATCTTATTTTTTTTCTTTTTCCTTGGAGGTAAAGCATATTGTCTAGTAGCCAAGAGTCCATTAGATGCTTGATAATCCTACTAAAAGTGCACTTCTAGGGAGGGATGATGAGAGGGATGTTCAGTCTTTAACTTTTTCTCCAAACTCACAGAGAAGTGGCCATTTACTATTTTAGGCTCCTCATGCTGTGTAGGTTCAAGAAAAGCACAACCAACAAAGTCAGAAAGAATGGGTATGTGAGCATTTTATTAAGGAAAGCACGTGAAAGTTCCATTGAAAGGTTAGTTGGACTCGATTCAAAAGATGAGAAAAAAGCATAAAATGCTACTTTCATCAACACTATATAACACCAGAATAGAAACTGCAAGATGATACAGTATTAGGGTGGTTTCTTTTCTTTGTATGATAGAAATTTAATATATAACATACTTGTAATGTACAATAGCAGAAGGCAGCTCAATATAGCCTTTGGCTCTTCTGTTAAGATTTTGGCATGGTTCCATATAGGATTCTGTCACCTCCTTCATGAAAGAAAAAGAAATTCAGTCATTTTCTACTGGTATTATCTAAATAATAAAACAATCATTGTGAGAATTACTTCCTTTCTTACAAATATTCATTTGGGAAATTCTAGGAGCAAAGATTAGCTTTTACTTCCTTCTCCCTTTCTGAGCACTGTTCCTATTACTTTACACAAGAGCATCAGTCCCGCAAATCAGTTATAAGTAGATGTGTTTAGAGTCTAACATTGTTTTGGTTTTTTTTCAGAAATTTAACCTCAGGGTTAGTTTTCAGAGCATATTTTAGTTCATCAAGAATATAAATCTTTGTTCCATTCAAAAAAATGTTTGTGCTCCTTTTTTCCCAAGATGATTTAATTTTATAAACATGACTAGAATATAAAAGATGCTACACACGTTACAATAGATTGCCTCAACGAGGAGCTTTTCCTGGGTAACAGAGAAACTAAATGAAATCTCTTTCGCCTGCTAATAACTGATAGCTAAAAAGGCTTTTAACATGAGGTTCTAGACAAGTTTAATGAAATAGGCACAAAGGAGATTTTGCAAATTGTTTCAGAAATGTTGTTTATATGAAGTGAGCCTTAGATATACAAGGAACTACCTGTAAAGGTAAATGTACGACAAAACCTTACTGCAGGCAGGGGCAGAGGACATTTGTATGAGGTGTTTTAGGAAGCTGAGTTTCAGAATTAATTAATTTCAGAAGAGCCCGTGAGAGGTGAACAACGTATCTGCGTGGGAGCCCTTTGTGGCTGCGGGATGTGCCCTGGCTGCCTGAGCGAGTCTGACCGTGCTAGTGCGTCCCTCAAGTGGACAATAAAGCAAATGTCCAGTGCAGGAATGCGTCTGAGATAAGTGGTATACATCTTTGGGAAGCACTTGACTTCTTGCAAGGGACTGCGGCTAAATAACATCATAAAAAGCTCAGTACTGCAAGATGCTGGGCACTGGCCCGGATCCAGCAGAGCGCTCATGCGTGTCCCTGCTTTCACCAGAGGCACAGACATCACTTTTGTATTTTTAAATTCATGTCTTCAGCTTTCTTCTTTGAAATTTTACTTTGTTTTTGTACTCAGCGCATTACACAAGCTTGACTTACTGTTTGTTTCTAGCTCCTTTGGATGAACTCCAGTAGTGTAATCTGCAAAGTACTATGTAGAGGTACACTAATATTCAGCATGACTTCATATATAGGCATACAATAAGGAAACTTGAAGGGGAGGTATTTATATAATCTAACAATACTAGAAAAACTATCTTTTCTTCCTGTTTCCGTACATAAACATTTTCCTCCCATGTAATTCTAGCAAAAGTTTTAAAAACAAATAAAAAAGAAATCTTGGACTTGAAGGAATCAGAAAAATTACACTAGCTTCTGCTGCTGGGAAAAAAATGAATTTCAGTATTCAAAATAATCTTTAAGTAACTGACAAATCGTACTCTAATACATCTTCCGTAATTATTTTTTTTAATATTGTCCCTAGCACTAATGTGTATTCATCCCATCTCAGTTTAAGAAACTCATATATATTATTACGAGTCTTCAAATAATTCTTATATATGGATAAGGAATGAAACATAACTCAATCTGTGTATGTAATTATAGATTATAAATTTTTATAAAATAATATACATATAGTGTTATAAAATAAATTATAACATATATGATTCCTCTACATAAATCGTTATCTGCAATATATATGACCTCTGTCCCAGGAAAGGTGATGGAGCAGCTCATCCTAGAGACCATCTTTAGGCATTTCAAGGAAAAGAAGGTAGTGAGGAGTAGTGGGTATGGATTCACGAAGGGGAAGTCATGTTTGATCAACCTGATAGCTTTCTACGATGGAATGACTGGCTGGATGGATGATGAAAAAACTGTGGATGTTGTGTACCTTGTCTTCAGCAAGGCTTTCAACACTGTCTCCCATAAGATGCTCATGGGAAGCCCTGGAAGTGTGGATTGGATGAGTGGACAGTAAGGTGGATTGAGAACTGGCTGGATGGCAGAGCTCAGAGGGTGGTAATAAATGGGGCCGAGTCCAGCTGAAGGCCAGTGATGTCCTGCAGGGGTCAGTACTGGGCCCAGTGCTGTTCAACCTGTTCATCAATGACTTGGACGAGGGCATGGAGTGCACCCTGAGCAAGTTTGCAGATGACACCAAGCTGGGTGGAGTGGCCGACACTCTGGAGGGCTGTGCTGCCATCCAGAGGGACCTGGACAGGCTGGAGAGTTGGGTAGAGAGGAACCTCATGAGGTTCAACAAGGACAAGTGCAGGGTCCTGCACCTGGGCAGGAATAACCCCAGGCACTAGGACAGATTAGGGTTTGACCTGCTGGAAAGCAGCTCCACGGAGAGGGACCTGGGAGTCCTGGTTGACACCAAGTTACCTATGAGGCAGCAGTGCCCTCGTGGCCAAGGAGGCCAATGGGCTCCTGGCTGCATCAGGAGGATGTTGCCAGCAGGGGCAGGGAGGGGATCCTGCCCCTCTGCTCAGCTCTGGGGAGGCTGCACCTGGAGTATTGGGGGCAGCTCTGGGCTCCCCAGGACAAGAGGGACGTGGAGCTTCTAGAGAGGGTCCAGCGGAGAGTGACAGAGATGATGAAGGGACTGGAGCATCTCTCATATGAGGAGAGACTAAGCGAGCTGGGCCTGTTTAGC